>CM055824.1:39646737-39661787 GCA_029582265.1 Zoroaster sp. YZ-2022 | reverse complement strand
GTATAAAAAATATATTTTTGCTAGTAAATGGGAAATGTACATGGGAAAATTCATGTACTATTGCTTTTAAAAACCTTTTAAACCCATTGGGGGGCCCGTGTATCCCCAAAATTTTTGGACAGCGGATCGGAGAGCCGTCTTCAAACATTACGTGATTCTCGGAATACGGTATAGATTCCCATCGCCCACGGGCAACAGGAGCCATAAGCATAATGGGTGGAGCGGTTTCAACACGCCCTGGTGAGCACCCATCGGGTCGCGGTTTTGTGCGGTAAAAATAAACCCGCCCACGGGTTCGGAAAACTTTTTATTCTGTGCTAACTGGTTAAAAGTGCCTTAACTTTAAATCAGGATACAGATGTATGTGTAGGGATATGATACACGACATATTTCAGTTCATGAAAAAGTGGCCCTTGATTAAGCCTCACTATATTTCAATTTCCCTAGCTATGTACCCTCACTGAAAAACAGGTGAATGTTAAAAGTCTGCAACCCAAGGAACCTAAATGTAACCTCATAATGATTTTTTTTTTTAATTTTTTTTTTAACGAAATTAAGCAGACAAATATAATGCCCCGAAACTAAACTTCCAGGTTACATCCGCGGCAATGAGATTTTTAAAACTGGTGTTTCACCACATAGTATGATTTTTTAAACAAAAATCAGCCACAAGCCTTCTATATGTACCCATGAAGTTATTTATGGCAAAAAAAATTCCTTGTAATGATGGTTATTTTTGTCATCAAATTTAACGTATCAATTTCGTACATAACTCTTCGTGTCCTCAAAGCTGAGTCGCTACTTCTCGATCAACAACGGTTGAGCACGCAGCAATTTGAACCATCCACGTGTGTATATCGTGTGCAATGTACATTACTTCACAAAATATCAACGTCATAGAGGGTCTCATAAACGCTGGTGAACCACAAATTTTGTTTCAATGGCGGCTTTAATTTCCGTGTCCGTTCGTTATGTACGCATGCAATTGTATCACGCACGCCCTCACGTCATCATAATGGCCCTTGGTGCAAATTTCTAGCATGCGCGGGTTTATCTTTTATGTGTTGTGACCGAGGTTGGTTGCCACTGTGGTTGCGCTTTGTTTGACATGCCACGCGATTGCTTCGAGTCCGCCGCATTGTGGACGCCGGTTGGGCGTACGGAAGTTGGAGGCGCACTGTTGAAATATACTCGCACATACGCCACATTTCTTGAAAAACCGTAACTGTTAAAAACTCTGAAATGTAGCAGTAAAGCTGAATAACGTTTTTCTCTGATCAGCATGAGCAATTTGGGTGTTCAATCACAGTCGTTCTTTGCAAAATCGTAACTGTTGAGTAGAAAGTCCTAAAAAATACTGTTCACTTTTCTAAACATGGCGCCTGGAATTTCGTGTCCGCGTTATGTTCAGAGGTACGATGCAACAATTTATTTATTTATTGGCGTCAAAGCGTGTCAGATCACTGCTTCTTTTCTTTCTAATTATTAAATCACATTTCTATTTAATGGATGTCATAATTTTTGGAATGGTTTTGATGGGTTTTGTTAATTTCTAACGTACATAATACTTCGATCACCGAGGTCATGTAAAAAACTGCCACTTGGCTGTCGTGTCCGCGTTTGTTTAACTGAAAGTAGTGTTGCCAATGCGGCATTTTAACAAATGTTTATGACTTTATGGCTCTAATTTCTTCATTTTTTGATGAAACATGTTGGTAGCACTTCCGTATCAAGAAATTTTTCCCGGAAGTATTTCCGGCAGAACATTTAAAAAAAATATGCGATTTCTGTAGCGTCCACGGCTCGTTCATGTGTTGAGCGCAATCAACGGATTTGCACAACGATATTGGGTTAAAATCGTGCGCCATCTGGTACTTTGCGGTGCCTGCAGATTTGGCAGCCCCAATCTGCCGACAAGGCAAGAAATCGTGCGCAATCTGCAGTTATGCGTCTTCTTAGATTTGGCAGCTGAAGCGGCCGATTGGGCAAAATTGTGCAATTGCAATCTGCAGATTGTGCAAAACCGTGTGAACGCGCTCAACACGCAGCGCCGCGCATTGAATTGTGGGTATTTTTCGCTCGTAGTCGTAAGCGAGTAGACATCACATTTATTTATATTGTGCGTTTTTTGTGTTTTCTTTTCTTTTTTCCGTTTTTCTTTTAAAGCCGAATAACAAGTTTAGGGGTCGGTGGGGGTAACTGAAACAGAACATTTTTTTGGGGGCCTAACTTAATTTAATAAAACAAACTTCCTCTAAAACTTTCTAAAAATTACAAAATTCCAGGCCTAATATTTGTCTTAAATCCAGCCATTCCTATGATGTATCCCATGATTCATGTAACAACATACTAACAATAGTATTGTAAATATAGCAACTGCCCCTTTGGTAAAGCAGTTTTCACCTGTTATTCAAAATTAAAAAATTGATAAGTGGTTTGAAAACAAATGATATCCCAAAAATAAATCTGCACAATTTGAAAATAAGCATTATTAATTACCTCTTTTCTCAGTATTAAGATATAATTTACCAACAATTAAAACTATTAAATTACTATTACTATACAATTACTATTAAAACAGGAATCCTAACTATTCAAATGTTTTTCCAATTTATGTTGTCACTAGCCACAATTAATTTTCCCACAAAAATTAACATTCTTGCCACAGTTCACCCTACTAAAAATATTACAATTAAATCAGTGGGGGTTTCACAATTAGTATTGAAACAGGTCGTAACTATTCAAATGTTTTAAAACATTATTGTCACTTCATGGTAAAGACCAATTAATTTTCCCACATAAATGTATACAGTTTTGGTGTCCACATGTTATGTATCAATGCGCTATTTGCCGGAGAGTTCACCTTGCTATTCAAAATATTACAATTAAATCAGTGGGGGTTTTACAATTAGTATTGAAACAGGTCGTAACTATTCAAATGTTTTAAAACATTATTGTCACTAGCGGGTAAAGACCAAATTAATTTTTCCCACAAATGTATACAGTTTTTGGTGTCCATGTTATGTGTGTACGTATCATTATTTGCCGGAGTTCACCCTTGCTCAAAAATATTACAATTAAATCAGTGTTTTTTTCTAACCATGTCTTCTTATATTTATGGGTCAGTGCAAACATTTTAAGAAACATTTTTAATTTGTCATGCCAAATTTTATGCTTCTAATTCTAAAAACGATTAGTAGCGTTAACCTTTTTTGTACATAACGGTGTCCACCCTAACACAACTTGTTTTGGGGGTTTAAAATTCCGGTCTTGAAATTTTTCTTTCATGTCATATTGCAAATGATTTGGGACAAACTTCAAGGACAACTTTGGAGGTTCGGTAAAATTCCCCCGTCAATATGAGAAATACAAGCTTGGTGCTTAGGGACACCAAGTTAAGTGTGCACAGGCATCTCTTTGTTCTGGCCACTTTCTTACAGTGCAGGTATTTCTTCTTTTGCAATGCCTTGTTCCATCAGTTACTTTTTTATGTTTCAGGACTATGGGACTGTATTAAACATCCCAACAGGGTAAATTGTATTGATATTCGTTGTCCATTTTATTGGGTCCATTTTGTAAACAGTAATGTGTCATGGTATCATACATTCCTTCAAAACATATACATGTACATATGTAGGCCTACATACATTAAATAACCAATCTATAGTTTAAGTTTTTATGTTGTGCCGCCTTTATTGAGAAAAATAATGAAAAATGCATTCATATTGTTTGTATTAACTCTAACGTTTAATTTTAGGCCCACACATGCTGTAACTGGTACAATGTACACTCATCATCAGTACCATCATTTCCATGGTACTGATATGTAAGTTGTACCTAATTAGTGCATGTATGATTCACCCAGAAATTTGTTTTAATTGGGAACATTGATTAGTTCCTTTTAGAAAGAAACAAATACTGATATATTTCACAAAAGTAGTTGACAGAAACTTGGTATAAAAGTGTCAAAATTATTTATGAAGAGACCCACTACAAATTAATTTTAGTACATATTTATTGTAAAACCATGTAAGTTTAACACGATAATATCGAATATCGCGATACCTTTTTATTCGACATGATATCGAGAACCTTTCGTTATTGAAAATCGCAATATATGTTTGCCGATATATCATGGATGAAATAAATTGATGTCGCTCGAGGTTAAAACCATGATTCTCATGTTTATTTTTCAGAAATGTGTCATTTTAAAGCATTTGTTATCACTTCCTCATGTTTAATAGCAATGTTCCCATGAAAATAAGAAAATAGCAAAAAGCAATGTTCCCATGAAAATAAGAAAATAGCAAATACATGTACATGTACATGTAACATGGGTGATACATCTTTAGTGTTTGCTGTATGAACCCCCCACCCCCCTTACCAAAAGATTGTCAATTATTTGTTTAGTTGAAACACACAGCATGATTTATGAACCTGGATGTGCTATGTATAAGTGTAGGTATACATGAAACCTGCTGAACATACTTAGTCACATGAGTCAAGTCAATAGATTAATGTACCATACAGGTAATTGCATGAAAAGTTGCACACATGATGAGCTAGGGTAAGGCCGTTTGTTTTTTATTACTTGGATTACGGATTTGTAAGCTACAAAAAATGAGCGGGGATCGGGGAAAAAAAAAAAAAAAAAAAAAAAAAAATGATCGGGATTACGGAATTCGAAACAAATCGAAATCGTTAAAAAAAAGAAAAAATACCAAGGCACGCAGGCTTCTAAAACACGCACATTATACACAATTTATGTAGACAAAAGCAGAAAGTCACTGAATGAATGTCGCGAGTGTTTAGGGTTAACAAATGTTCTGTTTTCTGACCGACCTTAACTTTACGCCGCGACTCTAAACAAATTCGCACACACAGACCATTTGGTTGACACAGCAATCGATTGCATGAGTTTGGGCCGTGAGGTCGTCGCACGCACGTACATGTAAGTTGTTAAAGCTAAATGGGCCAATGTATGCACTTGGGCAAATAGTATAGTCTATAAACGGACTCGCACTTTTGTACGTGAATGCACAACATTGGTCTGGTTTCCATCATACATCGGGTCAGCGATTTTTTCTCCGCTCACTGGCTCACGGCACGGTACTTTACCGTACATGTATTGTAGGGATCTTGTTGTATTTGAAGAAAATGTGATCTAAAAGTATTGTTTTGTACACGATGGTGTTTTGTACGCGATCGGTGGCACTGTTGTAAGTGTTGTGGATTTTTTTTTTTTTTTTTTTTTTTTTTACTACAAAATTTGATTTTTCGGGCGGGGATTTTTTTAATTTTTTTCAGAAACGCGATTTTTTCGAGCGGCGATTCCGTAATCCAAGTTATTAAAAAAACATGGCCTAACCAGACCAGCCAATGTATACAAAGTACATGTACATGCAGTTTGTTTGTACAAGTTGGTCTTAAGACATACCCATACCCCAGGAAATTTGTAATATTCTTTGTAATATTTACCCTGAATCAAGATGAATAGCAGACCCTCACATGCAATCCTTCCACAAGCACCAAGTAAACCAACTGCACTGATCGACACACCAAATGCCATGAGTCCATACAAATTGCTCCCCACATCATTTACAGTTATTTCATTACTTCTGTGCAGCAATAACACCACTGAGATCACCCAGCTAACAACAAAGTGGGTTTTGTTAGCAGTGCAGATCCAAAAGGGGTAACAAACACCCTAGTCTTTGCTTGCCTATGTACCAGTGGGGCTTGATCCATGTGCATGGCCCAGAGGGAAATCCTTTATCCAGGAGCTGATTACAAACATGAGTGGCATTTTAACTGTTGAATGGATTCCAAAAACTTGGTAATACAATGTACATAAGATTTGTTTAAATTCCTTTTGAAGGGACCTTTTGAAATTGGGTAGACCAACAATTCCCTACCAATAATGGTGCAACTGCAAGCTGAAGAAAACCAATTGTGCTCTGAACAAACATCTTCAAAATCCCACACATGTACATGTAGTATACAGCAACACAACTTAATCAATAAGTTAGGCGGGTAACAAAAATAACAATTTAAAAAAAACATTGAGTGAGGTGGGTTCCTTTAGAGAGTACTTATTTTGATCTTATGTTGTGTACACATGCACTCACCATACATGTACACTTATGTACAATCTGGCACTGGCTAATTGAGTGGCAAACTACATGGCGTATGCATTTACACCATGGTGCATCTTATCAAAAGCCACTGATGCTGCACTGCACTGCTGTTTTTCCCATCAGGAATTATGATTTTGCAGCAGCATTTAAAAAAAATTCTCCAGAATCTGATTTTCTGGCAGATCCATAATCCAAGTTGACAAAATGAGAATGTACAACAGAAATAACAAATATTATGCCCAAAATATTGTGGAGTATATACCAAAAATGGTTAGTAACCACATGAGATCAGATTCAAAAGAACTTAACAAATGAATTACCCTGCTCGGTTCTACCTGGTATTCCTGAGCACTGACAGCACACTCAATTGTCCCACCAGGAGAAAGATCCAGTGTAGAATATGGTGGTGGTACGTCCATCGGCCCAATCACTGGAGTTGGTGTAGACAAATCATCCATAAATTCATTGGATTCTACTAGCACCCTATCATTGGAGATTGCTGTATAGTCAGGTGGGGAATAAGGAGGTGGGGGAGCAACAGGTGGAGTGAAGATAGAATCGGTGGGCATGATGATGTCACTAAAGAATGAATCCCGTGCTAGATTACTGCATTGAGAGCGGCGGACAACCATCTGTCAATGACAAAGAAATACAGAAATAGTTAGTATTTCCTCCAAAAGTTACATAATGAACACAAATATATAGGTTGGTAGACAAACATATGTTTACAGTTCATTTGCCCTGTGAAGTCCCAGTGTAGTACATGTATTCCCTTATAAAAATCCACTGCAGTTTTACTGTAATAAAACTGTAGTTTTACTGTGGTATTTAAAGTTTTACTATAATAATTGAATTAAACATGAAGTTTGTGTTACTACAGTTTTATTACAGTAACTGTAGAAGCAAGAAACTATAGTAAATTTACACTAAAAGTGGAGTATATTTTTTACTGTAGTTTTACTATGATAATTTAATGTAGTAAAACTACACTAAAACTGTAGTAAAATTACAGTAATCCTATGTTACTTTCCCTTTAATAATACTGCATTGTTACTACATTTTCAATGTAATTCAATTATAATATTATTGCAGTAAAATTGTACTATTCCTGTATTATACTCATTTAGTATTACTGTAGTTTTATTATGATCTAACTACAGTTTTTAATGTCATATAACTGTATTAATACTACAGTAAAATTGTAGTATTCCTGTATTACTCATTTTGTATTACTGTAGTTTTATTATGATCTAACTACAGTTTTTAATGTCATATAACTGTATTAATACTGCAGTAAAATTGCAGTATTCCTGTATTGTACTCATTTGGTATTACTGTAGTTTTATTATGATTTAACCAGAGTTTTGAATGTAATACAACTATAGTAATACTGCAGTAAAATTGCAGTATTCCTGTATTACACTCATTTGGTATTACTGTAGTTTTGTTCTGATTTAACCAGAGTTTTGAATGTAATACAACTATAGTAATACTGCAGTAAAATTGCAGTATTCCTGTATTATACTCATTTGGTATTACTGTAGTTTTATTATGATTTAACCAGAGTTTTGAATGTAATTAACCATAGTAATACTGCAGTAAATTGCAGTATTCCTGTATTACACTCATTTGGTATTACTGTAGTTTTGTTATGATTTAACTAGAGTTTTGAATGTAATAAACTATAGTAATACTGCAGTAAAATTGCAGTATTCCTGTATTATACTCATTTTGGTATTACTGTAGTTTTGTTATGATTTAACTAGAGTTTTGAATGTAATACAACTATAGTAATACTGCAGTAAAATTGCAGTATTCCTGTATTACACTCATTTGGTATTACTGTAGTTTTGTTCTGATTTAACCAGAGTTTTGAATGTAATGTTAACTATAGTAATACTGCAGTAAAATTGCAGTATTCCTGTATTATACCATTTGGTATTACTGTAGTTTTGTTATGATTTAACTAGAGTTTTGAATGTATATAACCATAGTAATACTGCAGTAAAATTGCAGTATTCCTGTATTACACTCATTTGGTATTACTGTAGTTTTGTTATGATTTAACTAGAGTTTTGAATGTAATATAACCATAGTAATACTGCAGTAAAATTGCAGTATTCCTGTATTATACTCATTTGGTATTACTGTAGTTTTATTAGCGGTGTGCGTTTCGGATATTTTTGGAACCGGATACCCGAAATCAGGAAAGTTCGGATACCGGATACCCGTTTTCATTCTTGTTGAAAACATGCCTCCTTTGGTGTACAAAAAGCAAAACACAACATGTAGGCGTGAAAGAAAAAAGTGCAGATCCTTTGTTGTATTTTTTTAGTCATATGAAACGTATTGAAATGAGTCACAAATGAGGGTTGCGCTCACATGATTAAAAAGCATAGCGATAGCTTTCAAACCGCAACTGGACGGATGAATAACTTTGAATATGTCTGGGATTTTAATATAATATGCAGAGTAAATGTGAACACTCCTGAAGTAGTTCAATGAACAATCTAGTTTTGCTGAGGTATTTTATGAGTTCGAGCATTGGTATGAATTAAGATACCAAGACAAGTGATTGTTTGGGAAGGGCTGTCCATCTTGAGCAATTTATATGAAATACTAACCATAAAGTAAAACAAGTAATTAAAATGCCATTTACAAGCCTCCCGTGTATTTTCAATTTTGATGAGAAAATCATCCAGGTAAGCAACGACCCCATTACAACCATGATGTTGCATCATACGAGACATGCAGACGGAGTAATTTATGAAAATGCATGGCGCACGTGTATTTCAAATGGAAGTTTAGTGCCATTTAAATAAGTCATCGGGATGACAGGTATATATATACCGATAAGCACTTTTGAGATCAACTTTGGGAGTCATATTATTGAGTAATACTTTTGTTTATGTCTTCCCAGCGCGTTGTAATGGGCAGCAACGGTGCGCTTTCATCCGTCGACATCTTTTCAAGTTTTGGATCGAAATTGAAGTTCGAAGCTATATGTACATTGTACATGTACACGTGATGTATAGCTCACACTGATGTTTGGAAAGGCACTAACACAAACAACCTTGACCTACACATTGAATTATTTTGGGTGAAAGAAAAGTATTTTTAGTCATATGAAATGTATTGAAATGAGCCGTTGCGCTCAGATGACTTTCAAAAGCATACTTAGCTTTCAAACTGCAGCTGAAGGGATGATTAATGATGTCTGGGGGTAACTTTGAGGATGTCTGTTTTTAATAGAATATTCCACCAAATGTACACTGGTGTATGACAAGAAACTATAAATCCTGATATTTTGAGATATCTGCAAACACATTCTTAGTATGGTTTATTTTTAAATAGAACTATACATCTCAAATGGCATCTCAAATTACATCTAAATATTAAACAAATTTTGGATAAATAGAGAATTAGCTGTTGCAAACTGCTTACCACAACCTAAAGGACCTGTAGTATAAATGCAAACTAGTCGTTATTCGTTTCGAACCTACAGCAGGTTCTTTCTCAAAGGGAAATAGGATTGATAAATAATTAGTAGGGTGTTTAATTTGTTAGTGTTATTGAATATAAATTACGGTAGTTTACTGTCTTAATACATGTACCACCTAACAAAATAACACGCGGCATGGATTCACTGTTTTCTTCCCTATGTATTCATCGCAACATGTATTCTCCAAATTTGTGTCAGTAGATAACGTCTCAAAAGATCAATTTCATCTTGCTATTAACAAGCACAGATTATAACTGGTAGTCTGGATTACAATTGGTCGTTTTAAGTGAGTGGCATGCATATCGCGCGTAGCATGCAGCAATGGCACGCTTAATTCATACGGTACTCGATCGTTTCATGAATAATCAAATTAGTTTCTGCATACATGGTGTAACAGTTCAGCAACGTTCTAATTAGGCTATAACTATTTTATGTTCTTTAAATTAAAATGTTAACGACGATGACTCTGTAACCCCTTACACTACACACTCGTATACAAACCCACACCCTCACGCTGCATTCTTCTGTGGCATAAACAAACCTTGGGTGAAGGTAGTGATTAACTTGCTTAACTTTTTCTGTACAAAACCACTCTATGGGGTTGTCGTTACAATGTAATAGGACATCTCCACGAAAGTGTTTTAATGTAACACAAACAGTTGGACAAAAGTGTATGGAAAATGTCCGTAAAATACTACAAAGGCGTTATCAGAGTGTTAATCTCTTGAACAAAATTGTTCTTAAAGTGTAAACATTACATTGTTCAATAGTAAAGATTTCTGTTCACATCACTGAATGGTAAGTCCCAATTTTAAAAAGTCGTTTACGGGTACCCGGAACCGAAAAATAAAATCGGTAATGACAGTTTGGTCGGGTATCCGGATACCTGGATACCTGGCACAGCCCTAAGTTTTATTATGATTTAACTAGAGTTTTGAATGTAATACAACTATAGTAATACCGCAGTAAAATTGCAGTATTCCTGTATTATACTCATTTGGTATTACTGTAGTTTTATTATGATTTAACCAGAGTTTTGAAAAAAATAAAATTAGAAATCTGTACTTTTTTTCTTTTTTTGCTTGCCGGCGACGAATATTCAAAACATTGGTCTGAATATTAAAAAAAAAAAATTAAAATAAATGTTGATTTTTCGTGTCGAGAAACGAATTGCGAAAAAATCGTGAAGGCTACGTGTCTGTGTACTTGAATACCATACGTTTCGATCACGCATCCATACGTGCCGTCCTGATGATGTGCATCGGCCCCGGCCGGCCGCGCGGCGATCCGACTCCGTGCCTCCTCATGTCTTGATATCAAATACAAACAGCGCAGCGGGCGTGCTGAACCGTGAGAACAGCCCGTGTGCACTGTTCGGTGCTAGACCAGCGGCCGTGGGATTGGGTGTTAGACGGAAAGTGTAATACGCGATGTAAACATAATAGTTTGATACCCGTCCCTTTATACTTTGTGTAATCAAATTCCATGCTGTTGCACGTTCGTTCTGTCAGCAACGAATACTTTTCTGAATTCTATGACTGTAAAGGAGGGAGGAAAGCTGGATAAATGCTTATTGCCGCATCCCTTGATGTGAAAGTATTGGTTCATTGTCCAATGCAATGGGCGTCGGTGAACAATCCTTGAATCACTGCAAGTGCCGTCGATGACTGCCACCGGAACGGCTAGAAATGTAATACACAGCTTCGTTCAGGTGGGAAATTTATCGAAATGAAGATAAACCCTGCAGGAAGAAGGAAGAGAAGCAATCCACTTGTACTTCTGCTAGTGCTAGTGCTACTGAAGAATGTCGTCTCCGACCGCCACTTTTAAGAGGATTTTTGGATTTTTTGCAACCACTAACCAGGTAAAAATTATTCTATCGTTTTTGGGGTACAGAAAACATAAACTATCTTGACTCCACTTTTTTTAGTGTTATTGCGATGAGTTTTCAGAATCTTATATTTCCTCTAAAAAATCCTCCCCTCTCAGAAAAATAGAAGGATCCTTGGGTAGAACAAGCGTCGCATCCGACCGCCACTTTTTCTCATTAAATATAACCAATTATGTTAATCTTAGCGTTACCTACCTAGTATTTTTAGTAGTAGGTGAAGAACATATGGACGATGATGGAAATATACTTCAAATTATTCCAGTGATATTTATTTCATTAAAATCAGTGGGCATTTTTGGTATATCGATGACTTCTCAGTCATGTCAGTCTGATCTTGTAAACTCCACAAATTTAAGTGACCAACACAGTCATTGTACATGCGTAGTGGCAACTAGGAGCCTATACAGGATCATCCTTCTATTTTCTGAAGGGGAGGATTTTTTAGAAGGAAATTATCAAGTCCGAAAACCATCATAAAAGTGGATTTTAAAGATAGTTTTAGCTTTCTAAAAATTTCAAAAATCGATGGAATCATTTTTAACTGGTTAGTGGTTGTTAAAAATTCCAAAAAACCTCGTTCCCAAATTGCAGTAACAATTATTAAAATAATACAAAATAATAAATAAATTATAATGGGTATTAAACAGAAATTTAAAAGATGCATAGAGCTTATTATAACTGACATGGAATTGCGAGACGGAGGGCAAGTCCCAGTATAAAAACACCATATGATCGAGTAGTCCCTTAATGGATTTACATGTACATGTATACAACACTTGCCATCATTTTTTTTTTTTTTCTCCTTGTCTGACAACTTTTTCAGCACCTAAAATAATCCGTAAACCAACTAAATAAAATTGAATGGCCTTACCCCTGAATGGCACCTCAACACGGTTGAACATATCGGGTTCTACTGAGCTGCTCAAGATGCTGCAACACCTCCTACAGGACTTGGATGTTTGATCAGAAATCCTTTTAAGTGGATATAAGCTGTTCATGATTTACCTGTTTGGTTGAGGCTTTTAACATTATTGATCATTGATTTTAGATCTCATATTCCCAGAGGTTTGCTATGGCACCGTGTAAAAATGAACAAAAATTCATGTTTTTTTCAATTAGTGTGTTCTAATTGCCTTTTGTGAGGAGAGTTGAAATAACAGGATTCATACCAGTACCAAGCCTGCTGATAAAACAGTACCATAGCGTTGACCTCAACATTGAAAGTGTGTCTCTCCCTGTTTCCATAACCCTTTTACCAATGGCCAGGCATTGAATGTTCATGTCTCGGTACATACATTGACGTGGACCTAAGTTTATATGAGACTGGCCTATATTTTGAATTAGCATCTATGGAAATAAACTTGCCATTTCATAGTCTAAAAATATATTTTATAACAACAATTTGTTGTTTTTACTCAGGTAAATTTACATATACATTTATTTATAATCTTATAGAACATATTTTCTTTTGCACATTCATAAGATAAAGTGCAATCTCAAAGCCGTAATGTACCAAAGCATTACTTTATCTTTAGTTTTTTATAATTCAACTTTGTATTTTGTTTTTCCTTGGTCATCAGGCGACTGTTACAAAAACATTTAAAAAAATTAATATGGGTTAATTTTTAAACTATGTATTTTATTTTATTATTTTGTTTCATGGTGCTTGTAAAGCTCAAGAATAAGACTGAAGATGTATCATGTACCGCAAACGATTTTGTTTTGTGTTATGTAATTTCGTCTGATAGAATCATCATGATTACTGTCGGTTCCATGATTTGTTGCTAGACCTGTTTAGTCAGTGTAATGTTATGGGAACCTGTTAATTAATTGTGAGGTCCAAGATCCACAACAAAATAATTATTTTACAGCAGTAAGGAACAGGAAAAATACAGTAAACTTGCAGTTACAGTGAAACTACATTGTAGTAAAACCTTAATAAAAACCCAGTACAATTACAGTGATAATCTAGTAAAATAGATTAAACTACAGTTTCAACATTGTTTTACTACACAAAAAATTGTATCAAAATTATGCTGAAACTATAATAAAAACCTGCAGTAATATTACAGTGAAACCATAGTGTAGTAAACTGTAATAAACTCACAATCACAATTACAGTGATATTCCCTAGTAAATATGAATATGTAAATGGACTACAGTTTCAAACATTGTTTTTACTGTTACACAGAAATTAGTAGCAAAAACCCTGCTGAAACTATAATAAAACTGCACAGTAATGTTCACAGTGAAACTACAGTAGTAGTAAACTGTAATAAAACTACAGTACAATTACAGTGATAATCTAGTAAAGATGAATTAAACTACAGTTTCAACATTGCGCTTTACTACACAAAACATTGTATCAAAATTATGCTGGAAACTATAATAAAACTACAGTAATATTAAGGCAGTGAAACACAGTGTGGTAAAACCTGTAATAAAACCAGTTGTGCGTGAATTACATGTGATATTCTAGTAAAAATGAATTAAACTACAGTTTCAACATAGTTTACTACACAGAAATTGTAGCAAAACTATGCTGAAACTATAATAAAACTGCAGTAATATTACAGTGAAACTACAGGTGTACTAAAACTGTAATAAAACCAGTAGAATTACAGTGATAATCTGGCAAAGATGAATTAAACTACAGTTTCAACATTGTTTTACTACACAAAATTGTAGTAAAACTATGCTGAAACTTATAATAAAAACTGCAGGTGATATTACACAGTGAAACTACAGTGTAGTAAAACTGTAATAAAACCCTGACAGTACAATTACAGTGAATATTGCCAGGTGAAGAGTGCGTTAAAACTACAGTTTTAACACACTTTTAACATAGTTTTATCACACGATTTTGGCCAAAAACACTATAGTTCTTACCACAGTTTACTACAGTAATCTATTATGACAAAACTATGCAGTTATTCTGTAGTGTGCTACATTACAGTACAAATAAGAAAAATATTGACAGCTTAATTATGTTTTTACTATAATAACACCTCGTAGTGAAAAACAACAGTAAAATTATAATAAAACTATAGTAATAATGTAGTTGTTTTTATAAGGAGTTGTACATGTAAATTCCTGTACAGCTTAGGGGTTTTCACCAACTCATCGTGGGATTATAATCATTAGTCCCAAATGTACATCTTTAAATACGGTCATGAAGGTGTATTGACACTGTCATACTTTCTAAACCAATTACAATCTGCTAATGAGGGGTGTTGTTACAATACATTTAAGAACTAATCTGAAATGCAATCATGGTCTACCAATAAAAACCTTATCCCAAAGTGTGACTAATTATCAGTTAAAAAATATGCCTGTATGTGTTTAAACATTTCCAAAAACAGTCTGGTGTATTACAATTCCTGAAAATGCTGTAGCACTTGTGTTTGTCTTTAGCTTCTATGGTTTGTCAATCAAACAATAAAATCCTATACTCAGTATGATGTATGATAAAATACCATAATAGAACAGATTATAACCCATTGATAATTTCCCTACTATT
>CM055824.1:39626424-39646237 GCA_029582265.1 Zoroaster sp. YZ-2022 | reverse complement strand
AAAAAAATTGACGTCAATTATTAGTCGAATTCATTTAAAATAAAGGGATTGAAAATTAAATATATTATCTATTTTCAAAAATCATTGGTATCTAAAGACCAAAACTATGCAGTTTAACATACAAATATTAAAACATATATGTATATATTTTAACTGCATCGAACATATTTTGTAAATCTGTAAGGATAAGTGATAATAAGTTGCATTTTAATAAAATGATCTCTTTTGCCACCCCTGAAAAAAGTGGATATGTCCATATACAGCCATCTTGCCCTGGCGCGCTGGCCGGCCCATAGCGCCTATAGCTAGCTAG
The DNA here is from genome assembly GCA_029582265.1 of Zoroaster sp. YZ-2022. Classification (NCBI taxonomy): domain Eukaryota; kingdom Metazoa; phylum Echinodermata; class Asteroidea; order Forcipulatida; family Zoroasteridae; genus Zoroaster; species Zoroaster sp. YZ-2022. Next base: position 39,645,924 of record CM055824.1, on the reverse strand, counting down.
CTAGCCGGCCTAGCCTGGCCCTATCTTCAATCTTCCTGCAATAATTATTATTAATTTACAGCTCGAAGTAGGTGGTTTGCTGGTTGCAACCGTATGTTGTCATTTTTACCGTCAAATCAGCTGTAAATTCTTGAAAATATCGGTCGTCTTGCGAAGTAAACCGTTGTCCGACCTATTTTCTTTCTTTCTTCCTTCTACCCTTCTCTTCAAGATGAAAACTTATCTATTTTGTCTACTGCTTGTCGTGGTCTGGGGAGACATGTTCCCCGGCGATGACTACAAATTTCACCACCACAATGCGAAGGAGTTGAAACAAGTGTTAGACGAGACTCACGCGGAATGCCCAGATATCACCCGTATTTATAGCCCAGGAAAGAGTACAAAAGGAGAAGATTTGTGGGTCATTGAAATGACTGATAACCCTGGACAACATGAAACTGGTGAGTTCGTCATCCTTGCACAGGTTGAATGTCAAAATACACCAAAAATGTCAGGGGTCGAAATTAACTTGAAATTTACATGTACAGTATAACATACAGATTTCACGTTTTCACATTTTCCAGGATTAACGTTACTAAAAAAAATGGGAAGAACTAAAGTTAGTAAAATAATATTGACATAACTAACACTAACAGTTAATGTTAACGTTTAGTCCTGTGGGCTAACATTGTTAGCCCACAGGACTAAACGTTAACGATTAACGATTGTTAGTTATGTCAATATTATTTACTAACGGTGAATTCTTCCATTTTTAGTAACGATAATCCTGGAAAAAAAACGTGAAATCTGTATTTTGTATAGCCCAACTAGTGTGGCATGGACCTGGATCGCTTTTAGCCACACACTTGTTCCATTTGGACACCAACAGTCTTGATTTTGTGAATTCTTAGTGCTCAAATTGGCGATATTTGCAACTATTTTTGACATACTAATGTTAGATTAGGTGATTCACGCAAACCGCCGATGGTGGCGCTATTTTTCATATCTTTTTTTCTGTCGAAGTTGTGACCCGCCGAAAGTTCGTTGACGCGCCCGATAGTACGTGTAAAAATGCATATATGCGCAATATCGCTAGCGCCTGGTTACGCTGATGAGGCCTGAGGCTTCAATGTTTTCCTGGGGCGCCATTTTATGAGCACTAAATTATGCAGTCGATAAAAAAAAAATAAGCGACGGGAAACCTTTCGTTATGGAAATACAGGCAACTGAATTTACGATTTTCTTGTCCAACTTTCATGGTAAAATTCTAATATAAAGGGTAGTCTACGGATGTAGTCACTTCTAGTGTCGATAACTGGATACTACACATCGTGGTTATCTTAATTGGTCAGTTGATGCCAACTGTAACGTTGGCGCAAAAACAGTGCAACTTACGCAAAATGACCCGACGGCAAATTTAAAAAAATCACCGCTATCGGCGATTTGACATGCTGAATCGGGGTGTCACGCACGCTGAATCGGGGTGTCACGCACGGGTGGATTTTGGTATTCAATGTGATTTTTTGTTGTTTTTGTGTTTGTTATAAAAGGGGGACATGCTATAATTATAGACACTTTACAAGGATACATTGCAGGCAAATTCGGTCACAACTTTTCAAATGAAACTGGATCTTAAAAATGACCAAATATTTAAATCAACAAAAATTCGTAACTTTGCATAGGGTTAACCTATCATGACCATTGACCCCTCATTTTCTTTCAAATTTTTTGCTCTATCCAGTGATATGACATTTAAAAGCATTGAAGCAACTTCAAATTTTCATGAAACTGCCTTGGATACCTTCCTTTCATGTTGAACTATCAAAACGGCTAAAGAAAATTGTGATTTTATTTACATTTAATTTTCGTGACATGGGACCAAAAATTTTACACTATGCTTGGCAGTTTGCAGATTTCAACGAAGGTGACCAGTTTGATTTGATTCAGCTTGCATGCACAACAATTTTATGACAGCTGTTTGATGTGTGCATAAGGCTTATCGCAAATAGCAGCTGCAAGGAATTGTGGGATGTCTGTGGGCGCAACAGCGCCACTATGTGCCGCGTGGACAAACAAAATATTATTGACGTCACAAAAGCTGTGCCAAACAGATGCCCCAAATTGTATCCCTGTAAATGTAATGCTTTGCGGCAGTTGCTTCAGTGCTATTTGTGATAAACCTTGTAGATTTGTTGTATTTTTTGCGCATTGAATTAAGCATGATTATCTGCAAATACATGTAGCCTGGTTGTGTTGAATCAATTTAAAACAAGATTGTGTAAGATTAAATGAAATTATGGCATCGTATTCAGTATAGTTTGAAGATTTAAAACTTTAATACAAATTTAATTCTCTTGGACATTAAGTGGAGGCCTTGTTGAAACAATTTGTGTCTAGATAGCCATTGTAACAAAGACATTATTTTTCCGATAGCCAGAAAATTTATAAATAAAATATAAGAAAATCACACCTTATTAAATCGAACATGAATATATGTTGGCGCCAATCTGAGGATTTGCTTAATGTGCATATTTCAACCTCGTTTTCGTCAACCTAGATTGGCGCGCTCAATCAAAGATTGTCCCTGACTTTTGTCTGGCGAAAATTATGGACTTTGGTGCCGGCGACTACAAATAGTCGCCACGCACGAAGTCCATAATAAAATGAGTTATTGATGCTTGTGTACAAACCAGTTCATTCACTTATAAATATGTAAGGTGTTTCAATCAAAATTGTACATTGGCACTCCCAAAGTTAGGCAGTGTATTAATTCACAGAGCGTTATTTTAAAATTTGCCCTAAAAATTTGAGGTGGTTTATTACTCAATCTACATGTATTGTTTTGGGCTAAAATAAATGTGAGCTTGTTTTGTTACAGTATCTATCATTTGTTGTGTGAAATAATTTGATCACCACTTTAACTTTTAACCTTTTTAAGTGTTGGCTTATTGTGTATTTATTTTGTTTATCTCAATTCTTGTTGGCAATATGATAAGTTGTGGCGTGAAATTATTGCATAAAAAATACGTACCTACCTACCTGTCATCTAACACAAATAATTCCCAAATTGTGCAAATCCCTAATTTGCACAGCATCATGAGCAGCGCAATCTCGAGATTGAGCACGCAATCTCGAGATTGCGCTGCGCAATCTGAAGAATGTCCCCAATTTTGCTCAATCTCGAGATTGCGCTGCGCAATCTGCAGATTGCACATACCCAAGATTGCGCTCAACATACATTGAAAGGTATATTACATGTTTATCTTGCAGACCGACTCAATTGATAGGTTATTATTATTATTTATTATTATTAAACAGTTTTTTTAGCGCCAAATCATAGTATTAGCCAGCAATACGTTTTTTTTTTTTTTGGACGCCCTGTTTGATTTGTAATACACATTTGGACATCTTGTTTTTCAAAGAATAACAAATTTGGATCCCCTATCCTGGCTTATACACTGCGCCAAATTCCATCTACTGTCGATCAAGGTGCTTTTGGAATTATTCCATTGGGCTACAATGTACTTTAAATTTAAATCATTCCTGAATCAAGTTCTCAACTTCTTTGGAAATTGTGCCATCTCTGCCCTCATTTATACTCTTGGGTAATAGGGAAGCAACTCATGATTACATAAAATGTAAATGTCTAGCTCAAGGACACAGGTGCCACAACCGGCATTGCTAGGATTTGAACCCACATACATGTTGAGTGTATATACATTTTGGATCTTCATTTTATTTGTGCAGTCAACTTTCTGATTTAGATTATAACCTGTGGCTAGAGATTATAACCTGTAGCTTGACCACAAGCCTTTTGTTTGGATCAACAACTTTGTGATCAGACAATGGAGGTCTACATCCTGTTTATTCTACTCCTGCTATCCAGACCATTGTGTCTCAATGACTCATCAGAAGATGGCTACAAGATGCAATCTACAGGAATTGTTCACCCAAGATCCGCCATCTTAAATTCTTGAGACGTCCTATATCATACTATGATAATTCATCTGCCACCTTCACCTGGAACTCTTAATTTCTGGTGACATAAACTAAACCCTGGACCTGAAACACTGATCAACACACCCAAAACGCCACTCAGCTCCATAAAATTTCCTATAGCCGCAATGAACTACTCAATCTTCACAACGCTCCATGTACCGATGCAGCTTTATCTTATTCAGCATTGAGTCAATTGAACTCTCTTGGGATACTTGCTAATCAACCCAAAACATACCGCCGCACACATAGAGGTAAAAAGCTGGTCGCCGTAGAATGGACAGCCTTACACAACTAGCACTCCTGCCTTATCAACCCCAGCAGTGAACTTAACCATCAACAAGCGACATTGGCATAACTTCAACTCCAAATGTTCATGATGAGTCTAAACTTCAGCTCTGTGTACTAAACACTCAATCCATATGTAACAAATCGGATGAATTTGTTGACTTTGTACTTCAAAACAATTTGGATCTTTGTTGCCATAACCTAGACATGGTTTAAACCGATGATGACTTAATACCCCGTGAGTGTACTCCTGTTGGCTACTCTCTCCATCATATCCCCAGACCAAAAAAGACCCGGTGGAGGTTGCACTTCTCTTTAGGTCCAGTTTATCTGTCAGTATGAAAAGTGTTAACATTGACTACCTAACATTTGAATCTCTGCATGCTGAGGTAACGTGCAACTCTAGATCTGTTCGCCTTGTTAAATATTTTCGACCCAGAAAGGGATGTTGATGGTAAACATGTAAACTTCTCCAGTTTTCTGCAGGAATTTGAGAAATTAATTGTGGATTATCTCTTGCACCCATCTGACATTATTTTAACCGGCGATTTTAACATTCATATGGACATCTCTTCAAACAATTATGCGAATCAGTTTAAAGATCTGCTCTGCTCATGGACTTATCCAGCATATCACAGCACCCACTCATCGATATGGTCACTGTCTTGACCTCATGATAGCAGCGTGAAAATACTTCACCTCTTATCTCGAATATAACTATCCATCCCGGCTTATCTGATCATTATGCAATCATGGCAGATATGAACCTTAAAAAACCTCCCATGCCTACCATTTCTGTAACTACTCGCCACTGGAAAAATGTAAATATTAGAGATTTATGTCATGATCTTGAATCTCAACTGGAAAATGTAAACCTTGAAGATGGTGAGCTGGATTCTTGTGTCAATCTATTTGAATCTACTGTCCGTAACATCTTGGACGATCATGCTCCGCAAAAAACTAGAACTGTAAAACTACAATCTGAATCCCCCTGGTTCAATGATGATATTCGTGGCAAGGAAAATCAAACGTCAACGAGCGAAAATGGCGTGACAATGGGAAACTTGGAGTACATCGGCAAGAATACTGTAACCAACGAGATATTGTGAAGAACATGATTAACCAGGCCAAAATAACTCACTACTCATCTCTTGTGGAAGAGAACTCTGGCGATCAGAAAAAACTCTTTAACATTGTTGAAAAGCTGCTTCATAAACCCAAAGCTCCAGTGCTTCCATCTACACACTCCAATCAGGACCTCGCTAATGATTTTCAAACTTTTTTGTCACAAAAATTGAGAATATCCGTCGTTATTTTCCCCAGTACCTGTCATTCTATCACAAACACCATCACATGCAAGGATCCACAATGTAGACTGTCTATGTTTGAGCCTACTAGTGTTACGGAGATCAAGAAACTCATCATGAAATCGCCATCAAAATCGTGTGAACTTGATCCAGTGCCAACCGCTAATAAAACAAAAATATTGATGTGTTTGCTAAGTATATCACAATTATTGTAAACAGATCTCTTTCTTCCGGGTTGTTTCCTGATAGCCAGAAAGATTGCTCATGTTAAACCACTCCTGAAGAAACCCAATTTGGACAAGGAAGTTTTCAAAAATTACCGACCGGGTGTAATTTAAAGTACCTTGGAAAAACAATCGAGCGAGTTGTTTCATCACGGATCTCTGACCATGTTCGGTTGAATAACCTGTCGGATACATTTCAGTCAGCCCTATAAACCATTTCATGGAGCGGAAACTGCTCTTCTCCGCCAACAATGACATTTTATCTGCCATGGATGATGGAAAATCACTGCATTAGTTTTGTTAGACTTAAGCGCCAGCTTTTGACACGGGTCGATCACAAAATCCTTCTCTCCGCCTGCAATATCATCTTGGAATACATGACACAGCCCTGGATTGGTGTAAGTCCTACCCTTTTAAATAGGCCTCAGCATGTTTGTATTGGTAATGCCACCTCCGAGCCTGTTATTCTTGACTATTCTGTACCCCAAGGCTCCGTGCTCGCCCACAGTGGTTTACTGTTTATCGTTTCCAGTTAGTGATATCATTTTGAAGTATAATTTAAATTACCATGTCTCAGCTGATGACACGCAGCTCTACATTACTTTTAAATCTTCTCAAGAACCTGCCGATTCCTGCATTACAACACTGAGAAATGTATTCAAGAGATTCGAAGTTGGATCGACAAAACTTCCTGAAATTGAGCGACGAAAAAACGAATTTGTTCTATTTGGATCACGCCAGCAATTGTCTAAAGTTTCTCTTCCATCTATTGCAATTGGTGATTTAGATAAACCCCCTCATCACAAGCACGTAATTTGGGTGTTATATTTGACTCGACAATGACTTTAAAACCTCATATCCCAACATTGTTCATATCATCATTTCATATCAGAAAATATCGGCGAATAAGGAAATACTTGAATAAAAGTGCTACTGAACAAATTATTCATCGTTTGTCACATCACGTCTCGACAACGGAATGCTCTACTCCGGTCTCCGCAGAATCAAATATCTCGTCCTTCAGAACATACAAAACACAGCAGCTCGTGTTGTGACTTTGTCCAAAAAGTCATGCCATATCACGCCAATCTTGAAAGAACTGCACTGGCTTCCTGTTTCACAGAGAATTGTTTTTAAACTTATGCTAATTGTTCACAAATCTTTTAATAACATTGCTCCAATTTATATTTCTGAACTGCTTAAAGTCTACACTCCATCACGCAATTTGCGCTCCAGCAACATGTCACTCCTAAAGGAACCAACATCAAAAGCGGAACTGGGGTGATAGGTCTTTTTCTGTCAGCTCCGAGACTCTGGAATCATCTTCCAACTAAACTCAAATCTTGTCATAGTATAACTAGATTTAAGTCGATGCTTAAAACTCATCTTATGTCACAATTCTTCAAAGATGATGTATATTTGTAATTCCATTGTAGGTACGTGTATCTCAGTACATAATTTTCCCTATGTTATCATTGTATATTGTTTGTATTCATGTTTTTATCTTTGTTTCCGCGCCTTGAGCGCCCAGCAGGGTGGATATGTGCGCGCTATAAATCTTTATTATTATTATTATTATTATTATGTACAACTCAGCCACCAGAACTTGAGTCCGACTGCTCGGCCACAACATTCCACTACATGTAGGTTACCTTGATAAACTTGCATCTAAAGGCCTACACTGTACATGTACCAGTAATATATATAAAAACCAATTAAATTTCAATTAGTATTAATGTGTATTTGCTGGTTATTAAAACTGATGGTCTTAATGCGGCCCGCGAAGTGTCTTTAGGGGGAAAACAATTAATTGCCAATATTTTCGCTTAAATTACATGTGTAAATCCCACAAGAAAAGAGATGAAGCCCTTCTTGGAGATTCTGGGGCCTCTCATGACAAAGTTGATGAGATCATGAAGTATCATATCATTGGATTCACAAAGAAGCATCATTGAATTTACCAAGAAGCCTTGTGTCCCAAGTTAATTGGTTTTGCTGATGTCATGTCGGATGTTGTTAAAGATGTTTTTAACTTTATCTTTGATCACGTGCCCTTGACAAAGGCCTTAACTAACGGTTAATTTATATTCATTGTGGCCCGCCATACATGTACATAAGTTTTGGCATTATAATTCGGCCCGTTGTTGGAAAAAGGTTGGCCACCGTTGATCAATGGACACGTACGGTACTGTCTCTTTCTGTACAATAAGTTCAGTTGTAGTGTTTCACAGTAAGCCAAAAATTTAAATTGTAGTTTTTTTTGTTTTGTTAAATGCATTGGAAAAAACTTCAGGCCACTGTCTGTCATTTAATTATTATTTATTAACTTGTGTTTATTTGATGATGGGCAATTCCATTGTTACTCTGGTTACATTTTTGAGCTACACATGTATACGAACACGAACATGTACAATGTACATGTACACGTACACATGTATTGGGCCCACTCTTAATGCCATAATTTAATTAACCCTCCTACTATACATGTAGCTGCACTTTGCAAGAAACTACATGTACATGTACATGTATAGAGGTCAAAATCAGCCGACTGAATGTTTTAACTGTTGACCCAAATGTGCACACAGGGGCATTTTTGACTGGTTTTTACTGTCATTTTCACCACCCTCAACAATACCAGACACAGCGGGCGTAGCCAGGACTTTTCAGTGGGGGGGAAAGGGGAAAGGGCATTGCTTTTCAGTGGGGGGGCCCAGGAGGTATGGGTTTTTCCCTTTTCTTTTTCTTTTCTGTTTTTTGGGGCACTATGAGGATTTTTCGTGGGGGGGGGCATCTGGGGGGGCGCTGGAAATTTGTGGGGGGCACATGCACCCCCCAGGCCCCCTGTGGCTACGCCGCTGACCAGACAATGCTTTTACCAGTCAAAAACGGTCGCCTCATTTTGACCTGTAAATTATGTACTTATGTACTACATGTAAGGTTTGACAGTGCACACTAGATATACATGTACCTTGGCAAGTACATGTATATCAACATTTTGACTGATTTTGACCCTACATTTCATTCATAATTTTTTCACAGTTGTTGCTTATACCCGAGAATAATTTCAGAAATTTGTTATATGAACGATGTCAGAGAAAAATACTGGTTACTCACGTTACATTTTTCAGACATGCATAAAATGTTACTTTTTCTCTTATAGCATACAAATTTCTGAAATTGTTATTTTGTGCCGATTAAGATCTGGGTGTAATGACTGAAAAAAAATGATGAGTGAAATATTATGGCATTAAGTTATTGATTAAGAGTGGGCCCAAAACCTCAAAAATGTAACGTAAGTAACCATGGAATTGCCCGTATTATTTATTAAGCACGTTCGTACACGTACAGTGTACATGTGTACATGTACATGTTCAACTAAACCATGGTAAAGTAAAACATGCTTAGACAAGACGACACTTAGACAAGACGATTGCTTAAATTCACATCACCAGCAGTGTTTCATATGAATTCATTATTGACATTATGGTTGAAATGTACTGTACATATATACACATGTATACATGTAAGGCCATTTCATTTAATTACCTTTTATAGTGTACAAAAAAATGTACGTGTTCATTCCACACACAGGCGTGTACACATACATAACATGTAACAATAAAGAACATGTAGACACATTTATGTACAAAAGAACATGTAGACACATTTATGTACAAAGAACATGTAGACACATTTATTAGCTGTTTACTTGTGCGCATGAAACAGCTGTTGTTCCCTGTTAAAGTTTTTTCTTCTTCTTTTTTTTAGCTGTTTAGCGAAGCGCAATGAAACAGCTCTAGTTTTGTTAAAGTTTTTATTTTTATTTATTTATTTTTAATTTTTCAGCGCTTTCATGCCGAAGTATAACTCCTGAACCACATATGCTATCAATTTCATCTATGTGGCATATTGTAGGTCGTTACCCACTCCGTATTTCGTGCACAGATATGACCCCATTTTGACCTTAGCTTCCGGTCCAAACCGGAAGTTCAAGTTTAAAGAGCTCTACACCCAATATGATAAAAAATAATGCTATGATTTCTGTGTATGTAATCATTAGTAGGGTGTACTCTTTTGGATAGTAGGTTTGATGACGTCATCATATGCAAGAGCGCCCTCTAGCGACAGGTTTAAAAAGAGCGTTATTTTCACTTGTACACTTGCCAATGTCACATTACCACAAATGATATGTCATATTGTAGCTTATGAATCAACTTAAATATCAAAACAAATTACGTCATTATGACGTCATCAGGTGTAAAGTTACACTAAGTTAAAGATTAATATTGAAAAACTATTAAACAATTTATAACTTTTGAACCACAATAGCTATAATTATGATCTTTGAGCCATATTGTGGTCGTTACCCACTTGACAATTCGTTGCAAATATGACCTTATTAGACGTTTGCTTCCGGTCGAGACCAGAAGTTCAAATATAGCAATGTTGTTAGAGCTCTACAGATACCGTGGTACAAGATGTCAAATATGGTTTTTGTGTATGACATTATCACTGACGTGTACTCTATCACAATGTACGTTTGATGACGTCATTATATGTAAGAGCGCCCTCTAGCGACATGTTTTTAAAAGAGGTGCATTATATAAATTACACAAGTCTTACCAATGACACATGGATACAAATGATACATGATATTGTAGCTTATGAGCCAATTTAGTCAACAAAACAGGTTATGTCATCGGTTTTTGAATTACATTAGTTTGAAGTTGTTTCTGTTAAAACAATCATATCTCATGAACTATATGACATTAACTAACAATCTTTGTGTCATCTTGTAGCTAATTATTTGTATCACAATACATTCAATGATGTCATAACATTTCAAAAGTCCTCACGGCTCAAAGTGGAAGTTAATGATAAAAAATAGCGAAACAGCTGGGTATTCGTTCACGAATACAATTGAGCTCCCAATCCATTGACTCCCAATCCATTGACTTTGTGCAGTGCACTCAAGGAGGTCAAACCAAAACCAAGTACTTACACAGCTCTGTGTGACTCTGTGGTTTGACCTATTGGCAATGCAACCAAAAATACTCAAGTGAGTGTCTGTGGGTGCCGTGCTGACTGGGCCAAATTTCAGCCTGGGCATAGGAGGGTTAAACAGTTTTTTAACGCCAAATCATAGTATTAGCCAGCAATACGTTTGGGTGTCTTTTGGACACCCTGTTTGATTTGTAATACACATGCAAAAGTATTGCAAGTTCAACATTTGGACACCTTGTTTTTCAAAGAATAACAAATTTGGATGCCCTATCCTGGCTTATACATGTACACTGCGCCAAATTCCATCTACTGTCGATCAAGGTGCTTTTAGAATTATTCCTTTGGGCTACAATGTACTTTAAATTTAAATCATTCCTGAATCATTCTCAACTTCTTTGGAAGTACAATTGTGCCATCTCTGCCCTCATTTATACTCTTGGGTAATAGGGAAGCAACTCATGATTACATAAAAATGTAAATGTCTAGCTCAAGGACACAGGTGCCACAACCGGCATGGCTAGGATTTGAACCCACATACATGTACATGTACAACTCAGCCACCAGAACTTGAGTCCGACTGCTCGGCCACAACATTCCACTACATGTTGATAAACTTGCATTTAAAGGCCTACACTGTACATGTACATGTACCAGTAACATATATAAAAACCAATCAAATTTCAATTAGTATTAATGTGTATTTGCTGGTTATTAAAACTGATGGTCTTAATGCGTCTGCCATGAAGTGTCTTTAGGGGGAAAACAATTAATTGCCAATATTTTCGCTTAAATTACATGTGTAAATCCCACAAGAAAAGAGATGAAGCCCTTCTTGGAGATTCTGGGGCCTCTCATGACAAAGTTGATGAGATCATGAAGTATCATATCATTGGATTCACAAAGAAGCATCATTGGATTTACCAAGAAGCTTTGTGTCCCAAGTTAATTGGTTTTGCTGATGTCATGTCGGATGTTGTTAAAGATGTTTTTAACTTTATCTTTGATCACGTGCCCTTGACAAAGGCCTTAACTAACGGTTAATTTATATTCATTGTGGCCCGCCATACATGTACATAAGTTTTGGCATTATAATTCGGCCCGTTGTTGGAAAAAGGTTGGCCACCGTTGATCAATGGACACGTACGGTACTGTCTCTTTCTGTACAATAAGTTCAGTTGTAGTGTTTCACAGTAAGCCAAAAATTTAAATTGTAGTTTTTTTTGTTTTGTTAAATGCATTGGAAAAAACTTCAGGCCACTGTCTGTCATTTAATTATTATTTATTAACTTGTGTTTATTTGATGATGGGCAATTCCATTGTTACTCTGGTTACATTTTTGAGCTACACATGTATACGAACATGTACAATGTACATGTACACGTACACATGTATTGGGCCCACTCTTAATGCCATAATTTAATTAACCCTCCTACTATACATGTAGCTGCACTTTGCAAGAAACTACATGTACATGTACATGTATAGAGGTCAAAATCAGCCGACTGAATGTTTTAACTGTTGACCCAAATGTGCACACAGGGGCATTTTTGACTGGTTTTTACTGTCATTTTCACCACCCTCAACAATACCAGACACAGCGGCGTAGCCAGGACTTTTCAGTGGGGGGAAAGGGGCATTGCTTTTCAATGGGGGCCCAGGGGTATGGGTTTTTCCTTTTCTTTTCTTTTCTGTTTTTTGGGGCACTATGAGGATTTTTCGTGGGGGGGGGCATCTGGGGGGGCGCTGGAAATTTGTGGGGGGCACATGCCCCCAGGCCCAATAGCTCGCCGCTGACCAGACAATGCTTTTACCAGTCAAAAACGGTCGCCTCATTTTGACCTGTAAATGTACTTATGTACTACATGTAAGGTTTGACAGTGCACACTAGATATACATGTACCTTGGCAAGTACATGTATATCAACATTTTGACTGATTTTGACCCTACATTTCATTCATAATTTTTTCACAGTTGTTGCTTATACCCGAGAATAATTTCAGAAATTTGTTATATGAACGATGTCAGAGAAAAATATTGGTTACTCACGTTACATTTTTCAGACATGCATAAAATGTTACTTTTTCTCTTATAGCATACAAATTTCTGAAATTGTTATTTTGTGCCGATTAAGATCTGGGTGTAATGACTGAAAAAAATGATGAGTGAAATATTATGGCGATAAGTTATTGATTAAGAGTGGGCCCAAAACCTCAAAAATGTAACGTGAAGTAACCATGGAATTGCCGTATTATTTATTAACGCTCGCGACATCGTGCATGTGTACATGTACATGTTCAACTAAACCATGGTAAAGTAAAACATGCTTAGACAAGACGACACTTAGACAAGACGATTGCTTAAATTCACATCATCAGCAGTGTTTCATATGAATTCATTATTGACATTATGGTTGAAATGTACTGTACATATACACATGTATACATGTAAGGCCATTTCATTTAATTACCTTTTATAGTGTACAAAAAAATGTACGTGTTCATTCCACACACAGGCGTGTACACATACATAACATGTACGTACAAAGAACATGTAGACACATTTATGTACAAAGAACATGTAGACACATTTATGTACAAAGAACATGTAGACACATTTATTAGCTGTTTCGCAGCGAAACAGCTGTTGTTTTTGTTAAAGTTTTTTTCTTCTTCTTTTTTTAGCTGTTTCGCAGCGAAGCGCAGCGAAACAGCTCTAGTTTTTGTTAAAGTTTTTTATTTTTATTTATTTATTTTTTAATTTTTCAGCGCTTTCCGTACCGGAAGTGCATAACTCCTGAACCACATATGCTATCAATTTCATCTATGTGGCATATTGTAGGTCGTTACCCACTCCGTATTTCGTGCACAGATATGACCCCATTTTGACCTTAGCTTCCGGTCCAAACCGGAAGTTCAAGTTTAAAGAGCTCTACACCTAATATGATAAAAAATAATGCTATGATTTCTGTGTATGTAATCATTAGTAGGGTGTACTCTTTTGGATAGTAGGTTTGATGACGTCATCATATGCAAGAGCGCCCTCTAGCGACAGGTTTAAAAAGACGTTATTTTCACTTGTACACTTGCCAATGTCACATTACCACAAATGATATGTCATATTGTAGCTTATGAATCAACTTAAATATCAAAACAAATTACGTCATTATGACGTCATCAGGTGTAAAGTTACACTAAGTTAAAGATTAATATTGAAAAACTATTAAACAATTTATAACTTTTGAACCACAATAGCTATAATTATGATCTTTGAGCCATATTGTAGGTCGTTACCCACTTGACAATTCGTGCAAATATGACCTTATTGTGACGTTTGCTTCCGGTCGAGACCAGAAGTTCAAATATAGCAATGTTGTTAGAGCTCTACAGATACCGTGGTACAAGATGTCAAATATGGTTTTTGTGTATGACATTATCACTGACGTGTACTCTATCACAATGTACGTTTGATGACGTCATTATATGTAAGAGCGCCCTCTAGCGACATGTTTTTAAAAGAGGTGCATTATATAAATTACACAAGTCTTACCAATGACACATGGATACAAATGATACATGATATTGTAGCTTATGAGCCAATTTAGTCAACAAAACAGGTTATGTCATCGGTTTTTGAATTACATTAGTTTGAAGTTGTTTCTGTTAAAACAATCATATCTCATGAACTATATGACATTAACTAACAATCTTTGTGTCATCTTGTAGCTAATTATTTGTATCACAATACATTCAATGATGTCATAACATTTCAAAAGTCCTCACGGCTCAAAGTGGAAGTTAATGATAAAAAATAGCGAAACAGCTGGGTATTCGTTCACGAATACAATTGAGCTCCCAATCCATTGACTCCCAATCCATTGACTTTGTGCAGTGCACTCAAGGAGGTCAAACCAAAACCAAGTACTTACACAGCTCTGTGTGACTCTGTGGTTTGACCTATTGCTCTGACCAAAATACTCAAGTGAGTGTCTGTGGGTGCCGTGCTGACTGGGCCAAATTTCAGCCTGGGCATAGGAGGGTTAAACAGTTTTTTAACGCCAAATCATAGTATTAGCCAGCAATACGTTTGGGTGTCTTTTGGACACCCTGTTTGATTTGTAATACACATGCAAAAGTATTGCAAGTTCAACATTTGGACACCTTGTTTTTCAAAGAATAACAAATTTGGATGCCCTATCCTGGCTTATACACTGCGCCAAATTCCATCTACTGTCGATCAAGGTGCTTTTAGAATTATTCCTTTGGGCTACAATGTACTTTAAATTTAAATCATTCCTGAATCATTCTCAACTTCTTTGGAAGTACAATTGTGCCATCTCTGCCCTCATTTATACTCTTGGGTAATAGGGAAGCAACTCATGATTACATAAAAATGTAAATGTCTAGCTCAAGGACACAGGTGCCACAACCGGCATGGCTAGGATTTGAACCCACATACATGTACATGTACAACTCAGCCACCAGAACTTGAGTCCGACTGCTCGGCCACAACATTCCACTACATGTTGATAAACTTGCATTTAAAGGCCTACACTGTACATGTACATGTACCAGTAACATATATAAAAACCAATCAAATTTCAATTAGTATTAATGTGTATTTGCTGGTTATTAAAACTGATGGTCTTAATGCGGCCCGCGAAGTGTCTTTAGGGGGAAAACAATTAATTGCCAATATTTTCGCTTAAATTACATGTGTAAATCCCACAAGAAAAGAGATGAAGCCCTTCTTGGAGATTCTGGGTCCTCTCATGACAAAGTTGATGAGATCATGAAGTATCATATCATTGGATTCACAAAGAAGCATCATTGGATTTACCAAGAAGCCTTGTGTCCCAAGTTAATTGGTTTTGCTGATGTCATGTCGGATGTTGTTAAAGATGTTTTTAACTTTATCTTTGATCACGTGCCCTTGACAAAGGCCTTAACTAACGGTTAATTTATATTCATTGTGGCCCGCCATACATGTACATAAGTTTTGGCATTATAATTCGGCCCGTTGTTGGAAAAAGGTTGGCCACCGTTGATCAATGGACACGTACGGTACTGTCTCTTTCTGTACAATAAGTTCAGTTGTAGTGTTTCACAGTAAGCCAAAAATTTAAATTGTAGTTTTTTTTGTTTTGTTAAATGCATTGGAAAAAACTTCAGGCCACTGTCTGTCATTTAATTATTATTTATTAACTTGTGTTTATTTGATGATGGGCAATTCCATTGTTACTCTGGTTACATTTTTGAGCTACACATGTATACGAACATGTACAATGTACATGTACACGTACACATGTATTGGGCCCACTCTTAATGCCATAATTTAATTAACCCTCCTACTATACATGTAGCTGCACTTTGCAAGAAACTACATGTACATGTACATGTATAGAGGTCAAAATCAGCCGACTGAATGTTTTAACTGTTGACCCAAATGTGCACACAGGGGCATTTTTGACTGGTTTACTGTCATTTTCACCACCCTCAACAATACCAGACACAGGCGTAGCCAGGGACTTTTCAGTGGGGGAAAGGGGCATTGCTTTTCAATGGGGGGGGGCCCAGGGGGTATGGGTTTTTTCCCTTTTCTTTTTCTTTTCTGTTTTTTGGGGCACTATGAGGATTTTTCGTGGGGGGGGGCATCTGGGGGGGCGCTGGAAATTTGTGGGGGGCACATGCCCCCCCCAGGCCCCCTGTGGCTACGCCGCTGACCAGACAATGCTTTTACCAGTCAAAAACGGTCGCCTCATTTTGACCTGTAAATGTACTTATGTACTACATGTAAGGTTTGACAGTGCACACTAGATATACATGTACCTTGGCAAGTACATGTATATCAACATTTTGACTGATTTTGACCCTACATTTCATTCATAATTTTTCACAGTTGTTGCTTATACCGAGAATAATTTCAGAAATTTGTTATATGAAGCGATGTCAGAGAAAAATACTGGTTACTCACGTTACATTTTTCAGACATGCATAAAATGTTACTTTTCTCTTATAGCATACAAATTTCACAAATTGTTATTTTGTGCCGATTAAGATCTGGGTGTAATGACTGAAAAAAATGATGAGTGAAATATTATGGCGATAAGTTATTGATTAAGAGTGGGCCCAAAACCTCAAAAATGTAGCGTAAGTAACCATGGAATTGCCCGTTATTATTTATTAAGCACGTTAGGTACTGCGTGCATGTGTACATGTACATGTATTCAACTAAACCATGGTAAAGTAAAACATGCTTAGACAAGACGACACTTGAGACAAGGCGATTGCTTAATTCACATCATCAGCAGTGTTTCATATGAATTCATTATTGACATTATGGTTGAAATGTACTGTACATATACACATGTATACATGTAAGGCCATTTCATTTAATTACCTTTTATAGTGTACAAAAAAATGTACGTGTTCATTCCACACACAGGCGTGTACACATACATAACATGTACGTACAAAGAACATGTAGACACATTTATGTACAAAGAACATGTAGACACATTTATGTACAAAGAACATGTAGAACATTTATTAGCTGTTTACTTGGCTGAGCTGAGAGCAGCTGTTATTTTTGTTAAAGTTTTTTTCTTCTTCTTCTTTTAGCTGTTTTGTTGGCGCACTATAATGAAACAACTCTAGTTTTGTTAAAGTTTTTATTTTATTTATTTATTTTTTTTAATTTTTCAGCGCTTTCCGTGCGGAAGTGCATAACTCCTGAACCACATATGCTATCAATTTCATCTATGTGGCATATTGTAGGTCGTTACCCACTCCGTGTTCGTGCACAGATATGACTATTTTGACCTTAGCTTCCGGTCCAAACCGGAAGTTCAAGTTTAAAGAGCTCTACACCCAATATGATAAAAATAAATGCTATGATTTCTGTGTATGTAATCATTAGTAGGGTGTACTCTTTTGGATAGTAGGTTTGATGGCGTCATCATATGCAAGGCGCCCTCTAGCGACAGGTTTAAAAACGTTATTTTCACTTGTACACTTGCCAATGTCCACATTACCACAAATGATATGTCATATTGTAGCTTATGAATCAACTTAAATATCAAAACAAATTACGTCATTATGGCGTCATCAGGTGTAAAGTTACACTAAGTTAAAGATTAATATTGAAAACTATTAAACAATTTATAACTTTTGAACCACAATAGCTATAATTATGATCTTTGAGCCATATTGTAGGTGCGTTTACCCACTTGACAATTCGTTGCAAATATGACCTTATTGACGTTTGCTTCCGGTCGAGACCAGAAGTTCAAATATAGCAATGTTGTTAGAGCTCTGAATACCGTGGTACAAGATGTCAAATATGGTTTTGTGTATGACATTATCACTGGCGTGTACTCTATCACAATGTACGTTTGATGACGTCATTATATGTAAGCGCCCTCTAGCGACATGTTTTTAACCGAGGTGCATTATATCAATTACACAAGTCTTACCAATGACACATGGATACAAATGATACATGATATTGTAGCTTATGAGCCAATTTAGTCAACAAAACAGGTTATGTCATCGGTTTTTGAATTACATTAGTTTGAAGTTGTTTCTGTTAAAACAATCATATCTCATGAACTATATGACATTAACTAACAATCTTTGTGTCATCTTGTAGCTAATTATTTGTATCACAATACATTCAATGATGTCATAACATTTCAAAAGTCCTCACGGCTCAAAGTGGAAGTTAATGATAAAAAATAGCGAAACAGCTGGGTATTCGTTCACGAATACAATTGAGCTCTAGTTTTTTTTTTTTTTTTTAATTTTTCAGCGCTTTCCGTAGTGGAAGTGCATTGCAATAACACATGTTTCATTCTGAACGCCTTTTTGCAGTGTTCCATAAATGTGATTGCAATGAAACTTAAGGGGACCAAAGGCAATAGTGTGCATATTGCAATGACGTCATAATGACATCATCAGGTGTCAAGTTACACTAAATCAAAGATTAATAATGAAAAAACATTAAAAAATTAATAACTCCTGAACCACATATGCTATCAATTTCGTCTATGTGGCATATTGTAGGTCGTTACCCACTCCGTATTTCGTGCACAGATATGACCCCATTTTGACCTTAGCTTCCGGTCCAAACCGAAAGTTCAAGTTTAAAGAGGGGGGGGGGGAGGGGAAGGGAAAGGGAAAGGGTTGTTTCAGCATTTTTTCCCCAATCTTTTCTGCCATGCCATGCCATGCCATGGCCATGGCCATAACCCGCGCTGTTACATGTACACATTACCCGAACCTGCGCCCACTGCCTGTACGTGTTTCCTTACATGTCGCATTAGCACCGTCTTCGCATGTTTCATTTGCGTAATGGCAACTGCCATATCTCCGACATCGAACAGCCGTTTACCTCAGGTCCCTGTATTCTCATAACAAGCTATAAATTACCCAATCATGATCGGGCTGTGGTGCAGCTGCATGGAAAATTGTGTGGTGTAGGCCTCGCTGTATACCAATTGACTATAGGACCCACGGTCAAATTAGGACCACTTTTTCAGGCCCTATTAATGTATCCAAAATACTCACACTTTCAAAGGAAGTCAAGCGACCCCAGGTCATGATGTTGGACCACTGTGTTGGACCACAGTCCTTCAAACGAATATTACATTTATGGACCCTCAAATCTTACTTTTTCTGACAGATTTACGGCATACAATTTTAAGA
>CM055824.1:39507768-39625924 GCA_029582265.1 Zoroaster sp. YZ-2022 | reverse complement strand
ACTTGTTCTTGACACTGCAAGAGCCGATCGGGTACATGTACCCGAACACAAACTCATTATGCCGATTGGAAGTTGCTTCAGCTGGGGATGAAACATTAATCCTACAGGCAACATAGGAGTTCCTCCATAGATAGGTAGGTTAAAAAACAACAACTGAGACACGAAAAGTTGTTGAAATAATCACCATGACTACTCACCTTTGGTAGTTTCTGTACAATGCTCCTTATCTTGTCTTCAAGAGGTTTCTGTTTCTGGGCCACCAAAGGCTCTTGTACATCTACAAAAACAAAGAAGGGGCACATTTAATTAATAACATGACTACACTGTTCTCCTTCAGTCAGGATTTGAACATGGGGTTTGAAATTTATCATTCATTGAAAAACTGGCTGTCTAAATGTTGGAATTCTAACCTTTTTTACATGTGTATTAAAAATAAAATGGGGTGTCCCTTTACCAAATAGGGCTTCCTAATTAAAATTGCTATGCTAATTATATTAAATTCCATTCAATTCATATTTATTTCCACTATCTGTACTTGACTATTAAATCACCAAGCTAATTTACATCTAATGACATTTATAAAATGGTCAACACAGGCTATGAAGGCATATTCAAAGCTTGTAGCAAAATGCCTATAGGATCTTTTATTTTGTATTTATTCACTAACTTTTATTTGATTAACTTTAACTTAATTATTTATCTAATTAACCCTCCTACTATATAGCTGCACTTTAGAGGTCAAAAGCAGTCGACTGCCTGTTTTGACTGTTGACCCAAATGTGCACACATGGGCATTTTGGACTGGTTTTTACTGTCATTTTGACCACCCTGAACAATACCAGACAATGCTTTTACCAGTCAAAAACGGTCAACTCATTTTGACCTGTAAATGTACTTACTACACGTAAGGTTTGAGAGTGTTTGACTTTTCAGTGCACTAGATATACCTTGGCAAGTATATCAACATTTTGACTGATTTTGACCCATACAGTAGGAGGGTTAATCTAATTATTGTTAAATTATTTTTGGTATTTATTATTGTTATTTTTTTGTTATGGGGGGGGGGGGGTTAATCCACCTAGCCTATCAGAATCCAATGATTATAATGTGATTGAATTAAATGTTTCAATATCAACAAAGCCACTGAGAATATATCAACCCAGACATTGTGAGATTGATCGACTTACCACTGACTGCCCATGCCAAAACGGGTATGTGCATGCCCATGCCAAAACGGGTATGTGCATGACCATGCCATAACGGGTATGTGCATGCCCATGCAAAACGGGTATGTGCATGCCCATGATAAAACGGGTATGTGCATGCCCATGATAAAACGGGTATGTGCATGCCCATGCCAAAACGGGTATGTGCATGCCCATGCCAAAACGGGTATGTGCATGCCCATGATAAAACGGGTATGTGCATGCCCATGCCAAAACGGGTATGTGCATGCCCATGCCAAAACGGGTATGTGCATGCCCATGCCAAAACGGGTATGTGCATGCCCATGATAAAACGCTACACAAACATATATTTGGGTAAGTTAGTTAGCTCATGATAATACTCTGTTCATTTCGTTAACTTTATTATAACAAGGGTTCCTTGGATGTGAGAACACCTTCCTGTTTATAAGAATGACCTAAGTATGAACATAGTCATACATTTATAACGAGTTAATACCAGTTATTTTCAGTTTTTCTCTGAACATTGATTAGATGCATTATACAATTTACAGAGGCGGGGGGGGGGGGGAGTTATGCTGGCAAATGTTATTTTAAATTTTAAATATGTATTTGTTGGGGGAGGAATACACATGCCCCTTAATATTCAGAATCATTTCAGATCAATTTGTTTGACATCAACAAAACGTCATATAGTTATATCAGGTTATAGTTATTTCTCCTCAGCTCTGCACACTAACAGTTGAATCATCCTTATAAGAGTTCGTTCCGTGACAACATTTTATGAAGCCTAAATTTAACTCAAAGCAAGTGTTGAATTAACATTGAAAAGGTTCATTGAACATACAAATTGTAAAAGGAGCCTCTTAAATATAAATAAACATAAAAAAATATATAAATCAAAAACCCAATGTCTATGCCATCCGTGTGTACTTTTGTCAGGATATTTTCCTAATTTTTGGCATACAATTTCTGGAAGGGGTCTTTAAAAGTTAGTTAAATAATTTTATATAAAAATCACGTAAAGTTTTTCGACTCCTTTATAGACCAAGTTGGCATGGTCAGGCCTGAGTTTAGTCAGTCCCACTGTATCGCACCACAATAATAATACATGTAGGATCAACTATTAAAGAGCCAATATCGTCACGATCAGATAGACTTTCAACAGGGCATGGATTGTGTTCTGATAAGGTGTTTAAAACTGGTTTGTCGTACCACACCACCATGGGAAAGGTCGACTACGGCAAAGCCGTCTCATTCAAATATTATCCCGGAGGTTCATCAAAATCAGGTGATGATGAAGACGAAGACATGGTCAAAGAAAGGCAGAGGCGAAATGAGTCCTTACGAAGAGCAAGGACGCGGCAGAGGCAGTGGCAGGGGCAGAGGTGGTCAGCAAAACGCCCCACCATCGGTCGTGGTAAAACAACGACGTCCAGCCGGTGAGCCAAAGCCCCTGGAGAGCATAGAGGAAATGAGAGAGACACCGGTTGTAAGTGAGAGGATGAACTCGGCAGCAACCAGCATTCAGGTACCATCGGTCACAGTCTCAAAGACCAGATACTTCGAAAAGGCCTGAGACATCTCAGACGCAACGGCCGCCTTCAGCAACGTTAAACATCCAACCGATCAGGAAAAAACCCCGGAAAAACCAGTACTTGAAGAACCTAAACAGGAACCAGAGAAACCAAGTGAAACGGACAATGATAACACAGCCGAAGAGCAGAAGTTTTCATTGACAGTCGGAGCAAGCGTGTTGCACTCTCTTTTCTGGAAGAAAAAAGAGGAACCAGAACAAGAACCAGAACCAGAATCAAAAGAAGATACAAAGGAGGAGGCAGAAAATGAAGAGAAGACAGAGGAAGAAAAGAAAGGTGAACCAAAAGCAGAAGAGAAAATAAAGGACGAAGAAAAGGAAAAGACTCCAACCCCACCTCCACTTCCAGATGAAGAGGTTAAGAGTCCTACACCAAAGCCAACAGAACCTGAGGCTAATACGGAATCAAAGCCGGAAGCGGAGGAGAAAATACCGACACCGGTGCCTGAGCCCACTCCTGAGCCGAAACCAAAACCCGATCTCATCTCCAATCTCATCAGGGAAAGAGGAAGAGGAGGAAGGCGAAAAGGAAAAGTCCAGAAAGCATCAAAGAGGTACCCAAGGAAGAGGTTAATGAGCAGAATAAGAGGATTAAAACGTCCGATCCACCTCAAGAGGAAGAAATGACGGAGGACGACAAGCAGAAAGTTCTAGGTGTACTGCTCCGGCGGCTATACGTGCATCTCACAATAGTCTTCAGAGCACGCACCGCAACTGTGGACTCACAGGATATAATTCTACAAAGGGTGTTTTCAGACGGATGAAATCGAATGATGACGATGCAGCAATTAGGGCGTCTAGAGTTAGTAAAAACATCAGTATGGTATCGGTACAAGTGGCCTCAGAGACCGGTAATAATCCACGGAACGACGACGTACCGAAGCAATTGCATACCCCTTCCCCGGCTCCATCAGTAAGCAAGCCCCCATCTCCAGTTAGCAAGTCTTCTCCTCCACAGGCAGCTGCAAGTATAAACACCCCAGATGAGCAAAAGCAGACAGTAAAACCAGAGGATAGTAGCTCAAATAGATCGGTTGTTATCATCGGCACTTTTCAGAGGACACTAATCCAAGCCCTCAGTGGAAATATGCCGACTGCTGCAGTAGCAGAGCAGGTACAACAGCAACAGCCTCAAGGAATTCCCCCTAATGGCGTACACTGGACTAGCTCTGGAGATGGTACTGTATCCCATGTTTCAGCATCCACCTTCGTTTTACGGTCTGTACATGTATCCCCAAATGATGCTAGGCTATCCAGGTGAATAATCTGGTGAATTCATAACAACAAACCCCAGTCTTACAACAACCACTTCCAATTCAAAAGCCTGCCAATCAAAACATACAACCACAAAGTTATAGCAATAATAAACCAATAACTGGCGCTGGCCAAAACGTGTACAGCACACAGGGCCATGCTGTCCAACAGCCATCCGCTAATTACAACGTGCGGCTTTGTGAGACGAGAGACGACGACCTCAAGTGCCAGAAGACGAATTTGAGAATTCTGATTCAGACGTCAATTTCTATAACCCAGAACATAGGAAAATAAGGAGGAAGAAACGGAAAGTAAAATAAGGGAAAGGGTTAGAAATGGATAAAAGGAGGCAAGAGGAAGAATAGCGGGAACAAGCAGAGGAGGACAGCAAGGCAACACCTAAAACCCCAGCGCCTGATATCGATCTCGCCGGATTGCTCTCTTTGATTGAGACGGGGGAAGAACCGCGAGATCCCGTCGAAGACGGTGAAAAATCGTGATCGGAGAGTGACAATAGCAAAACAGGGAACGCAAATGAACCGAAAGATGATAACAATGATGAGGACGAACTGAGCTGGTTGTTGGCTCAGCTTGGCGGTGCAGCGACCGCTGCGACACCCGTGCCAAAAAGTGCCAAAGTGCACAAGAAATCCGCACCCAAATTGGAGAAAGAAAATCGAAAAAATACCCTCTTTGCAATGCTGCGAGATGAAGACAAACAGATCCAACAACTGAAAAGCAACTCCGTCGGCAAAGAAAGCAGAAAATCCACCACTGATTTTAAAACTCCAACCAGTAGCGATGCATGATCGCCATCGAAAGTCTGTGCCGAACTTAGGCCTGCACCCCATGGGTAAGCCAGGCGAGCCTCTGGCCACAACGCTCGGACAATTTCCTGGAGTTAATGGGAATGAAGACCCTTCGCGGAAAATGTTTGCGGAAAGACTTCTGCGTGAAGCTCAGAAGCAATTTATGTCTGCTCATCTCATCTCATCTATCCTCTTCGGGCCAAGTGGCCCATAAGGCTGCAGTGCACTCTTTCCACTGTGCTCTGTTACTGGCCACAGGCTTGGCTTCATTCCATGACTTCCATCCCAACTCTTTCCTTTCTTTCTCTACAGTACGTCTCCATGTTGTTTTCGGACGACCAACTTTCCTCCTGCCTTCAGGGACCCAAGTCATTGCAGTCCTGCAGTGGCAGTTATCCTCCATTCTAAGAACATGGCCGATCCATTTCCATCTTCTAGTTTTCACTTCATCACTGCTTTTGGCCTGGTTATCGACGTAGTCGGCCGCTGAACGTCCTTTCGGCTTTGATCCAGAAGCGTCATACTATCCACATACATGATGTTGTCATCCTCTGGTATTTGGACCGTCGCCTCCCCAGGACCACTTCCAGCATCAGCTGGGATTCGAATTACACTTGCAGTTTCCGTAACAATTATTTGAACTGGGTGGGTTGTTGGCCCTCCGCAGCAGGTTTATTGCTCAGGGTTTTCCTTCCCTTAGCCAGAGCCTCGTTAGCCTACCACCGCAAGGTGATAGTTTCCAGGGTATACCACTTGGAGGTGAGGTTGACTTGAGTGCTCTACGGTTCACATGACATGACATGACACCAGACACCCCAATACCCCTATGCTCAGCAGACATTAAATTATTTAACACCAAAAACTTAAAGACTATTAAAACGCGCTTGATTCTGATTGACAGTCGCGCTGGCCAATCGGAAGACTGCGCACGCCCTCTTACAAAGTGAGGATTAAACAGCGACCCCGCATTTTATTAATTTGAGTATTTAATTTACTGGTACTAATCCTTGACAGAGTTGTTCGTTGAGTGTCTCAAATGAAAGCTTATAACTTCTTAACCCCAGAAAATAGCAATTCAACAGGGCGCAACCTCCCCATCAGATTGAAGGAACACCGAGCACACGGCCGCAGAGGAGATTTCGAGAAGTCCGCTATCGTCAAGCACTCACACATCAAGGACCACCAAATCGACTGGCAGGCAGCCCAACTCATCACACCCATCTACACATGGCACCCCAGACGCATCAGAGAGGCCATCGAGATCGTCAAACACGACACTGTGCCACAGGACATCGGCTTCTACATCAGCGACATTTGGCGACCACTACTACGGACTGAAGGATCTTCTATATCCGAAGTCCATAACCCACCCCAGACTGAGGGATCTCCTATATCCTAAGTCCATAACCCACCCCAGACTGAGGGATCTCCTATATCCTAAGTCAACCACCCTCCATCCCCCTGTGCTTGTCAACAACTGATTCAGTTCAGTGAGCACACACTCCTCTCCCGCAACCCCTAGGATCCTAGTCTCAACAGTTCCCGCCTGCGCGCCTCAACGAACTAATCCTCCAGCATCCATTCAGGGGATGATCCTCCAGCAGTCTACTTAAAAGTCCTAGGAAATAGAAATTTTTAACAGTGAAAACAATAAAGTATACCTATTGGAACATATATTTGTCATTTGTCTATTTTATCCCCGCCCCTATGCACCATTAAAAAAATAAATTCTAAAATTAGGGGAGCGCCACGCTCCTCCCCTACCTCCTCATTATCATATTATAATCCGCAAATCCGTGACGTAGACCTAGGAAGTTCCAGCACTGCCTGCGATGAAGTTTCAGTCAAGTCGTACTCAAAACCACTGAAGTTGATGTGTCATATTAGATCTTCTTTTCAGCTAAATTTAGTAGATATCCCACATTTTTGGGAAATGCCTTGTAGGTGTGTTGTTGCTGGGTGTAGCAACACCACAAAGGAAGGTGTCAGCCTTCACCGATTTCCACCAGACCCTAAATACAGGCGAATTTGGACGGCGAGTGTGAAGCTGACCAGGGCGAAATGGTCAGGACCAACGGAGCACTCTATGATATGTAGCGCTCACTTTGAGCCAACATACTTTGACCGGGGGCTCCAGAGCCAGTTTGGCATGAGATTCACAGCCATGCTGCGCCCTGATGCAGTGCCAACAATATTTCCCTTAAGTCAGAAGGCCAAGAAACGTCCAGAAAAGAAAAGAGGAGCTTTCTTGAAGCGAGAAAGTCTCAGGGTAAGTTGCTTTGTTTTCCGTGTACGTGCACCCACAAGCAATAGGCTTATTACTAACGTTAGAGGTCGATTGTTACACTTCGCACACCACATTAACGCTAAAAATGTCGTTTCATTGTGAAGTCACTGAAGATGTCATTGTACAATTCTTTGACAATGTTAATTATGTGTGTGATTTTTGGATCTTGTTTCAAAATCATCGAGTGCAGAATTATGTTTTGAAACGGTCATAACGACGGCTTACACAATTCACCAATGACTCCTGGCCATGTGTATCCATGCCATTGATTCGACGGGCCTTGCGCTTCGTTTCACGGTAGAGCCTACAGTACAGATTTATCGGTGCTATACGGTCATGTTTACTATGCAACTTGCAAGTCGTGTGCACATACACTGTACATGTGTACGTTGCGCACAGTTTATGACCCTTTTTATAATCCCACGGTTTAACCATGGAGCAACTAAACACAGTGGCAACATTGGTGCCTAGGTCTACGTCACGAACAGCGCCACCGCGCGTTGGGCAGCATTTGAAATTAGATGAGGCAATTTTTGTAAAAATCAAATTAAAAATAATTAGCCCAATCCAGACAAAAATTAAACGTAACATTGTTTTTTATTCATATCAATTGATAAAATAACAAAAGAAAATAAATAAGCACAATTTGACTCTTCCTAGGACCTTTAAGCAGCAGCATTTTCCAGAGTCCGGCATTCTCCTGAGGACGATCAGAGCATACTGATCGAAACGTCGAGTTGTACCTCCAGTTCTTTTCAGAACTAATTACTACTCAATTGAGATTCCACATGGTGTCACCGCAATTTGTCTTACTTAATTCAACATTTAAACCGATATTTGTTTACCGCCAAATCGGCCCAAATACGGGCGATATTATCTTTAGATTAGAACCACGTTAAGTAAGACTAATTGCGGTGACACCATGTGGAATCTCAATTGAGTAGAAATTAGTTCTGAAAAGAACTGGAGGTACAACTCGACGTTTCGATCAGTATGCTCTGATCGTCCTCAGGAGAATGCCGGACTCTGGAAAAAGCTGCTGCTTAAGTAGACTGCTGGAGGATCATCCCATGAATGGATGCTGGAGGATTAGTTCGTTGAGGCGCGCAGGCGGGAACTGTTCAGACTAGGATCCTTGGGGTTGGGGGAGAGGAGTGTGTGCTCACTGAACTGAATCAGTTGTTAACAAGCACAGGGGGAAGCACAGAACCACGTTAACAAATACGTTAACAAATATCAACATTGTACCTTACCCTTATGTTTGTTCTGTGCAAAGATGACAAAATCGCAAAGCATGTGTTCTGATCAACCGAACACAAAACTAATGTTGGAGTTTATAAAATGGTCCAAATGATTGTTTATTAAAATGAATGCTTTCACGAACCTCCAGTTCTTTTTCAGAACTAATACTACTCAATTGAGCATTTCACATGGTGTCACCGCAATTAGTCTTACTTATCCTCTTCACCATGCAAAGCTACAAGTTTTACAAATAACCTGAATAATTATGCTTTTCATACTCTTGGACCGTTTGTTAATAAATAATGGTGAAGGGGCATTTAATTAATTTTTTTTAAAGTAAATCGGTCCTATAATATATTTATTTAAATGCTTTTTTGGAAGTGAATAACTTTCAAATTCGTAACTGTTGGCCTCGATTTGTTTGTCCAATTACATACATTTAGAGGATGAAGCCATCCTGAGCACAGAAACGGCAGCTTCAAGAAATAACGTGCATAATTATTAAATGGAAAGGTAAAGCAATGTGCATTGGTATTTGATAACATCTGTTTCAATGAAACCGTCGCAGCTTTGTTTTAAAACATTTTTTTTTAAACTAAAGGGTTGAAATTAATTTAATTCACCAAATACCAATGTTGCAATTTCCCTGTCAGAATAAAAACAAAAAAACAAAAACAAAACAAAAAACATGAAAGAACAACACACTTTCTATATAGATATTTATTTTTTTAGGCCGCATTATGATAATATAACAAAGATCTTTCTATATTTTAGTATTTACAACAAGATACTGAAAGCACTACTGACACAGGAGTACTTTTGAAATGGTGAGAAAGGAAGGGTCACCAGTTTACAGCATCAAGTTTGAGCATCTTGTCCAGCTGATGCCCCTTCAAAGGGAAGGTACAACATTGGTAATGTTGGCAAGATTGCTTCTATGAGTATGCTTATTCTTTTTGGATCAAGATATACTTTACAGAGAAGGTACAACATTGGTAATGTTGGCAAGACTGCTTCTATGAGTATGCTTACTCTCTTTGAATCAAGATATACATTAAAGGGAAGGTACAACATTGGTAATGTTGACAAAACTGCTTCTATGAGTATGCTTACTCTCTTTGAATCAAGATATACATTAAAAGGGAAGGTACAGCATTGGTAATGTTGGCTAAACTGCTTCTATGAGTATGCTTACTCTCTGAATCAAGATACATTAAAGGGAAGGTACAACATTGGTAATGTTGACAAAACTGCTTCTATGAGTACGCTTACTCTCTTTGAATCAAGATATACATTAAAGGGAAGGTACAGCATTGGTAATGTTGGCTAAACTGCTTCTATGAGTATGCTTACTCTCTTTGAATCAAGATATACATTAAAGGGAAGGTGCAGCATTGGTAATGTTGGCAAAACTGCTTCTATGAGTATGCTTACTCTCTGAATCAAGATACATTAAAGAGAAGGTACAACATTGGTAATGTTGACAAAACTGCTTCTATGAGTACGCTTACTCTCTTTGAATCAAGATATACATTAAAGGGAAGGTACAGCATTGGTAATGTTGGCAAAACTGCTTCTATGAGTATGCTTACTCTCTTTGAATAAGGTACAACATTGGTAATGTTGACAAAACTGCTTCTATGAGTATGCTTACTCTCTTTGAATCAAGATATACATTAAAGGGAAGGTACAGCATTGGTAATGTTGGCTAAACTGCTTCTATGAGTATGCTTACTCTCTTTGAATCAAGATATACATTAAAGGGAAGGTACAGCATTGGTAATGTTGGCAAAACTGCTTCTGTGAGTATGCTTACTCTCTTTGAATAAGGTACAGCATTGGTAATGTTGGCAAGACTGCATCTAAGAGAATATGCCTACTCTCTTTCAAGGTCCTGTGAAGAGTGTATTTCCCAAACTTTATTTTTTGGTGCTGTTATATTGGTATGAATTAAAAACAAAACAAATTTAAATGTTTTTTTTTAATCAAGTGGATTATTAATGGTTTATCTAATAATCAAAAATTGACCCCCCGAAGTGTCGAAGTTTTAACGAAACGTTCGTGACGTACACAAAGGCAGAGAATTTCTATACATTCTCGCGGAGCTATAGGCGGTATGTGGTTTGGTGCCAGACTTTGATCGGGTAATAAACACTAAGCCCCATTGTATCATAGATTGTATGGAAATTAGACTTAACTCATATTGACCTAAATGATTTAAGCTTTAGGCCTACAACATGCTGGCAACGTGTTTACACAAGACTTGCGTAATATAAACATGCACTCGAACAGTGATAACCCAGCCACGGATGTACCGTGAAACGCAGCGCAACCCCCATCATGCGGTCGGAACATACACCGAAGGCAATGCTAACATTACGGTGTTAACAGAAACAGTTGAGTCAAAATTCTGATCATTTAAAAAACTCAAAACAAGCGCAGGCATAATGAGAAAGGTTGAATGTTTTTATGTTTGTCTTGCCAGGATATAAAATCATCAGACACGATGTTTTTATTAATGCAGAAGAACACTGAAACTGTGAGCATGGTGTCGTTTTGCACGGAAGTGGACTGGGTTATGCATGGGAGTATAACTAAATGGCCACTTACCCTGAATCTTTCTCGCTTTAAAAAGCACCTCCCTTCTTCGTTGGAGCCTTCCCAGCCTTCTTACTTAGCGGGAATGTCGTTGGAATTGCATCTGGTAGCAGCATGGCCTTATAGCCATAACGAAAGCCATAACGTTCAAAGCATGTCTGCTCGAAGTGTGCACTTTATAAGAACTAGCTGTTTACCCGTTTTACAGATCTGATGTAGTCCTGACATCTGCTATGTTGCTATGTAGACAATTTGAGAAGGGGAGTACAATTTGCGAGGGGAGTACAATTTGCGAGGGGAGCACAGTTATGGGGAATAAGGTATTAGGTAGAGATAGTTGGTTTGAACACAAATTAATGATACAGATATCAGTGGTTAAAATTTGTATGCAAAAGATACTTGTTTATTGGCAACTTGATGGCAGTAAAACTAAAAGCATGTTATTTTATTTTTAAAAAAGGGTTGTGATTATAATGTTTCTTTGGCAAGGTTCTGTGAAAGAGTGATGATGGTAAATGTTGTTTTGTTGGTTAAGTCCTAGAATAGAAGATCAATCTTCACTGCCCAGGCCAGCCCTGCCCAGGCCCTGCCCAGGCCCAGGCCCTGCCCAGGCCCAGGCCCTGCCCAGGCCCTGCCCAGGCCCAGGCCCTGCCCAGGCGCGCCCAGGCCCTGTCCAGTGAGGTATTCCATGTGCAGCATAACGTTATTCGAAAGTTTTTGACCGTCACGTTTCCGCATGTATTGTAGGGTTATTTTTTGAAACCAGATATCGCCAAAATCATGCTGTGTATATTCTTTCTATTCTCAGTAAGCATGTAGCTATTCCAGAATTCACTCTGCAAGCTAAAATAATGAAAATGGGCTGACTTACCTGGTGTGTGTTCAACGATGTCGATGTACTAAAAAATAGTATCTTTGGTGTGAGTGACTGTGGTTACGGAGCGCATACGCCTACTATAATACGATTACTGTAGCCAGGCACCGCGCGCTTGGTATAGTATGCGTGTGCGCTTATATGGCGCGTGTGTGGTACCATGCACACCGTAAGACACATGTACAGATTTTTTTGTGCAGGATAAGAAAGGCCGCACGGAATTTCACTTCGCCATACTGGGAAACCGCACACACGCTGAGCACCTATCTTTTTACCGCAGGATAAGAAAGGTTGCACAGCTTGCAACTCTTCCGTAACTGGGAAAACAACGCACCCGTGTACGTGTAGGGCGTCACAGCTACACAGACGGACGGACAAAACACCGTCACAGTACGCGTCCTCATAAGGCAAAAAAAAAAATATATATGTTGAGTTGCCCTCCACCGACCGACCCAAAAGTGCTGAAATCTCGGGTCGGGTTTTTTTTTCTCTTTTTTTTCCCCGTCATTCATAGGCCTATTTATTAATGAAACTTACCAATTTTCTGTGTATAAAACATAATACGTTTGATTTGTGAAATTTTCCACTTCAAATTTACCGGTACCCAAGACTCAATCTACAATCGAATGGCCCCGGCCCTCACATGGGGCTTCGCGCACTGTTTTGTATGTCAATGATTGCGACTCAAATCTACACGTTTTCAAATCAAATGGCCCTCACACGTTGTGCACTGGCTCCCCGCACTGTACGTGTGTCAACGATTGCGACTCAATCTACACGTTTTCAAATCGAATGGCCACTCACATGTTGCATGTTGAGCATTGCACGCAATATGGATGAATTTGCTGTGTCAATCACAGCGAAAAGTAGATCTATCACACTATTCAGCAAAATATCAAGAATAAGTCTAAATGGATCTTTCCAATGTTTGTTTGAACAACATTTACCAGACCAGTACCAGGGTTTTATTCTTTAGGTACTTGTGCATACTGCTAGATCATTGTCTTTGAAAAACATGGTATATGTGGTTTCAGTTCCAATGCATTTCAATCTTAAAATGACAGTCAAGGAGGGGGGAAAAAGAAAAAAAAATCCCGACCAACCGACCCCTTCAAATATTTTCACTGGAGGGCAACTCAAATTTTTTTTTTTTGGCCTAATATAGATGAGTGTTCCGTCGGTCCCGACGACTTCACTCTGGTCAGCTTGACTTTAGCTGTATTTTGGATCAGACGGAAATCGGTGTAGACTAACACCGTCTTTGGTGGTGTTGCTGCAACCTGCAGCGACACACCTCGATGGCATTATCGAAAATAATAAGCTTCAAACCTGACAGAAAACTTTAGGAAACTTTTTCTCTAGCAACACTCTGCATGCAGTGGTGCGCTGTATACGACGCATACTTGGGCAAGTGCATGCTGTGGATCGCGGATTGGGAATCACCTCAGTGTACGTCACGAATTTTATGCTAATGATGGGATATGGGCGTGTCGAAAAGCACCCCCTAAATTTAAAAATTAATATTTTTATGGTATAAACGTGAGGGGAAAAATTACAAATGATAAATATATGTTCCAGTAGGCATACTTTATTGTATACAATGAAAAAAATAACTATTTCATAGGACCTTTAAATCAAGATACACATTTTACAACGAACATGTGAAACTTTTTTTATGTTGTGTTGTTCACATACAAATAGCGAAAATACATTAAAATACATAAAAAGCACATAAATGTGATCAAAATCACCCCTAAACATTTATCACATATCGGTCAAATTCTATATTTAGACCTACGTAAGTACAATCATAATGCTGATTCTCATTACATAAAAAGAGACAAGATTTTTTCCCGTCAGCCTCAGTTTAGTAATTTGACTTTGGAAGTTAAAAAAAAAATGGTTTGCAGGGTGATACACGTCTATCCTATGTTCGATGTGACTCATTTTTGGTAGTAAACATAATTATGGTGAACTGCTCAATTTTGGCACACAAACAAAAATTAACCCTAACTCCCTAGGCCCATTTTCTTACACATAACCTGAATCCTCCAAAATCCATCAGTTGTAAAGCAAGCACATGACATGTTTATGCACACATGTTTCTAATCTGTGATACATGTACATGGCCAGAGACCCTCCCTGCATGCATGGAGCAATAAACAGTGTCCACTGACCCAAGCACTGACCTTGCAATCACTACAACAAACATGGATGTACATGTACCATGGAAATGCAAGTATGCCTAATAACCTCAATCCTCCAAAATCCTTCACTTTAGCGAAGAGCATGTAGCATGTAACCTCAATCCTTCAAAATCCTTCACTTTGGCAAAGAGGATTTTGGAGGATTTGGGAAGGTTGGGTTAATGGAAGGTATACAGTTGGTAATGTTGGTAAATATTACATTCTTTGAATCAAGATATACATTAAAACAATTAACCAATCTGTGAAAGTATCACCTCCGTGTGGAGTCTAAGTCATGGGATAAGCATGAAAAAACCTTTGGCAACCTTTTATAAATTTGTATATTTTTAAGTGTCTTCTCTGAAATTGGAGCACTTTGGTTATTTTGGAATTGGGTAATTATCAATGTTGTACATTCTCTTCATAGGGGTGCCATGGCCGAGCGGTCTAGCGCATTGGACTTGGGTTCTGATAGCCGAGTCGCCAGAATGTGGGTTCGAATCCTCACCGCGACCGTGGTGCTTGTGTCCTTGAGCAAGGCACTTTACCGTAATTGCTTTTCTTCACCCAGGAGTATAAATGGGTACCTGGCAATAGCTAGGGAAGTAACCTGCGATGGACTGGCATCCCATCCAGGGGGAATGGAAATATTCTCAGTCGTTTCATGCCAACGAAACCGGAGATAAACACCGGCCTGATGAGCCAATATGGTTCGGGACAGAATTTACTTTTGTACATTCCCTTTAAGGGGAACGTTAAACCAGATTACACTGGTCAACAATTTTTTTAAAGTTGTCTGCTTCGGAGATAAAAATGTGCTATTTATTATGGATTTTGATGTGCTGAATTCAAATATGACAATTAAAATTGCTGATTGGCTACTGTTTCCAAGATATTTAAGTTTTTACATTTTACGTACTATGTATATGGTGTGTACCCCATAGCAGATTTTTAATCATGAAATATCATACGCTATTCCCATACGTGTACACATGTACATGTAGATCTTGAAAACTAGAGCCAATCAACAATTTTAAGCATCATTTCCATTCTAGTGACCCATAATTAGTCAAGTTTGACTTCATTTGTTTCGGAAGCATTTTGGCTGTAGACCAGTGATATCAAATAAATGACTTCTTAAAACTGGTTTGGTGCCAAGTTGATACATGTATTAATTATCCCCGGAAATTAAGTGCTTTCATCTTAGAGAAAACAGGAATTGTTTATGTTGGATTTACAAAATGTTTCCGTCTTGTAACTTTGTGACAAATATAAGAAAACATGCAACATCCTTTCATTCCTTGTTGTTTTTTCAAAAACGTGACCTCCTATTTTGATGAAACATTCACAGGTTGGTTTTATGGGATTTTTGTCTAGAAAACGAGAGTTTAAATGAACGTACGTTACCAAAATAATACCGATGTTGTGTGCCTTCCATTTATGTTATGAATTTTCTGACATTTTAGATCAAGCTAAATTTCCTAATAAGTATGCTGACCAAACAAGCTCATACGTTTACGAGTAACATTGTATATGTTTATCCATATGAAGAACCTCTTCATCCCTTATTCATGAGTTAGCCATCTTACAAACATGTCTTATTCCTGAATATAAGAGGTTGTGTACTTGTACATGCTCATTATAGTAACCTGCCAAATTTGGTATGTTCGCAGGGGCAACCTCACTTTCAAATGTCATTGAATTTTAAGTAAATTAATGTAAATAGCTACATCCATTTATTTATTCCTTATGTCAGGAATCAACTTTTCTTTGGAACTATCAGATTATTGGGCCTTCTTACTGGTGCATGCAGCATGTAAGCTACAGAGTGTGCTTGTGACAATTACAGCCTCACTTTCGTATTTATTGTGAATAAGGCAAAATCCTTTGACATTTGAACAATGGTGTTAACTTGCCTTATTATTGCATGAATATAATTCATATATATATACAGAAAGGTTTTGTGTAACATCACATTGCAAAAGCTCTAATTTAAGGACAATGTACGAAATGTAATGGGAGCGTTGTCCATGTAATGCTTTGCGTCATGCGTTAAGTACTCCCTCAAATATTTGCGCTTCGCAAAATTGCTTGTGTATCATTGGTCGGTGAAGAACTAACTGCACAATTGATTACAAAATGGTATTAAACTTTTTTAAATTTAATGTAACTTTTACATTAAATATTGATTTTACGGTGAGTAATTTTTTAAAGTCTCGATGGAATAAAGAATGTTTTATCAAAAGTAAATCTAAATTTATCAATATCACTCAATCTCTATTTGCATAAATTTATTTAATATAATTTGCAAAATAAATGACTCATATTTCTAAGTAAATTTTTACATTTATGAAAAAGGAACAATAAATTATCAAATTAGTAAGCACTTTGGCAATAAAAATAATTGAAAATAAATGTTAATGCAAACAAATATCTGCAATATTTCACACAACTTTGAAATTTATACATGTAGTGTAAGAATACATCGGTTCTTTGCTATGTAAGTTAGACTGTACATGACAAGTTTTCAAAAAGATAAACATGTCTAGCTCACAAAACTAAATTTTAAGAGCAAACTAAAAATAAACAAATTGGTGGGAATACCTCAAAGAGTCTTGAGAAAAATAAACATGGTCATGTTAAGAAGACTCACTTATGACTCATTAACGTCACGGTTGCTTGTAATGCATCATGAATTTGGTGTGCACGATTTTCACAAAAACATGCACAACATCAATTCTTCAACAAATCATAATCATAATAATAATCATAATAATAATCATAATAATCATAATAATCATAATAATCATAATCATAATAATAATAATAATAATAAAGATTTTTAGCGCGCACATATCCACCCTGCTGGGCGCTCAAGGCGCGGAAACAAAGAAAAAACATGAATACAAACAATATACAATGATAGCATAGGGAAAACAAATTATGTACCGAGATACATGTACCTACAATGCAATTACAAATATACATCATCTTTGAAGAGTTGTGACATAAGATGAGTTTTAAGCATCGACTTGAATCTGGTTATACTATGACAAGGTTTGAGTTTAGTTGGAAGATGATTCCAGAGTCTCGGAGCTGCGACAGAAAACGACCTATTAGGGTGCACCACACTAAAAAGTGAGAAATTCATGCACCGAGCTGTTTATCATAATATGTATGTCCTCAAATATTTCTAAAAAGCAAAGATTTGAGGCCCATACATTTGATGGATTGTGTAAAAATGGTCCACTATCATGACATGGAGTCCTTGACTTCCAACTTTGAGTATTTTGGATACACTAGGCCCTGAAAATGTGGTCCTAATTAAGTGCTTGGCCTTTTTCCAAAATGGCTGCTTTTCAGTGTGAGCATTTTCACTACTGTAGAGGGTGGTTTCCCTTGGGATGAGAATAACACGATGGGCATCTGGACTAGCCACAATAAATTGAGAAGAAAAATTTTCTTGATTTTTGAATATTTGGTATTTAGCATTGGTTGCTATGGGAGTTCATTTAGTGGGATGCACCCAGTAAGTCCTAGTGGTGTACATCCACGGGAAAAAGGTACCCAGTCGCCGTAATGTGGAGTGCCATGGTCGAACGGTTTAGTGCATCGGATTTGTGTTCTGATGGCTGAGTCGTCAGAATGTGGGTTCGAATCCCAACCGCGACTGTGGTACTTGTGTCCTTGAGCAAGACACTGTACCATAAATGCTTCTCTCCACCCAGGAGTAAATGGGTACCTGTGAGGGCAGAGTTGGTTGTTGTGTTTGATTAGCCCATATGCGCCGAAATGGCAGCAATTGAGCTGTATACTCCCCAGGGAGCTGAGATGGTTTCTGGACTGATTTATGCGCCTGATGAGCAGGGGTAATAATGTACAGTGCTCTGATACCTTGTGTAAGAGCGCTTTAAAATGCCCGACATTACTATGGAACCCATAAAACAAATTTGTCTTCCTGCCGCCGTGCTCGAAAATTCCTCGTGCAATACATCGGCCTGATGCAGTGCAAGACAGTGGCCTTCATTTCCATTTCTTCATTACCATTGTTTTCATTACAAAAATAATAATAACACGAAAAGAAAATAATAAAAAGAATATAACTGAGAATTGATTACTGTTATCAATTTTATGAAAAGTACCTAAAACCTTATTATAAATATGGAAGATCTGTATAAAGTGTTCATCAAAGACTGGCATTCAGTTTTCTAAAATATTATATCAGATTTTAAAAAGTGAGTTTCGGGTGCCGAAACCGGTAAAAAAGAACCGGGTGATGAACACGGTATCTACAAACCCGGGTAGTGTAGCCAAAGGGGAGGCAGGGGGGCAGCTGCCCCACACTTGATGGCAAACTAGTTTCTGTTGGTAAATTCACAAACTTGTTAGTATTTGTGAACTATCATGTCTAACTATCATGTCTGCTAAATAAATTTAAATAAATAAATAACTAAAAAAAATTTTACAAAACAAAAACTAATAACTAAAAATGACAAAAAGAGAAGAGAAAACAGTACATAAGGTGTTGTTTTAAAAGCGGTGTTTGGGGGGGGGGGGGGTGAATAATAACCTCACCCGGGCATGCATGCAAAAATTAAGTGCAAACCATTTTTTGTTATGAATAAATTGAGCTGAATATGCCAAATTGTATGATGTACAAACATTTATTGAATGATTTCAAATAATATGACATATTCAAATGAAATCTCCAACTTAAATATTTAGGGAGTGTCTGAGTGGTGTTGGTGCCAAAGTTTTAAATATGGCGTTTATCGCGTTTTGCTATAAAACTCTTTACATATTCAATACTCATTTTCTATTCTCTTATTTAAGCATACCGTAAACAGTGGCGTAACTAGGGTTCAATTTTCAAGGGGGCACTAGGGGATGCACCACTTTTTCTAGGGGGGCATGTCAATACTTGAATCCTGCAGTCTCAAATAGGGACCAATTTTTTCAAAATTCTGAATGGGGGGCATGCGGGGGCCACGGACCTCGGCTAGGGGGGGGGAGAACATGTGCCCCCCGTGGCCCCCCCCCCCATAGTTACGCCACTGACCGTAAATAATCCCAAATCCTACTATGGAAACACAGTCAGCCTCTTTACTGACCGTAAACACATTAACCATCAAAATAACATCCATACATATGGACTTCAGTTACCATTTTGTTGGTTGCTATGGCAATTTGAATACCTGTTCTAAAGGCAAGATACATGTAGCTCAACCCGGGATACATCTATTGTAGTCATTGTCGCTAGCAAAGTAGTACATAGACAGGAGCATAAAATATACAATGCACAACATGGCTCCTGAAAAGAAAAAAAGACAAAGAAAAAGAACAAAATTAATTGTTGGCCAACTGAAAGCTGTCAATCCAACTCCCTCATATTGACCAATCATATTTGTTGAAGGGCAGCAGGGTGTACATTATATTTGACAAGCGTATGCGATCTGACGTCACGCTTCCAGGCTCGTGATGTCATGGAGATTCAACTTTGACCTTGGTCGGTAGCAAGCTCGTGAGCCTCGAAGCGTGCTGGCAGATCCTCGACACGTCGTATCCAATGAAAATCCTTTGAATGCTTATGCCTGGAGTCTGTCTCTATCCTTTGTAGGATAGGATAAAGACAGGTGACCAGTCTAATGGGGAATTTACAACATTGAATTATGTTTGCAAAACTGCTTATACGAGTATGCTTACTCTCTTTGAATCAACATATACATTTGGCAACCAACCTGAGAAAGTTTCAGCTAATTACGTTTTATTGTTTTTCGTTATTTTAATGACAATTTCTGAAAATTTCAAGAGGACAACATATACTTTGTAGTGAGATATATCTCAAGATAATAGTCATGGCTCAGTTTAACCCTCCTACAATCAGTGCAATTTTTGAAACAACCCATTCAGACCACTCCAAGCCATTAGCTGCTGCCAGTGGCCTCCTATGGTTACCCTTCTGTGCACTGTCACACCACTGAGATTACAGAGTAAAGTGGTCTCCCATCGATACATTGCAGGCCATACTAATATGTTCAAACATTTACAGTGGCCTTGGGTGGCACAGTTGATTTTGTAAGATTACTTGGAAAGGACAGCAGGCTTGTACATGTATGTCCTGAAGGTTGCTAAAGAACAGAATTTTGTGGATCGCAGTGGCCTCCATGTGTAGCAGGGTTTTATAGTACTCAGTTTAAAAGTGCCTACATGAATTTATGACGGGACCCGCAATAATTTAATTTCAGGACATTATTTACTGTAAAACCATGCTTCTCATGAATTGTGTCTAATCTTTTGGGATGAAAAACACAATTTTTGGAAATTTCCATTAAAATTTCGTAAAACACAGGCGATACATCTTCGACGAGAAGTTTTCCAAAATTCACTCAGATTTGGTTTTATTAAGGGACGCTATCGTCACGATTAGAGCAGACTGTCAACAGGGCATTGAATCGGTGTCCTAATTTAAGATGAACACAGTGACTGAATGGTAATATGACCTCATCATGTGGGGTATTATACTGAACAGCAAAAGAAATGTCGTATGAATACAAGATATCAACAGGTATATTTTGTAACGTACACTTTGAAAACCATTCAAGTCGCATTCCATCCGCCTATAGGATTTTCAGGCACAGTCATGATTCAGAATGATGTTAGACTGCATATTTCCCGAAAACGATACATGTAAAACTCTTGTGGTTGAGTTATGTCAACGATTTAAAATCACGACGTTTCTTTTGCTGTTCAGTATATTTTCAGTCACTGAGTTAATCTAAAATTAGCACTCCGATTCCATGCCCTGTTGATCATGACGATACTGTCCCTTTAAGTGCATTGATGCATAACATGTCCAGCATCACAAAGAAGAAAACAGAGGATTATTACCTTGAAAGTAGTTGCTCTTTCCGTCAATGAAAATGTAGTTCATAATGATAGCACTCATGATTACTGACCATATGTGAAGATCAGAGAAGATCATATAGAAATGTAACGGCTGGGTAAAAAACGGAATATATAATACAAAATCATAATAAGGGAATAACAGTTTGATGCTTGGTCTTTACCGCAGGTCAACGACTGGTTTTGGGCGTGATCACAGGCATTATGGACCTTGTCTTCGGCTCGGTCCTTAACGCCCAAAACCAGTTGTTAAAAGTGTCAAACTGTTATTCCCATTCATAAATATAATTTTTTTTGAATAAAGCCAAATAGAAATGGGCAAATTCACGGGAACAACAGTTTGACGTTTGGTCTTTACCGCAGGTTAACGACTGGTTTTGGGCGTGATCACGGGCATTATGGACCTTGTCTTCGGCTCGGTCCTTAACCAGTTCGCGTCGGAGGCCGTGTATACATGCAATTTTTTTTGCACCACGGATCGGAGAGCATCTAAACACGCCATAGGAAACTCCGATATATTTGTATGCATGCTCGGTTGAGCCACGCGTGTACGGTGACATGCTCGGAAGACGTGGCCACGCGCTGTGGAAGCTTCCATTAACGTGTGTGTGTGGGAAAAAGAAACCCGCACAGGGGCCCAGAAAAACTTTTTTATTCCCGACGCGAACTGGTTAACGCCCGTGACCACGCCCAAATCCGGTCATTAACCTGCCGTAAAGACCAAGTGTCAAACTGTTATTCCCATTCATAAATGTAATTTTTGTTGAATAAAGCCAAATAGAAATGGGCAAATTCATGTTTTGTGGACACACGAAACACTTCCAAACTACATGAGTCTAGCACAGCTGGTGAACAGCTGGCACATACATGCTGCTCTGATTTTGATAGAAGCCAGTCTATACCATCCGTTAATACATCCCCACGTGATTACGTTTTTGCCAGTCAGATTGGCCTAAACTTGTCTTGGGCATTTACAAATAGTCATTTAAACGCTGTCAGATTGTCTAAACTTGTCTTGGGCATTTACAAATAGTCATTTAAACGCTGTCAGATTGTCTAAACTTGTCTTGGGCATTTACAAATAGTCATTTAAAGGTGAAGGTACAACTTTGGTTACATGAGATTATCAAATTAGCCAATTATTATCTCAAAAATTACATGGTGCCCTGGGCAGCCAAAAACG
The DNA here is from genome assembly GCA_029582265.1 of Zoroaster sp. YZ-2022. Lineage (NCBI taxonomy): Eukaryota > Metazoa > Echinodermata > Asteroidea > Forcipulatida > Zoroasteridae > Zoroaster > Zoroaster sp. YZ-2022. The sequence continues at coordinate 39,603,807 of CM055824.1, read as the reverse complement.
GGGGCCATGTCCCCCCCCCCCCAAAAAAAATATTTATGACAGGGGGGGGACCCTGTAATGGACATGTTTCCCCCCAATAATTATCATTTTCCTTATTTTTAAGCCTACACACATGGAACCACAACACGAAAATACATTTTGTTAAAGCATTTCTTTAATTTTCTTTTAAAGATTTTTTTGGGGGGGGGGGAATCATTTCTAAATGTAACAAGAAATCACCATAACTACTTGTTAAGTTCGTTGTTAAGTTTGAACACGTACACGTATCAATCACTCCAAGAAAACAGGAATTGTTATGTTGAATTTACAAAAGGTTTCAGGACGGTAACTTTTTTGTAAAAATCCCCCAAAACAGAAAAAACAGTTGTTCAAAATGAAATGTTAACAGGCTAGTTTTATGCTATATTTCTTGAAAACTAAACCAAAACCAATGAATTGTACCTTCCGTTTAAGAAAGAAGTGCTTACGTTTGACATTTTATGGATGAAAACAAGAATTGAAATCAATTAAGAATTATGTAAGCTGTAATGATTATGCTGAATGTTTGCAATATAGTTTCAAATATAGTTCCATTTTTCGATTCCAATTACCCATAAATGACTTTTGAAAATTTTGACTGAGCATTTAAGCCACACAAATGGAAGACTCTGATTGAGTTTTTATTAACAAAATGTGTGTAGGGAATGGGGATGCTACGAGTCGTTTTTATTATAGAGGCGGGAAATTATTACAGTAAATCCACATTTATATGACTAATAAAACAAGAGAAACTTATGTTCGTATTGGTTATTTTATACATTCAGGAGTATTTATGTGTTTTTACAAAATTGTTTACGGATACCTGGATATCCGAAGATTTCCACTTTTGGGTATACGGTTCCCGAAATAAACGAAAACTCTCAGCCTTAATTAGGTTAGGTACAACTTGTAGCTTTGCATGGTGAAGAGGATAAGTAAGACTAATTGCGGTGACACCATGTGAAATTCTCAATTGAGTAGTAATTAGTTCTGAAAAGAACTGGAGGTTACAACTCGACGTTTCGATCTGTATGCTCTGATCGTCCTCAGGAGAATTAGGTTACACAAAGAAAACAAGTTGAATTATGAGAGGAAGAAAAGGGGGGGTGGGAGATCTAGCGGGGGTACATATGGGGGGTAGATGACATCAAACACTTACGTAAATAGCATCAGCAAGGACCAAGATGGGCATCTGAAGAAGGGTAACCTGAACAGCCACTGAACTACCAATCTCAATGCTGCAGAGACAATCAAACAGTTACAGGTGGGAGGTGAGTTTTGGAAGGGGTTTTGTGAAATTCTTTGGGGGCAAATTGTTGACTCCAAACGATTGCCATGAAAGACATCAGTTGACATTGCTTTACATACCTGAGGTTGACGTTATTTTTCAGAGCAAACTGAACTCCATTAACCATCTCTGGAATATCAGGAACAATGGCGAGTATTGTGACACCAAAGAAAATCTGGAAAAAAAGAGGTGCAACATTTTGAATAATCAAAAAAGTCTCAAAATTAAAGTTTCAAAAAAGTCTCAAATTAAAAAAAAAAGCACGCAAACGCCACCTTTTTAAACAATTTGTACAAGATTCTTCCATGACAACACAAATGCAATACAAAGACATTGCTTATTTTGTAAATTTGACACAATTATAGAAAGCTTACGTGTGGAAGTTTCAGGCTAGTCAAGACAGGCTCAATGTTTTGAACTACGACCTCAGCACACAATGACATCATGACAACGGCAAAGAGTAAGATGGCGGTGCTCTTAATGCGACCCCAATGCATCGTGGCGTGCTCTTGAGAACTCGCTGTGGACAACATATTAAGGAAAGACATGAGAAGGAGATGTTGATTTGCCCACTTGAGTGAGATGCGCTGGGTACAGTTAATGCCGCCCCTTTCAAAGGGAAGGTACACCATTGGTAATGATGTACTAATTGGCAGCGGGGTGCAAAACAATCTTTGTCACTCTGATTGGTTCACATGCGCGTTATGCGTCGGCCGAATAGAACAGCTGGCACATACGTGCTGCTCTGATTTTGATAAGCCATGTTTTTGCCATCCGTTAATACACCCCCCATGTGATTATGTTTTGTCCAATCAGATTGTCTAAACTGTCTTGGGCATTTATGAATACAGAACCAAAAAAAATAGTGTCCCGTTTCTGGTCATAGGTCGGCTTCAAAATCAATGCGGTGATGCGTTTTTGTTTTTTTTGTAATCATTTTTTTACCACTGATGAGTGAAATACGTGATACGTGTATATGAGTTTAATGGAACCAGGCCAAATTTCCCATACACAAAGTATAGTGGCTAAAAGAGGCTGCACAAATCGGGCAAATGTTCATACCCCAATGTTAAAACACAGCGCAGCAGAATTCCAATCGATCTGATAGATTTGGCTGCAATCATTTAATAGCAAAAAAAGAAGAAAAAAAAATGATGATGCACGGGTCTGAGGCGACGTGCGTGGAGACTAGAAACCGTAGACTTTTTGGGTGGCCTAAGAAGTGACCAAGTGACGAGAGTAAATGAGATGATCCTGTGATCGAGTGAACGTCTCTGGTTGAACAGAGCGAGATACACACGATTTACATCAGACGAGAAGGATAAGTTTGAGACATTCACGACCATTGTTAGAATGCAAGCTGTCACTTGTGACCACCACAATTGAATTTAACCGCTGGACTATGCAATGTTCTGTTTATTACCTGGCAGGTGTAGCTGTTCTTGAAGAATGTGTGAGTGTGTCTTCAAGGTAAATATGAGACCAACAAGGTATGCAAAGAGCTGCAGAGATGCACAGATGTAGACAAGAGGACGGACTTTGGATGTATAGAAGGAGGAGTCTGGATCAAACTGGACAGAGAAGTGACAAGAAATGAGTTGAACTAGAAATAAAGTTTTCCAACAAATACAAATTTCACCGATGAAAGAAAATCTTTGATTTATATCATCAAGTGGCAGAATCAAGGAAATCATGGCTGCCAAATGTCGGTAATCTTGGCCACATTTGTTAGAACACTTTCATCTCAGACAACACCCCTGCACGCCCACTCAATGTTGGAGGCCCTTGCATTGACTCTTCACGCAACAATGAGTGGGGCGGGGGGAGTGTGTGTGTGGAGTGAATAAAAAGTCAAATTCGCAGTCAAATCAACATGCACTGATCACCCCAGACTTTTCCTGTGCATTTTGGAAAAACAGATATTGTAAATCAGATATTCTGAAAATAAAATACTATAGTTATTAATTTTGAACCAATCAAACTGACATCCTATGTGACAAACTTAGTAATAGTGGAGTGTCGTGGCCGAGCGGTCTAGCTTACCGGACTCAAGTTCTGGTGTTAGCAGCAGAATGTGGGTTCGAATCCCGGCCGTGACACTTGTGTCCTTGAGCAAGACAATTAACCATAATTGCTTCTCTCCACCCAGGGGTTAAATGGGTACCCGTGAGGGCAGAGTTAGTTGATTAGCCCTATATGCGCTGTAATGGCAGCAATTGAGCTGTATACTCCCCAGGGAGCTGAGATGGTTTCAGAAATGATTTATGAGCCTTATGAGCAGGGGTAATGATATAATGCGCCTTGAGCACCACTTAGTTGGTGGATATGTGCGCTATATAAGTCCACACATTATTATTATTATTATTAATATTCCTTAAGTTTTGACATTGATTTCACAACTATCTTCTGATAACTTTTGCCTAATACTGGACTGCCTATATGGAGGCAATGATTAATTTTCCCAATATCACAAGAAGGTTGGCAATGGTTAGGAGTCTTACCGTTTGACTGCATCCACTGCAGCTCAGCCCCATGTCACCTGTCATGTTCGCAATGTTCTGGGTACAGTTCTAAGAGGAATAAGCGACATATAATTCAGAAATTATAACAAAGTTGTGGGGCAATTGAAAAACTACTGCAGTGGGTACTGGGGTTTTACATTTCTTTTGCCTTGGTGATGGCAAAAGGAGCGGGGTGCATGGTGCCCCTTCCCCCCCTTCCCCCCAGGCCAGGCCTACACTTGGTTATCAGTCTCTTAAACCTAGAGTATTTGTCTAGGGGCTTTCCTCGCACATCAGGAACTTACTGACACCCGGCTACTTTGACTTGATATCACCTGTAACCAAGTACATGTACGTTTGTGGTATTACTGAAAGGGCCTCTCAGCACCTAGGTTGTTTGTATCATGCAAGGCAATACCCTTCCTCCTACTGCCATTCTCTACTTGTATCAGTCCACAATACATCCCGTTATGGAATACTGTTGCCATATCTGGGCTGGTATCCCGGCTTGTCATCTGTCCCTGCTCGACAGAATTCAGCGACATATTGTTAATTTGATGGGACACGACTTATACTTTCATCCCTGGATCTTCTATCCCTCTGTCGCTTCACTGAGCCTTTTCTACAGATACTACCATGGAATGTGCTCCAATGGTCTTTTGCTGGTTGTTCCACCTAACCATACCTTTGGCCTCGCTACACGTTTTTTCTGTTTGTTCACGTCCATATACAGTAACTGTCCCCAAAGCAAATACTATGGGTACTCATCTAGTTTCTTCCTACACTGCCTCACTTTGAAATTCCTTACCTGCATCCTGCTTCATGGACAGATCATAGCTAGCAGGCTACCTAGTTCAAACGCAATATCAACAGTTATCTTTTTACTTTTTCAATTCGTCTTTTTCTCAGCTCCCTTTTTCCCCTCTTTGTTTTGTCCTCAGCATGAGTGGCCTTTTTTTAGGGCCTTGTAATTGGCAACCTTAAAAAAAAATAATAACATTTCTTCATTTTCTTCTCTTCACAGGTTTCTTCAGATTTGCAAGCGACAGTACTGTAGGGGCTTTTGAGGAATCCTTGGTTTCTTTACCAGAAAGATACATAATAATAACACAAAAAGCCATGTCCATAGTTCACCGAGTGAGACCTTACCCTGCAGTTGAAGATGCCATAGACAGTGTTGAAGATGGATGGAGAGAACATCCCGGCGATGGAGATGAAGAGAAGGGTGGAGCTAACAGCTGCGGTCTTCAAGTTGAATTGCTGCACGCTGTGCTTGATGCCACCGACCACCATACTGATACCCTGAGAACAGACCATCAGAAATTTAAGATGTATCACCTGGGTTTTTTGCTATTTTAACCCTAACCTTCCCAAATCCTCCAAAATCCTCTTTGCTAAAGTGAAGGATTTTGAAGGATTGAGGTTACATGCTACATGCTCTTTGCTAAAGTGAAGGATTTTGGAGGATTGATGAGGTTATTAGGCATACTTGCCTTTCCATGGTACATGTACATCCATGTTTGTTGTAGTGATTGCAAGGTCAGTGCTTGGGTCAGTGGACATTGTTTATTGCTCCATGCATGCAGGGAGGGTCCCTGGCCATGTACATGTATCACAGATTAGAAACACCTGTGTGCATACATGTCATGTGCTTGCTTTACTACTGAAGGATTTTGGTTATGTGTAAGCAAATGGGCCTAGGGAGTTAGAGTTAATGGCAGCTTGCTTTCCCTATTTTATTTTTAATTGGAACATTGCAACACTGAAAAACTTGGTCATGCACCGTATAAAAGTGTGTGACCGACATACTAACAAAGGTTATAGAAAGAGCCCTATTGGTTAATCCATGCCATTTGACAGACAGGCTGGATAGGTGTAGACTATAAGAACAGTACTCCAGAATGTGAACTGGTTCAACCAATAACTCATTACTTTTTGGAATTTGAAACATGCATCAAATTTATATCCCACTAATAAAAAAAAATAAATAAATAAAAAAAATGTTTCCGGTTTCTGGTCACAGGTCGGCTTCAAAATCAGTGTGGTGATGCGCTTTGTTTTTTTGGTCATCTTCTTTTTTGCCAATCAGTGAAATATGTGATACATGTACATAGTACGAACTTCTCCGCCGCAATGACTAAATTAAGGGCTCGTACTAACACTTTACAACTCGAGAGATATACCCGCTCCTGGTCACCAAATAATGACGGGTTGTGCAAACTGTGTAAGAGTAATGTAGATGACGATATTGGCCATTTCATGTTTTATTGTACAGCATTGAATCACATTCGTATTAAGGAATTCATAGCCCTTGAAAATAATCTTTTTGGTAACAATATGGGTTTGTTTTGGGAAATATTGATTTCAGGCAATATCGACTTAAAACTATACATGATGCTGGGTAACATGTATGAATTCGATAACACACTTGGAAACATTCTTGATACATCATGTAAGAATCTTTTGACCAACCTTTGGGATGAGCGTAAGATGTTGTTGAATGCTATAAATTGATGAATTAATTGACAAGTTTTCTGTTCTATCTATATGTCACGCTGCATGTTTTTTTGTTTTTTTCCTTTTCTTTTTTTATTCTTGTGTACTTTGTACTAGTGTTTTGTATTTTAAGTCTTAGTTTATATTTATTGTTTATGTTTTGTACTATGTTTAAGGATGCACCGTCTTTGACGTGTGCCACTGATTTGAAAGTGTAACTCCAATAAATTGATTGATTGATTGATAAGTGATTATTGGAACCAGACCACATTTCCCATACACAAAGTATGGTGGCTAAGTCAGGCTGCACAAATCAGCTGAATGTTCATAACCCCTATATGAAAAAGTTGTTTAAAACACAGCACGGCAGAATACCAATTGATCCAACAATTTTGGCTGCATCGTTTCATAGCAAAACAAAAGAAAACTAAAAATGCTGACGTGCGGGCCTGAGGTGACGCGCATGGAAACCGCAGACTTTTTTTTGGGCCTTAGGGCAAGTACCGGAATAAACAGCATAGTGACAAGAAGTGTGCCGACCAGAGCTGACTTGACCAGGGTGTTGTAACATGTTGATGGATCTTCTTTCATCTTGACAAGCATGGAGATGTACAGAATCAGCTCAACGATGGAGCCAAATGTTGCATTCAGAACGGCTCCGACGGCGTTGGAACTCTGCGCCGATATGCTACGGGATGAAAGAACATGGGGGGGGGGGGGGAACAGTCACGACCTGTGTGAGGATGCCTATTCAATCATGGGTTGAACAATACTACACTACATGTTCATCATAAATATAATGTTTACTGGCCATGTTTTCAGTGGAAAACCCTACCTACATGTAAGGGTCAGTGTAAGGGCAAACATCAAATCCATTTATAACCCGCCAAAAGAATATCATCAATCTGTACATCTACATCAGCAGTTTTCCATTTTTTTTCCAATCTTTTTCACAAGTGTACACAATGATTTTGACCAAAATATTTATTCCATTTTCAATGAGAAACAGACTCTTAGGCCTGGAACTATCTTCGTCAAGGGTATGTTTTGTGGGCTTGTGAAAAAAAAAAGAAAAAAAAAATGACCGTTTCCACCAAAACGAAACATTGTTTTTTATTGCTTTTCCACTTAATAATTCTGATTAAAAACCTCATACTTTCGATACAATTTTCACAGAGTTGACTGACAACAGTCTGTTTATGAATAGTGGATAGCTGTGTAGATAACAGTACCATTTACATGTGCAGTTTAGATGCATTCACCACACAGTACCATTTATGACAACAGTCTGTTTATGAATAGTGGATAGCTGCGTAGATAACAGTACCATTTACATGTGCAGTTTAGATGCATTCACCACACAGTACCATTTGACAACAGTCTGTTTATGAATAGTGGATAAGCTGTGTAGATAACAGTACCATTTACATGTGCAGTTTAGATGCATTCACCACACAGTACCATTTGACAACAGTCTGTTTATGAATAGTGGATAGCTGCGTAGATAACAGTACCATTTACATGTGCAGTTTAGATGCATTCACAACACAGTACCATTTGACAACAGTCTGTTTATGAATAGTGGATAGCTGCGTAGATAACAGTACCATTTACATGTGCAGTTTAGATGCATTCACCACACAGTACCATTTGACAACAGTCTGTTTATGAATAGTGGATAAGCTGTGTAGATAACAGTACCATGTACAGTTTAGATACATTCACCACACAGTACCATTTGACAACAGTCTGTTTATGAATAGTGGATATATAGCTGTGTAGATAACAGTACCGTGTACAGTTTAGATACATTCACCACACAGTACCATTTGACAACTGTCTGTTTATGAATGGTGGATCAGCTGTGTAGATAACAGTACCATGTACAGTTTAGATACATTCACCAAACAGTACCATTTGACAACTGTCTGTTTATGAATGGTGGATCAGCTGTGTAGATAACAGTACCATGTACAGTTTAGATGCATTCACCACACAGTACCATTTGACAACTGTCTGTTTATGAATAGTGGATAGCTGTACGTGTAGATCGATAACAGTACCATTTACATGTGCAGTTTAGATGCATTCACCACACAGTACCATTTGACAACTGTCTGTTTATGAATAGTGGATAGCTGTGTAGATAACAGTACCATTTACATGTGCAGTTTAGATGCATTCACCACACACAGTACCATTTTGCAAGCATTACACACGCTGGCATATAGTACCTTTATAATTCACAACCATTTGAATGATATTGAGGGTTAACCTATGAACTAACAAGGGAATAACAGTTTGTCGCATGGTCTTGACCGCAGGTTAATGACCGGTTTTGGGCGTAGTCACAGGTGAGGACCGAGCCAAGCGTCAAACTGTTATTCCCATTCGTAATGCCTGTATCGATTTGTTTTCAAAATAATAAAAAAATTGTAATTTTTGTTGAATAAAGCCAAATAGAAATGGGCAAATTCACGTCTTGGGGACACACGAAACACTTCCAAAATACATGAGTCGGACGCGTGATGCCAATCTTCATCACTCTGATTGGCTCAAATCCACATTGCACGTTGCACAAAACAGCTGACACACAGCTGGCACAGCTGATTTTGATAAGCCGTGTCTTTACCATCTGTTAATACACCCCTACGTGATTACGTTTTGTCCAATCAGATTGTCTAAAATGTCTTGGGCATTTATATGAATACTGGTTGGTGAACCTTAGTATTACTGTAGGAAACCATCTTTAACCCTCCTATTCTTAGTCCATTTTGCCAGCGGGTTGACAAACAACCCTTCATCTGTCAGTTTTGAAAGGTGAAATAACTGTGTAGAACAGTGTAGAATGTATTTCCACATTTAACCACCACACTGCTGGCAAGTACGGTAACTCTTAACCTTTCAAAACCTTTCAAAGGGTTTGAGGGAACAAACTATACAAGACAGGAATTCGCCTTGAACAGAAATCTTCAAGATGGCTGATAGTTTGGTGAACCATATTGTTCTTGAATGGGAGTGTTATATAATAGATTGGGCTTTCGAGAGCATTCTGAATACAGCCTTTTCATGAGCTTTCTGAACACAGCCCTTTCAATTACGCTATGGGGGACTTCACGTGCGATGAATAGGGTATGCCCGGTTTAGCTTGCCTTCTTATTGTTTGGTCTATATGCTTGGCTGAACAGCAGAGTTGTGCACATGTCCACGGCCGGGTTTGACCCGGCGCTCCCCGGCCCCACACGTTTCTTGGTTGGCCGCAACCACCTTCACTCGGTAAAAATAATACCGTACGCAAGGGGCTAATTACTTGTAAATCATCATAATCTCAGTATTTGACATCACAATTCATATACATGTGAAAGAGATGACCAAGCCCTAATAAGACACATGTCTTACACGCACCTTGTGATTCCCATTCCTATGTAGTAAGCAAGTGGAATTACGGCCACTAGGCCCATGCAGAACTTCTAATGGTAAGAATAAACCAGAAAGAATTACAACTTTTGAGGCATTTTTCTGTAAATATCACTATGAATAACTTTACCCTGAAAATGCCCTGAAAATCTGTTTTACCGTGAAATAAATAGTTCACAACAATTTCATGACGACACAACACCGTGAAATTGCCATGAAAATACTCTTGGAATTCGTTCGCCGTGTGTGAAAATGCCATGAACTTCTTGTGGTAGTTTTGGGGCAGCTCATTAATTCTCGAGAGCACCATGAATTTGCTGTGAAATCACCGTGGACATTATTGCCAATATCTGAGAGGAGGAGACACTGTGAAATTGCAGTGAATTTATGGTGAACTGTTATTTCAAGGCAAAACGGATTTTCAGGGTATTTTCAAGGTGAAGTTTTTCATAGTGTATTAAGCTCTGAAAAGTAAAAACATTTAACAAAATCTCTTGATAATGATTTTTGTTTAAATTTATATTTGATAAATGTAGGATTGTTAAGTTTTTTCATTGACTTTTTCGGTAACATGAGATGTTTATCAGGTGACTTACAACAATTGGTTGTGCAACTTTGTTTTCTTGGTCTGCATAGCCGAGGACAATCGTAACTGCAACAAATATGAGCAAATCTGGACAAACAAAGCTAAGGATAAACTGCTTATGCCTACAAAGTGAGTCTTTAATTGTTAAGTACAATGTCGTTGGGCAGAAAAACACACAAAAACTCTCAGCAGAAGATGAGAATGTATATATAAAAATGAAAAAGAAAATCCCAAGCAATTCCAAATATTTGGTATTAAAATTTTGACTAAATGTTTTTCCACCTCATATGATTCTCAGGGCAGAGTATTGAAAACAATTGAAAACAATAGAAAAGGATCAAAAGTCTTCCAAAAATCAATCTACTGCAATTAGTTGCATACTCTACTGTGGCCACTCTTAAAAAATTTTTTTTTTAATTCTTGGTCCCCCTTCTCTTCTACTCAGAAACTAAAGGATACTGACGAGTATAACATTCATTCCATCCACTGTGTACTTGTAATAGTAGAGATTCACCCCTTGATAGGAACACATGATAACTTCAAAGGAGTGGGTGTGGTCATCACTCTGTAACATGAGGACAGAGAAAATAGGGCAAAAACACGATCATTACACACAATTCATCATGCACTTTCCTTTTATGGGGGGAAAATATTGCTTTTGAAGACTTTTCTACAACCAAACATAAAAAAAAGGAGTGGCAATATGTTTTGGGCTGCTTAATTAAAGATAAGCAATAGAATTCATTGGTTTAATTTTGCCCTTATACTGACATAATGTATGAAGCACTGTATACCGAGGGTCTGTGAAAAAACTCCACAGGCAACTCGGGTGGGATTCAAACCCACGACTTCCTTCTTACTAGTGCAGATGTCTTAACCTCTTGACCACTAAGCTTGCCCGATGACTATAGCAGTGGGTACTGCGATATGTATAGATTGATGAAAATTCTTGCGTCGGGTGATAATAATAATAATAATAATAATAACATGGACTTATATGGCGCACGTATCCACCAAACTGGTGCTCAAGGCGCATTACATTATTACCCCTGCTCATCAGGTGCATAAATCATTCCTGAAACCATCTCAGCTCCCTGGGGAGTATACAGCTCAACTGCTGCCATTTCACCACATATGGGCTAATCAAACACAACAACCAACTCTGCCCTCACAGGTACCCATTTACCCCTGGGTGGAGAGAAGCAATTATGGTAACGTGTCTTGCTCAAGGACACAAGCACCCCGGTCGCGGTTGGGATTCGAACCTACATTCTGACGACTCAGCCATCAGAACACAAATCCGATGCACTAAACCGCTCAGCCATGGCACTCCATAAGCAATTGGTATATAGGCAAAATAAAAAAATCAATTGTTTATCCCCTGACGCAAGAATTTCATCAATCTGTTGGTATAGAGTTGGTAATTGAAAACTAATTAAATTGTAATGGAATTTCATTATTGCAGGAGCAAGTCCACTTATCCTGAGTCAAGGGCACTTCCATTAGTATATTTTACTATACCTCATACATATTCATGATCAAGATCCGAATTCTCACTGGTCCATTCACCGTCACGTGCCAGATGCTATTTTGGCTGTTTACCAAGCGCCCGCGAGTATTCACGCACAGTAGTTTAACGCATATGCGTTAAACTACTACGCATGCGCTTTACGAAGCAATATCGGGGAACAGTCGCACGGGTGTAGTACGCACGCGCGAACATCGCCCTAGCTACATACACATGAAAAGATGGCGGTAAATGTTAATTCGCATTTTCCCAAGCTCAATGACAATGATGCTCCTTATTATTGTAATACAACTGAATATGTATAAGGTATAGTAAAACAAATATAACATGGTTTATTTCGGGTGGACAGTCGATATTAGCTCCCCTCGGTATTGGAAGTTGACAAACTAGTTCCCTCGGCTTCACCTCGGGAAACTAGTTTGCCAACTTCCAATACCTCGGGGAGCTATATCGACTGTCCACCCTCAAACCATGTTATATTTGTATAATATCAGAATGTCTCTAGGAATGTCTACTTGTAAAAACATTTTTGACTCCATTACCCGTACCCTCTCTTTCTTAAAAACAAAAAGGAAATATGATACATACATGTAGATAAGGTCAAGAATCAAGAAGAGTATATGACCAATTCCATGGTTACTCACGTTACATTTCTGAGGTTTTGGGCCCACTCTTAATGCCATAATACATATTTCACTCATCAGTTTTTTCAGTTAGTTGTATTATACCCAGCACAAAATAATAATTTCAAAAATTTGTTATGTTATACTGTATAAGAGAAAAGGTGACTTTTTATGCATGTCCCAAAATGTAACGTGAGTAACCAGCAATTTTTCTCATGTAACGTGCTGATAAGTGAAATATATAAGTAAGGAAATTATCGCATTTAGAGTGGGCCCAATACCTCAAAAAATGTAACATGAGTAACTATGGAATTGTACATATAATTTAAAATACTAAAAGGTAACAACTTTTGAAAATATTTTAATACAAGGCATGATATAATATATCAGAGCATTTATGTGACTTAACCCTCCTTAAGTTGCTGCACTTTAGTGGGAAGTTGCTACAGAGGTTAAAACCAGTCAACTGCCTGATTTGACCACCCTGAACAATACCAGACAATGCTATTACCAGTCAAAAACGGTCGACTCATTTTGACCTGTAAATGTACTTACTACACGTAAGGTTTGACAGTGTTTGACTTTTAAGTGCACTAGATATACCTTGGCAAGTATATATCAACATTTTGACTGATTTTGACCCCTGTAGTAGTAGGAGGGTTAAAGCTTGTTTTGTGGGGGTTTTTCCCATGATGAATCTCTCCATTATTGTAATTTCCGTGTTTTCCAGAAATCTCTGACATATCAACTTATTTAAAGAAACTAACCTTGAAATCGCTTGTTTTGTTGATTCTAAGTCTTTCTGGAGGAAGGAAGAGCAGTTTCCTCACAGCAATTATATTCAGCTGAAACCAAAAAAATAATTAATTAATTAATTATGAAATATCAATTAGTAATTAAATATATTCAGCTGAAACAAAAATTAATTAATTAATTAATTAGTTAGTTATGAAATATCAATTGACTAAAAAAAAAAACGAAAAGAAAAAAAATCTGGTTTGAAAACATGAGGGTGCATTTTGGAGAAAGTGAAACTTGTTTGAAAAAGTGGAGATCAAAAACAGACTGTTACTGTTACTACAACTCCTAATGTTCAAATATTTGTTTGGTAATTTCCTGTACGTTAGTGGACGGTAAGCAGACTCATTTGTTCAACAGGGGGAGGTGCATTTGTACCCCCCTGAATTCCTGAACCAACCCCCGAACCCTACCCCTTTCCCCAGCCTATGGGCCTTAAATTTACTTCAACAGTTCAAATGCTATTATATTTTTTTAAATCTAAGCAAAAAAAATAAAATAAAAATAACAAAAACAAGAGAAGAATTAGATTTGAAAGAAAAAGAACAGGCACAGTTTCATGGTGCCGCTTAAATGGACAATAACGTCACGATCAGAGCAGACAGGGCATGGAATCAGTGTCCTAGTTTTAAATGAACTCATCAGTGACAGAAAATAATACCCCGTGATTGCATGCTTGGCCTAGATAACAGGGTGCAATAAGATCATATTACCGTGACTCAATATTTACCACTGGCTCAATATTTACCACTGGCTCAATATTTACCACTGGCTCAATATTTACCACTGGCTCAATATTTACCACTGGCTCAATATTTACCACTGGCTCAATATTTACCGTGGCTCAATATTTACCACTGGCTCAATATTTACCACTGGCTCAATATTCACCACTGGCTCAATATTCACCACTGGCTCAATATTCACCACTGGCTCAATATTTACCACTGGCTCAATATTTACCACTGGCTCAATATTTACCACTGGCTCAATATTTACCACTGGCTCAATATTTACCACTGGCTCAATATTTACCACTGGCTCAATATTTACCACTGGCTCAATATTTACCACTGGCTCAATATTTATACATCAACCAACAGTAATATGATGTTATCGTGCCCTGTTATCTAGGCCAGCGAGGGCGCAGGGTATTACTTTAGTCACACTTCATCTCTATTTGCTTGTTTTGGTTTTTTGGTACAAAAATTGTAAATTTCATGTCAATTCTTACTGGACCGATGTTTTTGAAGTCGGCAAAATATCTGAACGGTTAAATTTGTTTAACCCTCCTATAGGTTTAACAATCAAAGACACTCAAAATTTGTATGTCTCTCTTAACCCATTGACTTTGTGCAGTGCACTCAAATAAATGCAAGGACATGTGGCTAGGATAGGTCAAACCAAAACCACTCGACAGTACACTATACACAGCTCTGTGTGACTCTGTGGTTTGACCTACCAATTGGCAATGCAACCAAAAATACTCAAGTGACTGTCTGTGGGTGCGGTGCTTACTGGGCCAAATTTCAGCCTGGGCATAGGGGGGTTAATAGTCAAAAACATACATGTAGTTGCCGTGTGTCTTTTCATTTACCAATGTGAGAATTGTATATGTAGGCATGTATGCACAGACATGTCCATATTGTTTTATTACATAATTGTTACCAGCAATTTCTCTTCAAGCAATATACTGTATACTTTTAGAAATTGAAATTAAAATTGATAGGAACATTTATTTTTATGCCGACAATAAGAAATATATTACAGTACAGCAATAATAAATACTTTACAATAATTTTACATGCTGAAAAGGGCATACATGAACGTATAATGTTTAATTGTGAATGTTAGAAGTACAGGATAATGCTTTTGTACTTTTCCCTATTGGACAGACAAAACCTAAGACAGGACATGACACGACAGTCTGACAACTTAGACCCAACACGAGTCGCGGATTTGGTGCACGAATTGAGCTCCAAACCTGCTGACCTGCGAGTGTGACTAAACCCACGAATAAAAAAAAAACATTTGTGTACAAGTTTTGTACAATTTTTTGTACAATTTTTAAATATAATACACGTACACGTACACCCACACAAACCAATATTCACAAAAACCTGAACATGTTGTCAGCGCAGATAGACTACATGTCACCAATCCTGACCGGGGATGGCATGGATAATTCAATGATGGATAATTCACCTTTGAGATAGGGATAAATATGACGGCTAGCCATGTCAAGATAATCACTAAGGTGTGAGCTAGGAAGAGAAGCGGGCATCCCAAGATCAGCCACACATAGGTTGATGGTCTCCTCTGTAAATTAAAAAAAAGGTTGGAAATATTTGTTTAATAAAAAATACATGTAACTGTTTCATTTTCTGGCGATGTTAGCGATCAGCAGGATGTACAAACAGACCCCCTGATTGGACACAAAAGATGCAGGGTCATCGGCCATACTTATGAACAAAAACTACCCATCACTGCCTTATCCCATCAGTAATTACTGACCAGATCATCACCCTTACTTTAAATATGACATTGAACAGAAAGCATCCATCATTGGCATATAATTGAATAACATAATTGTCATCGATTTTGACTGCAGCTGTTTCTTCTGCTATACAGCCTTAAAATAACCATGTATTCTATACATATGTAAATAGGCAAGAAAAGAATGTTTCCATGGAAACAGGTGGTCCTGCTGACAGTGATCGGATTGGGTAGTGTTTAGAGTGATACCCACTGACTGGATTGAGGGTCAGATCAGAATGCTCAGCAAAATTAACTGCTTAGCAGCTCTAGCAGGTCCATGTGATCTTACCACATCCCGTTTATCTTACCCAGTATCCTGAGTAGTCCTTTCTTTGACTCTGTGAGTTAACGGTGGGGTTTACGGAAGCGTCGTCATCATTGTCCTATGTGATATGGAGATGGTATGAGGTGAAAAAATAAGATGAAATGAAGGAAGGGGGAAGGCATCACGTGACCTGCTCCAACGAAATGAGAACGAAGTCGGCTTTTTTCAGAATCAGATTTTTTCCCCATTTCTTTACAAAAAATGGGTTTCAAATGGCTATCTAACACTTTGTAGTGTACAAATCACTGAAATATG
The DNA here is from genome assembly GCA_029582265.1 of Zoroaster sp. YZ-2022. Classification (NCBI taxonomy): domain Eukaryota; kingdom Metazoa; phylum Echinodermata; class Asteroidea; order Forcipulatida; family Zoroasteridae; genus Zoroaster; species Zoroaster sp. YZ-2022. Next base: position 39,587,434 of record CM055824.1, on the reverse strand, counting down.
TTAACACTTGAGAAAATGTATTCTAATAACTTATATGTACTATTTTGCATTTGTATGGCCATACCTGCAAATGTTATGCGACTTTACTCTCATTTTGTGTGAGCAGATTGTATATGGGATGAAGAAATAAGATTTTCACCTGTAATAACTTATTTTTTACAAATAATATTTCTAATTGGTTGATTTGAGTTTGCCCTTACACAAACATAATGTACTTTCCGAGTGTCTGTCAAAAAATCCACTGGTGATTTGAGCGGGATTCGAACCCACAACCTCCTGCTTACTTGTGCAGATGTCTTAACCTCTCGACCACCGAGCTTGCCTGATTTTCATCAAGCTAATACTAATTCTCCTTCATTTCCTGAGGATGATGAAATATATTTATGATTTTCATGATGGATAAAAAAAATTAAAAAAACAAAAAACCAAACAAAAAACAAAAACAAAAAACACCATGATACAGTGCAGGGGTATGGAATGAACGTGATGTGTTTAATTCAAATTCTTGGCTCTGGTTGAATTGCTAATTTGCCTTTCCCTGAGGCTCCAATTTCTAACAATGGCAGTCACTGCCCGTTATGTACATGTATCCACACCATCTGGTGTTGTGAGAAATTGCTAAAAGCCTCAAATGCCATTATTATACGCATTACACAATTCACACTTTATATTAAAGGACCATATCATCACAATCAACACGGCAAAGAATCAGAGTGCTAGATTTAGATTAACTTTTAGATTTTCAGTGACTGAAAATAATACCCCACATGATATGGTCATGTTACCCTTGCTGCTGCATAAATGAGCCAGTAATTTTCAAGTTTCCCGCATACCCGACATTGCCTTAATTTGCACAAAATATTTTTTTTTTCTGTATGAGCAAATGTTTGGTTAAATCCTGGACGTACACAAAGGTGAAAGTCTAACCTGGGATACCGCAAACCTTACTCCCACTGTACTTCCACCACGCAAAGCTTCAAATTCTAGTTACAATAGTTGTAACCTCCAGTTCTTTTCAGAACTAATTACTACTCAATTTGAGAATTTCACATGGTGACAAACAGTCTTTACTTTAATGTCCTTTTCACCATGTAATGCTACAAATATTAAATTCTAGTTACAATTATCCTAAGAAACTTGCATGCCAAAAACCTTGAGTTGAAAAATTACCAATATTTTGAAAGTGAATTCTATTCCAAATAATGGACATTTATTGATAAAAAATAAAGGTTTGCACTTTTTAGAGCCGATGTGCCATGATGCATGTCAATTTACCATATGTTGTGTGCCTCTCCTCCCATTGTTGTCTAATTTTTTAGAAATAATACGCTTGGGTGATCAAATCTATTACAAATAATTATGTTATTTTCTTTAAAATAAACTCATTACTTGTATTGTGCAGCTGTTGATGAGAACGTGTTTATTCATGTAAATTAAAAATCAGACATTGTTGTTTAAGCCCCTGAAAATTGGTTACTACAAAAATAAAAATAATTATGATTCAATAACCTAATTACAAAACAAAACTCAATCGGAAGTGTTGTAGTTCCAAATAAAATATATTTCCGATATATTTCTGTCTGACCATTTAAATAAATTGAGTTAAAACTTTATGAAAATCTGGAATGGGGTTGAAATTGCAATAGATTCCGGTTTGGATAACATCTTTTGCCAGCTGCCAGTTTTTTGGAAAAAGTCAAAATTAAACAGATTGTTTTGACCATTTATTATATGAATGTATTAACCCTCCTACTACAGCTGCACTTTAGTGGCAAGTAGCTATAGAGTTCAAAGTCAGTCAACTGCCTGTTTTGACTGTTGACCCAAATGTGCACACAGGGACAATTTTGACCACCCTGAACAATACAAGACAATGCTTTTACCAGTCAAAAACGGTTGATTCATTTTGACCTGTAAATGTACTTACTACACATAAGGTTTGACAGTATTTGACTTTTAAGTGCACTCGATATACATGTACCTTGGCAAGTATATCAACATTTTGACTGATTTTGACCCTTGCAGTCATACAACTGTAGGAGGGTTAACCCTCCTACAATCAGTGCAATTTTTGAAACAACCCATTCAGGCCACTCCAAGTCATTAACTGTTGCCAGTGGCCTCCTATGGTTACCCTTCTGTGCACTGTCACACCACTGAGATTGCAGGGTAAAGTGGTCTCCCATTGATACATTGCAGGTCATTCTATTATGTTCAAACATTTACAGTGGCCACAGTTGATTTTGTAAGATTACTTAGAAAGGACAGCAGGCTTGTATGTACTAAACGTTGGTGAAAAAACATATTGAAAATTTAGTGCATCGGAGTGGCCTCTATGTGTAGTAGGGTTTTTAATGATTATTTAACAGAACAGCACTGTATTTGTCTAACAATAGCCGTATTGGTTCAACCTTTTATCCTTAATAATCCACACAAAAGTTACTCAATGTTAATGTATTTTGCTCTTTTTTTCTTTTATACCAGGTGCCTAGTCTTGTATCAGTGGCTTAGCAAAAAAAAAGGGGGGTGGGGTGGCCGACCCTCACTTTTTGGAAAAATAGTCTCATCGGTAAATTCACAAACTTGTTGGTACCGGTACATGTATTTCTGAACTTCTGAACCTCAGGAATTCTGTATTTTGAATATCTGTATTTTGACATAATTTCTCGGATCATTTGAGTTTTGTGTCTGTCAATTATTCACCCCCCAGAAATGTTAACACCCACCCCTTCCCACTCTGAAAATCCTGATTACGCTACTGTCTCATATAAACCTCAGCTTACTATAGGCAACTTCATAGTAGGGTTGGAATGTGTACACGTTTACACCTTCCATTTCCATGATATAGTGTGACCAGTGGGCCTGCTATTATTATAACACAAGGAAGTTCAACTGATAATTTGTTTTCAATTTAATTACAACCAGAAATTTTTGATGATGCTTTGTGCCAGGCTTGGATTTCTTTAATCTGTACTGCTTTTTTCTAAATCCGTGTTGCTTTTGGATTACTATTTTGCCATACTGAATACGGACAATCTGGCTGCATCATGGCATTTATTGGTGATAACAATAATCACTTACACGTGTACATAGTCTACGTCAAAATGTGTACACGTTTCGCAAATTAAACGAAAAATGCTACTTGAGTCTATAATTTTCATATTTTGGATTGATGATATGGAAAACATATAAACTAATTAAATTAAACGTAATTACCTTTGACCAAAATTGTATTTGGGAAAAAAAATAAAAATCACTGCGCTGAATGAAACTCACCCAATAATCACTGTCCTGTTTCTTCACATAGGCAGGTAAAGATGCAGAATTTGAAAAGGATTCCTCGTCAGTTTTTGGTGAGATTCCATTACCAAGGAGATACTGTTCTTCTTCCTGACTATGCTCCAGTTCATAGAATGTTTTCTCTTTGACAAACTTGCCGAAAGGCCAGAGGAAGTACTTGGCTAAGGCAACACAAAATTTAGCTGTAAATGATGAGGGAAAAAAAATGAAAATTAAGGTCAAATTAATTTGATTGGTGATGAGTTTGGCTCATCGTTACAATCACTTTCACACCGTAGGTCTGTTGCTACCCTTTGTTTGTTCTACACATATTACCATGGTTCCACCAGTCTATCCAACTTGGTTTCTCCTTTTAGTTGTTTGAACATCAAACTCGGCTTTCCGTCTGTTCTCACCCATACACCCTACCTGGTCTACATGTACATTGTACATGTAGAACAAAAGGCTATACTAATGGCTTTTTCCCACATGCTGCATCTCTTTGGAATTCCTTGCTTGGTGCATGTTTCCCTCCATCCTACGATCTATCCTGTTCCAAGAGGAATCTCAATTCCCACATTCAGCTCCTCTGAGTCTATTTACTTTTTATTTTTCTTCTATTATAGCCCTTTACCTTGAGTGGCTTTTAGCCTTGTTCAGGGTGAATATGCATACAAAAAAATAATTTAAAAAAAGCAGTAGTAATGGTAATGTTGGCAAAACTGCTTGTACATGTATGTGTGCGGTTAGTCCAGGCCTGATACTATACGGAGGCAATGGAGGCAATGGAGGCAATTGCCTTGGTGCACCCTGGTCATTGCTTTGGTGCCCCTTGAAGTATTCCAATAGAAATTTACATTTTCCTCATAGAGGTGCCCTTAACCTAGCTTAAATTGCCTTGCCCCTACCAATAGATAGTATCAGGCCTGGGTTACTTTCTTTGAATCAAGATATTATTTAACAACCAATATGTTAAAGTTGCAGCTCATTGTGGAGTCTACTTGTACATGTACATGTACATGTAAGTCAAGAGAAAAGTGTGAAAAAGTATTCATAATTTTCACTTGCTTACAAGTTTTTGTAACATATGTTCATATTTTGTTGTGTTTTCTCTGAAATGAGAGCACCTTAAACACAATTTTTGTATATCGCCCATTTTTGGACCGATTTGACGGTAAAAAATAGATTTAAATGCTGAATTGCTATTTTAACAGGGTTAACCCTCCTATGTACAGTGCAGTTGCCATAGAATTGTCAGACCTTTCAAAACCTTTCAAGTTTGCTGTAGTGAAGGGTTTTGAAAGGTGAGAAAACTGTCCGACAAAAGGGACCTATGAAAGGTTTCGAAAGGTGTAACAACTCTCTGAACAAACTGGTGTTGAAATGTTTCAATACCTTTCAAAGGGTATTGAAAGGTGTGGTTGTTCAGTAGCAACAAATTCTGGAGGGTTTTAAAGGGTTCATAATAATTGATAGCCATTTTGGCCCGTAAGCAGATTTTGAAATGTCAAACCATAGGAGGGTTAAGGAAGTTATAAGCTTTCATTTGAAACATTGAACGAAATAATTCCTCAAGGAATAGCACCAGTAAAATAACAACTCAAATTAATCAAATACTGTTTGAATCCTCAGCTTGCACGTCACCACACAATTTATTGTACACACAATGTATGTAACCGCTGAGGGCGTATGCAGTCTTCCGATTGGCCAGTGCGGCTGTCAATTAGGATCAAGCGCATTTTAAATATTGATTTTATTTACAATTTTCGACATTCGAATTTCATAGTTTTTTTTTTGTTCATTTAATAATGTTATTATCTTTCAACATTTGTTAAATTGTATTTTTTGGGTCTCTTACGCCAAACAATGGGCGATCATAAAATCATTTTTGGATAATAATTTAGAAACTTTTTAATTGGGTTGTACCTTTCCTTTAGGTGAAAATATGGACTATTGTTATAAATTTTAAATGCATTATTTCATTTAGTGTGGAAAAAGATTGAAATTAACAATTAGTCACTAACTAGCAGTGAGTGGAAATGTAGGAAACTGAGTGAACTTTGCACCAAGATTATCCTCAAAATAACTACATGTATGATTGGGATTGACCTAAAAGGGTAAAGTACAAGTATGAAATTGCCATACATGTAAATAGATAAATAAAAGATTCATTATTTGAGAGATTGTTTATCATCAGTTAAAAAAAAATTACAAACTATTTGAATTGATCACTAAGTATAACGCTTTTTTTTTTATAAAACAGAAGTCTTTTTATTTCAAACAATGTAATATGTATGGAATTCTCCATGGGTGATGAGAACAAATTGGATTATCAAAATTAGAAATTAGTGATCTAAGAGGAACATTTGGTATCGATTCTTGACCAGAATTCCATGGGGAATCCGATCCTAGGGACTGAAAGAGGAAAACACATGTTTCCTGGGGAAAAATAGTGATTTCCGTCTGTGTTTTTAGCTAAATTTAACTGACATTTAATTTTTCATCGGAACACTGACAGTGCACACAAATGCTGAGAAATATCACATATTAAATCAAAATTCTGACAATTATTTTGTGAAATAACTCATTTTGAAGTATTTGTATTCCTTTCTAATAGGAAATTATCAATGTTCCAATGAAAACAAAAAAATCTGGAAATTGCTTGTAAAAATATTTCAGTTTAATTATCTTGGACATTGTGATTAGAGGAACATAGCAAAACTATGTTAGCAATTACGAGGAATAATGGTAATACCGTGATGTCTTCCGATGATGGTGAGTAGCATCAGAAGAGCAACTAGTAAATAGATAAGACACAACCACCATCCAATCAAGATGGCGTACAAGACATTCCCGACGGATAGTGTAGAGTCTGAGGAAGTAAAAGTTGAAAGTGAACAGTGAGAAAAGAAAATTAATTAAAGGAATTCTTTATAGAACTGCTTTATTTTGAACACCGAAATTTGGACTTAAAGGTACAGTTTTGTTGGCCTTCTGAAAGTCTGCCTGTTTTCTTTGAATCAAGATCAACATTAAAGGGACAGTATCATTAAAGGGACAGTATCATCACAGTAGACTTTCGACAGGGCATGGAATCGGTGTCCTAGTTTAAGATGAATACATTGACTGAAAATTACTGGGCCGTTTATGCAGCAGCAATGGTAATATGACCTTATCATGTAGGGTGTTATTTTCAGTCACTGAGTTAACCTAAAACTAGCATCCTGATTCCATGCCCTGTTGATCTTGACGATATTGTGCCTTTAAACAACCAATCTGTGCTGGTTTCAGCATATTGTTACATTTATATCATTCATGAGAAAATAGTAAAAATGCTTTCAGATTATTTCCCTGAATTTGAACTGAAAATTGTTTCACTTTTGTTTTTAAATGACAGTACTTCATACTATAATATTTCTATGGGCAGGCTTATACAACGTACTATCATCAGCTTTACACTACACTTAAGTTTTAAAATTCTACCATTTGGTTATCAAACATAAAACATTTCCCAGAGAGAGAGAGAGAGAGAGAGAGAGACGGATCTTTAACAGGGTTCAAATTTGCCAGAGGTTTGCTGGCCAAATGCCAGTTTAAAATGGCAGCAGACTAGTGAAAACCCCTCTCCTAGTAGTCTAGTGGGCTAGTCAAAATAACAAAGACTACAGTACTGAATCATAGTTCTTTGTACATATTTTATGGCACTGGGTGATAATTTCACCATTTTACTTCTCTTTGTGCTACACATAAAAAATACTGACAATTGTGGTCCACCCTGCCGATTCTTATAAAAAGTACTTAAAAATATGCAGACCAATGAAAATGTATGCTGAATAGCTAAGTCAAAACTTACTGGTCTGTCTGGCTAGTGTAACAAAAAGTTAAGAGTAAGTAAAGACTGTGGTGACACCATGGCTGAGCGGTTAAGTGCATCGGACTTGTGTTCTGATGGCCGAGTCGTCAGAATGTGGGTTCGAATCCTGGCCGCGAACGTGGTGCTTGTGTCCCTGAGCAAGACACTTAACTATAATTGTTTCTCTTCACCCAGGAGTATAAATGGGGACCTTTGAGGGCAGAGATGGTAATTGTGTTTGATTAAGCTCGTTGCGCTACACATTTGGCAGCATGGGCTGCATACTCCCCAGGGAGTTGAGATGGTTCTAGGAATGATATAACTGGCCCGATGACAGGGGTAATAATGTTCATGAGCCATGAGTGTCAAACTTGGCGGATACCGGCGCAATATAAGTGTCCATTATTATTATTATTATTTTTAAATATTCTCTTTTGAGTAGTAATTAGTTCTGAAAACAAATGGTGGTTACAACTGAACGTTTCTCTTCAGGAGAAAGTTAAAGGCAATCTCTTTCTTTAATTACAAACTGAATACACATTGTACATGTAGAAACTGAAACAGAAAAGGGAAAACAAAACATCCCTGAGCAGTACCAAGAAACCGGTCACTAATGTTTGTTTTCCATAATTTCCTTATTAGGACAGAAACCATAATCAAATTTGAATCGGGTTTGTATGCATTCTGTGAGTACAAAAATTATCTGTGAGATAGCACATGCCATCATGTGTACAGACATTGGACTTCCAGTTTATTGTGTTCATATCAATTGGTCTATGTGTATATATATATATAAAGCTAAAGAGTCAACAATGAATATGAAACTGCAAAATCTTCGATGTTCAGTAGAATAACCCTCCTACTCTAGCTGCACTTTAGTGGGAAGTTGCTACAGAGGTCAAAACCAGTCAACTGTCTGTTTTGACTGTTGACCCAAATGTGCACACAGGGGCATTTCTGACTGGTTTTGACTGTCATTTTGACCACCCTGAACAATACCAGACAATGCTTTTTACCAGTCAAAAACGGTCGACTCATTTTGACCTGTAAATGTATTTACTACATGTAAGGTTTGACAGTGTCGGACTTTTATTTGTGCACGAGATGTACCGTACCTTGGCAAGTACATCAACATTTTGACTGATTTTTTACCCTTGTAGTAGTAGGAGGTTTTAAAGTAATAAATAATAATATTAAAAATGTCAAGTGGTTTGCACTGTTGCATGGCAGTACCATCAATATGTACGTACATAAAAGTCACAATTTGCCTCTTAAAATTCAAGATTTACTATTCAAATTAGCATTACATGTACACACACAAATATGTCTGCCTGAATATGTTGCTAGGCAAAACGTTTTCATAAAATTGTTTCTTGAAATGTTAAATCGTGTGGTGTTCAAATGTGTTGACAAACTGAACAGAAAGAGAACTTCATCTATGGATGTTAAATGTTTTGAACAAATTATGGCTAAACAAGAGAAGTAGGGGTAATGTTTACCGTAGCACCATGTCAACAATCTCGTTGTAATAATCGATGGTTCTGAAGGGAACTGATGGTGAGAAACATAACATTCCAATCAGTATACTGTGATCATCTTCAGAGTATACTGATTGAAATGTCACCACCGGTTCTTCTCAGAACCAACAATTATTAAAACTCCCAAGAGATTGTTGACATGGTGCTAACTTACTCCTATACTGTTCTACCATGCAAAGCTTCAAATGCTTCTTAAAAAGACACAAATCAAAATAAAATGAAAGCAAAATGTAGATTTCTACTAGAAGTTCAAGGTGGGTTTCAAAATTTAGTTCATTTTACAGGAATAGAGGTCGATCATCAAGGGATTTCAAAACAATTTTGGTTGCTCCTTGTAGCACATACAGATGGTCCAACTACATTGTTTTACAGAAAACAGTTTCCTATACATGTATAACAATCCGTTTAAACTTCCTGTTGATCATTTAAATTTCCTTCAAAAGGTTTTTGCCAACACATGTAATGCTTGCCAAATGGTACTGTGTGGCATCAAATGGTACTGTTTGGTGAATGCATCTAAACTGTACATGGTTTACTGTTATCTACACAGCTCATCTACCATTCATAAACAGACAGTTGTCATCAAATGGTACTGTTTGGTGAATGCATCTGAACTGTACATGGTTTGCTGTTATCTACACAGCTCATCCACCATTCATAAACAGACAGTTGTCATCAAATGGTACTGTTTGGTGAATGCATCTAAACTGTACATGGTTTACTGTTATCTACACAGCTCATCTACCATTCATAAACAGACAGTTGTCATCAAATGGTACTGTTTGGTGAATGCATCTAAACTGTACATGGTTTGCTGTTATCTACACAGCTCATCTACCATTCATAAACAGTCTAGTTTTGAATGGTCAGTCACCTTGATGTGAAGTTGGTGATGGTACCAGTCACCTTGATGTGAAGTTGGTGATGGTACCAAACAATCCAGTCATCTGTAAATTTTTGTATTTACATATTTTTTTTTCGAACTGAGTATAAAGTGCTTCATAAATATGTCGGTTTAGGGCAAAAATCAAATCAACTGTTCAGAAAATATTTGGAGAAAACGTAAAATTCTTTTCAAATTTTTCATTTTTCACATTAGAACTAATGCAGTCAAATCTGAATGCACTTTCACTATTTTTTCTTGAATAACACAATGAATTAAGGTGAAACTTTCAGTTTTGTTTCTGTTCATGGATCTCTGGAGTTTTAAGTAAAGGATGTGTTTACATGATTAGATATTTTACGAATTAAAGGGACAATAACGTCCCAATCAGAGCAGACTTTCAACAGGGCATGGAATCAGTGCCCTAGTTTAATATGAACACAGTGACTGAAAATTACTGGCTCATTTATGCAGCAGCAACGGTAATATCATGTGGGGTATTATTTTCAGTCGCCGAGTTAATCTAAAACTAGCTCTCTGATTCCATGCCCTGTTGATCGTGATGATATTGTCCCTTTAAATGGTGTACATCACTCCCTGTAATGTGCCACTGACTTACGTATGTAAGGCTTGACTTGCATGGGTTGCTCATACAGTGTCTTGACGATATCAGATCGCTCATCTAGAGGGCGCTTTGTCACATGGCTCTTCCATTTTTTAAACCCAAACTATATACACAGGAAAAGGAATTGGAATTTTTTTTTGTGTGGTGGTGATGCGTATGGAAGGGGAGTGGGGGGGGGGGGGGTGGAAGGAAGTAATTCGCCTGGGTATCTTTTGACCATTACAAAAAAAGTTGCTAAAAATTATAAATAAACATTTGATACATGTTGTCAACAGATGGCATAACAATATTGTCTTGAAATAAAATATGAAATGCAGGTTAGTTGTTCTAAATGAAGACATGCAAAATGTGATGCACCGCACAACAAATTTTATCGCTGGCGCACTGGCACTTTCATCAGAGGAATCTTCTACCGACTACAGTGAGATCAAAATCAAGAAAAATAATTTCTTATTTCTGAACCAGATTTGATGTGAGTAATATTCAATATATATACATGTACATGCATCTACATGTATGTTTGTGAAATTTCATGAGAATTTTGAGCAAAAAAAATCAGATGTTTGAACTTGACAATTGTTCTTGACAAAAGTTGATGATCTAGACAAGCAGTCACGGGCGGGCGGGCGGGCGGGCGGGCGGGTGGGCGTTAGGGCGGGGAAATATCGATCACATGAAAATCCAAACCCACCATGTAATTCTGTGTTATCTTATGGGCTTCGATCTCGTTGTCAGCTGCGACACTATCCAAAAAGACAAAATCATCCTCCATGACATCCGTATTCTTTGCTCGTTTCCTCTGTCGGATACCTGACCCTGCACTCGTCTCTGAAACGGCACATGAGGCAACAAAAGATGTCTCCTTATCCTTCTCGTCCGTGCCACTGGGCTGGCCTACGGGACGGTGGAAAGAAATCAAATCATTCACAATCAGAAAAAGTTTCAATTCAATCATTTCATAATTTTAATGCACCTATCAATTGCCCCCTTCTCCCCCCCCCCCCCCCCACTACCACACAGACCTGGAATTTTATTCTTGTACATGTAGTTGTAGGGACAAGTCCACTTTTCCTGAGTAAGAGGCATTTCCATTAGAATATCAAAATAATGTCTAATGGGAACATTTTAATGGGGGGCAAGACCAAGGCAACAGAGGCCATAGCCTCCGCAAAATTCCTGGCCGCCCCCATCCCTCTGCACCACCTGACTCTTGAAGTGAGGTATGGTGGGGGGTTTGATAGCATACATGTACCTTGCCTGAGAGTCTCTTGTCTGTTTCCTACAATGCATTGAATACAATATTTGAACAGCAACTGCATGTCGACACATTACAGCCGGCCACAATGATGACGTCATGGTTAACTGACACTCTTTGAACTGCCCCCTGACAAACTGGTCCCTCACAAAGTCGCCCACCGACAAAGTCGCCCACCGGCAAACTCACCCCCCGGCAAACTCACCCCCCAGCAAACTCGCTCCCCGGCAAACTCGCCCCCCCCCCCCCCAGCAAACTCGCCCCCCCCCGTAATTGGACGCATTTCACACTATTGAGACTAGGCCCTAACAGACTAGGCCCTTTTGCTTACACATAGCCCAAATCCTCCTATATCATTCAGTATTAGAGAGTCAAAAGATCAAAGTACCCAAATCCTTCTAAATCCTCCTGGTTTTTCTTAATATGGCCAACTGCCCAAATCCTTCCAGATCCTCCTGTGACAGAATGGTTATAAAATTACCCTCAAACAAATGGAAGTGCCCGTGCTACATATGACCTTTTCATACCAGGACAATGGTCATAGAAATTCCATTGGTGTGCACACTAAGCATATATATGTGTTTCTTATCAGTAATACATAAACTTACAATGCCTAGGGACCCCCAGCACTGACCCCTTGACCTTGCAATAGACCCACTTAACTTGTTACACTTACCTTGCCAATAATCAAACAAAAAATTGTTTAGGCTACATCACATTCCCCTCCGGATCATCCCCCAGCAGCCCAAATCCTTCTGAATCCCATTTTGGCCAAGCTGCATAAGACCCTAATCCTTCTCTTTCCTCTTATGTCAAATACAGCCTGATAGCCCAATTCCTTCTAAATCCTCTCATAGCAGAAACCCACTATGGCCCAAATCCTTCTGGATCCTCCTCCACTGAAAAGTCCTAATAGCCCCAATCCTTCGGAATCCTTCATTTTGGCAAAGAGGATATAGAAGGATTTGGGCTGGTTAGGGTTAATATACTAAGATGTACGGGGCCAAAACTATTTTAATGAATCCAAGTATTTTAAGTCTAACTCTCTGGTAAATTATTTGGCACTATTGAGACTGATTTAATATAAGAGAGTAAATCAAACATAAAAATCAGTTCAATTAATGTTTAATTTAACGAAAATAAATATTACAAGAAATAATTAATTTACAATTACAAATCAAATAGAATAAATAGGAAACGAGCTAAACAAAAAGCTGAGTAAAATAACAAGTAATTGCATACAAAATACAGATAATTAAAATGCAATTAAATAAACATAATTCAACTTTGTGAATATTCATAGTATATACATAATACATCGTACATATTAAAATAAAATTATTTCATGTAATATTTATTTTTGTTAAATAAAACGCCCATTGAAGTTATTTGTATAGGCCCTGTGTTTGATTTACTCAGTCTTACTTGTACTAAATCAGTCTCAATAGCGCCTAATAATTCATTAAAATAGTTTTGTCCCCGTACATCCTGCCTTTATGTTTATTTACTCCCTCACTAGCGTGAGATGCGTCAAAAAATTACGGGGTCGAGTTTGTTGGGGGCGAGATTGCCGGGGGGGCAAGTTTGCCGAGGGGCGATTTGTTGGGGCGACTTTGTGAGGGGCGAGTTTGTATCAACAGGGGGCGAGTTTGTCAGGTGGCAAGATTGTAAGGGGCGAGATTGTATGGGGCGAGTTTGCCAGGGGGCGAGTTGACTGGCATGCCTGTGAGATATGTAGGGGAAATCCTCTTTTTTTAGACATCTTTCAGCAAAAATAGTTTTTTCTCCAAGAGGCAGTTAAGAAGTTACACAGCCTGCATTTCCTCAGTTCGGCCAACGAAGACAGGTAAAAAAAGGAGAAAATCCAGTGCAAACTTTACTGGTATACAAACACAAAGAACCCTATCGGAAGTGTACTTTGCACTGGAGCTAAATCCTATGCAGATTAGAGTACTTTTGCCTGGGTACCACCATGGAGGAAGGGTTTTGGGGAGTTCCCTTGGACTAGGTGACAACAATCCATAAGCCTTATCGCTAATAGTAATACTACTAGCAGCTACAAGGAATTGTGGGATGTCTGTGGGCGCAACAGCGCCACTGCGTGCCGCACGGACAAACAAAATATTATTGACGTCACAAACAGATGCCCCATTCTGTATCCCTGTATGCTTTGCGTCAGTTGCTTCAGTGCTATTATTATTACTAGCGATAAGGCTTAAGGCTAAGCGTTCCGTTGCCTTTTGATTGGGACTTAACTAACCTTCATCAATATCCATCTGAAACGAAGATTCTATTTCTGGCGATTTAGCCGTTTGACGAGCCGCAATATCCGTGTTGGCTTTTGCATCAAAGCTTGCCATTGTTTAGCGTGATTTTACACACACCGAAAGTTTGAAAAGTCGACCGTGCCCAACTACATGTATGTACCCATCCTGCCGATCCCGTCGAATTAATGCACGTATATTTTTTTTCAACACAGTCAGTACAGCTAGCATGTCATCTCGTGGGCTAGAAATGTGCAAAGTAAACAAGACAGGTGGGTACATGTACACAAACGTCTGTAATAAATGTGATTGTCATACGTGGAGGCTAGGAACCAAACATAATATTTTTTCGTTTTCGGATCACGTGAATGTCATGTGCCAAACTAGCCTGGTCCCCTGTCTATTGATAGATATATAGACAGGCTCCGGCTCTTGGCGTACCACTCAAAGGATTTCATTGGATACAGTAACGCGTTGTGCTGAAAATCTGACGTCGCGCTTCGAGGCTTGCGCGCGCTAGCTGGCTACCAACCAATGTCAAAGTTCAGCATCGGGAAAAATATGGCGGCTGCACGGAAGTTTCTGGCGTAATCACGCGCCTCTGGCTCAAAGCGTGACGTCAAATCTTCAGGCTACAAAAGACTTTGCCAAACGCCCTATTAAAAACTTTATCTCGCTAGAGAGGGCAGCAGATAACACAAACAGATACTAGTAAAAACCACTGATCGTTATTGTAGTAAAAACGGGGAATAGCCAACATCGGAATCGTGCGCAAATGGAGGAATTCTCAGCTGATTTCTGATCCCCAGGTGCGACGACTTTATTTTATTATTTTAAGCATTTTGTTCTTCAAAAAAAAGGGGTAAATTGCAGATAATGTCAACAAATTAAGCGCTGGTCAAACCGTGGTCAAACCAATACGCCTACACTATACAGTAGTCAGTACTATACTAATTACTATTAGTATTAGTTTACTAGATTAAAAGTAATAATTATTATTTATTAATGGTGTCGGTCAAGGTAATACATATAATAATTAATATATCACCGGCACCCCCGACTTGAACGTAAAGTTAAAAACATTATTTTAAAAAAATAAAAAAATAAATAGATAAATACAAAATTGCGGCCACCCAAAAATCAAGCCATTAAAAAATTATTTAAATAAAACAAAGTGCTACTTGAGACAAGAAACTATTATCTTATCCGGAAACTATTATCTTATTGTTATATTATTTTGGGATCAGCACGTTCCCCGATCGTAGATGTTGGGGGCACGGATCGCCGCCCATCAAATCTGAAATGAGACTTGCCTGTTTTAATCCCCTCGGGTGAAATAATTAATTAATTATAGCTTTTGTCAAACGCCAATAAATTATTGTATACAAAATAATAACAATTGAACATCAGGAACATATTTTTTTTAAAGCAAGTGGCACAAAGGCACCGTTGTCTCCTTTTTACCAGCCTTTAATTTATTGTAATTTATATTTTTGGCGATGGGGGAATATTTCTAAAATATGTTCCGAAAACCAAACTGAAGAGCTTCTCGGCCGTTATAGTAGTGATCGAGTTTGCCATCATTTGCTGCAAATAATGAAGAGCAAATTAGAATGAACTGTCATCCAGAAATCAGCTGAGAATTCCTGTTTGCGCGGTTTCTGGGAATAAATAAAATTATTCTTTTCTTCATTATACAAATGTTCTGTGTGTAATTTAACTAATTCTTAACAATTTTCTCCATAATTTTGCTGTAACACGTAAAAAATGTCAATTTTCTGGCCGACCACCTTCCTCCTCCATTGACTGTGCACAAACGTGTGCGTTTGTTTACAACTTTTTTTTCCAAAACAGAACTCCCATAATTCATTGCATGCACAATTCTGATAAGGCTTATACATTGGGATGTAATTTTGCATTTCACAGGGGAAAGATTTTTCATTCATACCTAGCCAAGCAGGTTGGACTTTCACCGTCGGTGCATATACATACAGAGACGGAGTCCTTATTTGGGCTAATTCATAACCCTGCACTAGTCCGACTGCTTCTTCCCTTCACAGTCTCCTATATTGTTAGAATAATGAATTAGAAGAGGCAGTCGGACTAACCTTGCACTGTCACTTATTGACACAAATTATATAGAGCGAGTTTAAGCAGACGACGCCCTGCCTTACCAAAATGTCCAATTAATTTTCCAATAATTCAAAATTACTTTTAGAACTGCCACCACGTACGTACTGACACCTAGTCTTGGTGCAAGACGTTACTCGTGACTTTATACGTACATGTACATGCGCCGATCCGCTGTGATTTGATAAACCAATCGCCGCTGCGGTCGCCATTTATTCCTGTCCACGGCCGGCCGCGCCATCTTGCGGCCCTAATCGTAAAAAATTGTATAGCGCCAGCTACGGTGGGTGATTTAGGACTGGCGCGGGATCGTGTAACTAGGATCCGCATAATAACGGTCTTGCACAAGACTAACTGACACCACATGTATAGCATTATGAAAAGATTATCGTTAAGATATCAAGAAAAAAAATTTAAAAAATAGAGTATTGGTGATAAGACTTCAACAAAAAGTAAGACAAAAGAAGCAAATGAGGAAAATTGAGAAATTGCAAACACCAACTATGGCATGTATACTCAATTAACAATGTTCGTTTCTCAACCAACATTTCTCAGGCTTGAAGTCAAACGGATTAGAGTGAGTTGGCCGACATACCATTTGCTCTTTATTGACACTCTCCTATGACTTCTGCAGCAGAATGATGGAATTATTGCATCTGTTGTTGATAAGACAGTAGGTCTCAGCTTCATAATATGCTGTGCAACATCCAAAGTCTCCCTAAGTCGGGATGACAGTTTCATTGTTACATCATTTTCAACAGCTGGTGCTGTCCAATAGTGGTTATTGATGTATGTGATTCCACTTAATAATAGATGATATGTGTAAATTTGTTAATTTTGACATTTCAAATATTACAAGAAAGAATCACACAAAGTAGGTTTGCTGTTACTGAGCCATTATGCATGTATTAATAACGAATTCATCATGTCAAATTCACATAGATTGGGAATGTGTAATGTCAGGAAGTCGGCTGTGAACTTGGCTTGGGTGATTCCAGAAATGTAAGAGTTTGGGTATGACTCCAAACAGGTATTGCGATTACATAAAAAATCAATTACAAAGTTTATGCACAAAATGTCACTTGAAAAACTTTCTTTAATTAAAAAAAAAAGCTGTGGGTGGAATTAGCTAGTCCAAATAATGTGGACAGCTTACTTTATCTTTCTGAAAGATATACAGAATTGGTTCTTTATAGAATCAGTAGTCGTCTATTATGGGTACTCACTTCGTAAAAAAAACCATAATTCTGATTCTCAATTTGGAATTTAATGGATAAAATCCATCTGGGAACATGTTTCATTAAAAATTTAAATATTATTAACCCTCCTATGGTTTGACCTTTCAAAACCTTTCAAAATCTGCTTACTGGCAAAATGGTTATCAATAATGTATGAACCCTTTAAAACCCTCCAGAATTTGTTGCTACTGAACAACCACACCTTTCAAAACCCTTTGAAAGGTATTGAAACATTTCAACACAAGTTTGTTCAGAGAGTTGTTTCACCTTTCAAAACCTTTCATAGGTCCCTTTTGTCAGACAGTTTTCTCACCTTTCAAAACCCTTCAGTACAGCAAACTTGAAAGGTTTTGAAAGGTCTGACAATTCTATGGCAACTGCACTGTATATAGGAGGGTTAATGGTATTTTGATATTTACAGGTACATTGAACATGCAGTTACCTACAATAAACAGTGCAGAGCCATTATTAGTAATTCATGTGCACTTTTGTACATGTATGTCTGTGTTCCAAAACATTTAATACTGTGGTTACTAGACAAAAAACGATTTGTCATGTTGGGTTTCGAATACAATCTATCCTCACAGCATTTTACTTTTTACATTACTTTTTGTTTTCAATATGAATTCGTTATTAAGGAATGTCATTAAAATGCTTAATTAAAAGTATTATTATTTAACACAGTAAGGCACAATACCTAAACAGTATAAACAAAGCAAATAACTACATGAACTATTTTGCCCCATTTCCATCAATTATTTTCAAATAAGTTATTCATTGCTGCCGATGTCACTTGGATAGTTTTGTACTCTAATGCCATGTCCCCCATGACTAGAATTAACCCATATCCGCCGATCTACGTGATAACCCGTAGATATGTAAAATGCTATAAACGCCGACCTACGTGATTTTCCGTACCGTGTTTTTGTCCAATTCCAATTTACTACGTTTTTCCGATGACTGTATTTCATGATTATAGATATGAAATTAGACAAGTCTGACATCATAATAAAGTGCATGTTCTCCTCTTTCCATCAGTATATAATGTGTCTGTGACTCTGTGTCAGTGATTGTAATATTCTCTAAATAAGGAATCTTTCTGATTGTGTGCAAAAACAATGTATCTCTGTGCGGGGGCTCAGGCACATACTGTACAGTCTTTTGGGTGTTTACATGGTTAGGCGGATATGGGTTAACATAATTTTCTGAAGTGCACAGAAACCTCATCATTAAAAGGGAAGGTACACCATTGGTATTTGGAAACATACATTCATTTCGACCCTCTAGATTTCAAGAAATATAGGCTATCATTAACATTTACCTGTGAAAGTTTACGTAAGACTAATTGCGGTGACACCATGTGCAATTCTCTATTGAGTGGTAATTAGTTTTGAAAAGAACTGGAGGTTAACAACTCGACGTTTCGATCAGTATGCTCTTATCATCTATCAGGAGAATGCCGGACTCTGGGAAATGCTGCTGCTTAAGTAGACTGCTGGAGGATCACACGATGGCTGGATGCTGGAGGATCACACGATGGCTGGATGCTGGAGGATCACACGATGGCTGGATGCTGGAGGATCACACGATGGCTGGATGCTGGAGGATCCAGCAGCCTACTTAAGCAGCAGCATTTCCCAGAGTCCGGCATTCTCCTGGTGTGATTTGACAAAAGTAAAAAATCCTGAAAAATGGGTAGCGGCCTGGATCTCCCTTTGGTCTAGAGGACAAAGCCCTCTGAACCTCCCGGATGTTTAATTTTGGAGGACTCTCCACATCCCCACAAACAAGAAACACGAGGTTTGGACACTTCATTCAGGCTACTTCTTTCTTTCTTTGGTGGCTACTTCTCTTCTTTTAAGAAAATTGAGGCAAAGGGAGATTTGTGAAAAATCCTGAAATCAGGAAAAATCCTTAAAAATCACAGGCCTGGTTATTACTAATGTCACACCTTCCCTTTATTCAGTATGCACCTCTGGTAAAATGTCTGTAAATGCATTCAAATTTGTTCAGCTTATTTCATTAACCCTGACTCCCTAGGCCCATTTGCTTACACATAACCTGAATCCTCCCTAACTCCCTAGGCCCATTTGCTTACACATAACCTGAATCCTCCCTGACTCCCTAGGCCCATTTGCTTACACATAACCTGAATCCTTCCTAACTCCCTTGGCCCATTTGCTTACACATAACCTGAATCCTCCCTAACTCCCTAGGCCCATTTGCTTACACATAACCTGAATCCTCCCTAGGCCCATTTGCTTACACATAACCTGAATCCTCCCTAACTCCCTAGGCCCATTTGCTTACACATAACCTGAATCCTCCCTGACTCCCTAGGCCCATTTGCTTACACATAACCTGAATCCTTCATAACTCCCTTGGCCCATTTGCTTACACATAACCTGAATCCTCCCTAACTCCCTAGGCCCATTTGCTTACACATAACCTGAATCCTCCCTAGGCCCATTTGCTTACACATAACCTGAATCCTTCCCAACTCCCTAGGCCCATTTCCTTACACATAACCTGAATCATCCAAAATCCTTCAGTAGTAAAGCAAGCACATGACATGTATGCACACATGTGTTTCTAATCTGTGATACATGTACATATCCAGGGACCCTCCTTGCATGCATGGAGCAATAAACAGTGTCCACTGACCCAAGCACTGACCTTGCAATCACCACAACAAACATGGATGTACATGTACCATTGAAAGGCAAGTATGCCTCATAACCTCAAACTTCCAAAATCCTTCACTTTAGCAAAGAGCATGCAGCATGTAACCTCAATCCTTCACTGTAGCAAAGAGCATGTAACCTCAATCCTCCAAAATTTCTCAATCCTCCAAAATCCTTCACTTTAGCAAAGAGCATGTAGCATGTAACCTCAATCCTCCAAAATCCTTCACTTTGGCAAAGAGGATTTTGGAGGATTTGGTAAGGCTAGGGTTAACGAGAAAAAAGTGAAAATTCATTCAGATTTAGTGAATTCATTCTAATATTCATTTTTTTTGTTTCATGAAGCCGAACATTTAGTTGGGAAAATATTGTACTAATTTTGCAAAAATGATAGCACCTCTGACAAAAATAAATTTTAAGGGATGTATTAATACAATCTGTGAAAGTTTCAGCTTAAATATTGTTGACCTTAATGAGAAAATAGTGAAAATGCACTCTGATTTGTTTGTATGCATTTCCCCCCCCAAAAAAGTCTCCGGTTTCTGGTCATCGGATGGCTTTAACCAGTTCGCACCGGGAATAAAAAAGTTTTTCCGAACCCCCGTGGCAGGTTTATTTTTACCGCACAAACACGAACAATGGTGCTCACCAGAGCGTGACCGGGGAGACCGCATCTTCCACCGTATGCTTATGGCTCGTTGCCACGTCGACCGGGAATCTATACAAAATTCCCGAGAATCCTGTGGCGTGTTTAGACGCTCTCCGATCCGCTGTCCAAAAAAAAATGTGCATGTATACACGGCCTCCGACGCGAACTGGTTAAAATAGGTGTGGTGACGTTTTTTTTTTCCCAACAGGGAAATACGTGATACATTGTATTCGTTGAGACCAAAATTTCCCATATACAAAGTATGGTGGCTATAAGAGAAGCCTCACAAATCGGGCAGACTTTCATATCCCCATGTGAAAAAGTAATTTAAAGCACAGGACGGCAAAATTCCAATCGATCCAGCAATTTTGGCTGCAATTGGACATCGTTTCATAGCAAAAAGAAAGAAAATTAAAAATGCTGACGCACGGGTCTGAGGCGACGTGCCCGGAGACTAGAAACCAGAGACTTTTTTTTTTGGCCTTATGTAGAAAAGGATTACAAGCGACATCCATTTCCAAATTTGTTATACATTTCACATTATCCAACAGAATAATTTCCAAAAAAATGTTTCGGTACAATCACCAAATTCACATCCAGTAAGTTTTTAGAAAATAATTCACTAAATATCGGCAATATTGTAAGGTGTACACTCCCCTAGAAAATATAACAGAATACAATATATTTGTACGACGACAAACATGCATGTTCCAATGCGATATCCTGAGGAGATGCCAACATCCATTTGTGATTAATTCTGCCCGGGTAATTTCAAGTTTTTCGCAAAGAGTGCTGCTGCAGCCATTTGCTTGTCTCCGTTGTGTTGTTGAAGTTCCGTGATGATTTCTTCTCGTCTGAATCCCATGGCCGTGAGCTCGCTGATCGTTGACTCTGGAAAGGCGGATTGTTGAGGAGTATTTGATGTCTCTGGAGTGTTACTTGGTCCTTGTCAATAAACGGAAATGAGAACATGACAACATACTCCTTATCAGTGGCGTAGCTAAGGTGGGGGAGGGGGGGGTAGTGGAAGAGACCACCCCCCACTTGTTGCCCAATAGTGTCTCAGTAAATTCACAAACTCATTTGTCTGCTAAACAGTGCCGTATAAACAAAAAACATCGTAATAATAATTGAAAAGAGAGGAGAAAATGGTACATAAAGTGTTGTTTAAGCGGTGTTTGGAGGGGGGGGGGGTGGTTGGGTATTAAAATAACCTCCACCTGGACATGCATGCAAAAACGGAGTGCAAAAATTGGCTTGCCTAGAACCCCCCAACAAAAAAAATAAAAAAATGTTTGCCCCACCCACTCTGAAAATCTTTGCTACGTCACTGCTCGTATGAGGTCAGAAGTCCTCCAGAAGTCAGAAGTCAGGACTTCTACTTGGCAATTTGACTTCCTCTTGCACAAGCAAACAATCAAAAATACAAAACTGAAACCAGATGCACATCATTAATTGTACAAATTCATATGATATAATGCATTCACTGCCTGCATAGATAATGAGCCATTGGTTGACCTACATGTAATCATAACAATAGAGGGCGCCCCGATCATCTACAAGGACTCCTCCACACTTCCTGGTTTACTCATGTTGATACTGATAGAAGTCTTTACTAGTGTTAGATTTTGTCAAAGGTTTGGGCAACAATTTGACATTTTTGGACCTTTATAGTAAACCGTGAATGTATGTATGATATTTGATGTACATACAAAATTGATTTTTTTCTTGTATTTAAATGCTCCTTAGCCCTAAGATATATTGCCCGTGTTTGGACCAATTTGATGGTAAAAAATAGAATTAAATGTTGAATTCCTATTTTTCTGGGATTAAGGAATTTTATATTTGAGACATCGAACAAAAACAAATCAGTCAAGGATTAGTAGTTAGTACCACTAAAATAAAAACTTAAATTACTAAAATGCTGGCCCACTGTTTTAATCCTCAGTTTGCACAAGGGCGTGTGCAATTGTCCGATTGGCCAGCGTGACATCAAACAAAAGCATGTTTTATATATCGTTTTTATACAGTTTCCGACATCAGAATTAAATTTTAAAATTTGTTCGATTTTTTTTAAATTTAAATTTTTGGGTCTCTTGAGCCAAACAAGAATGATTCCATATGTTTGCATGATGGTAACATATTTTTTCATAGATTTCATGTTATGTAGGTCATGACCTCCTTTAACCTGACCATATTCAGATGAACTTGGTTTCAATTAAAGGAGAAAAACTTTTTCCAAAAATATATCCTTTTTATGGGGGGGGGGGTGGTTTATTAAAAGAAATGAGGTACAGAGCTAAAAACACTGGTTTAAGAATGCGCGACACACCGCCCCCCCCCCCCCCCAAAAAAAAAAAAACCTTGGCTACAATTAATCAATGACATGTGCATACCTGTTGCCTCTTGGGCTGATCGGTTAAGTGCTTCGGCAAGTTGCTTATCTTCTGATTCTAATGATGTATGCTCCATTGACTCGGTACGATTCAATCTGGCGCACGCTGGTACGTCGGCCTCGCCCAAAAATGGAGTCTCTGTCCCGGTTGTTCCAATTTTAAGTACGTTATTCTTGAGGTCTATGCAACACTGTAAAAGGAAGGGGGAAAACACAAAGTTATGTCATTTATTTACAATAAAACGTGAATAACTATGAATAACTATGTCTTCATCATCATTGTTTGGCTAATGCGCAAGTATTTTTCCACGTTATTCTGTCTTGAGCGGTTTCTGATATCACGGCTGGGGTCAGCATCCCTTCCCAATCTTCCCAAGGAGGTTTTGGATGTTGGCGACCTCAATGTTTTTCACCATGAGATGGTGTGAATAGGCAGTAGTGTTCTGGTTGGTTCCTCTGTGTTCATTCGGAGGCCATGTCCAATGAATTGTAATTGCTGTTGTTGGAGTAGATGAAATAGTTTTTTTCCGTAGATTGTTGTATTTGGGATGTGGTCGATGCGCTTGATGCCCAAGATGATGCAGTAGCAAAGGTGTTGATAGGTAAAACTTGTAGCTTTGCATGGTGAGGATGATAAGTAAGACTAATTGCGGTGACACCATGTGGAATCTCAATTGAGTAGTAATTAGTTCTGAAAAGAACTGGGGGTACAACTCGACGTTTCGATCAGTATGCTCTGATCGTCCTCAGGAGAATGCCGGACTCTGGAAAATGCTGCTGCTTAAGTAGACTGCTGGAGGATCATCCCATGAATGGATGCTGGAGGATTAGTTCGTTGAGGCGCGCAGGCGGGAAACTGTGAGACTATGAGACTAGGATCCTAGGGGTTGGGGGAGAGGAGTGTGTGCTCACTGAACTGAATCAGTTGTTAACAAGCACAGGGGAAGGAGGGTGGTTGACTTAGGATATAGGGGATCCCTCAGTCTGGGGTGGGTTATGGACCCCCGAGCATCAAGTTCACCATGGAAACGGAAGAAGATGACAAGATCGCGTTCCTTGATGTTGGCATTTCCAGAAACCCAGACGGCTCCCTACACCACAACGTCTACAGAAAGCCCACGCACACAGATCGGTACCTGAACCAGCGCCTTCCATCATCCAAGCATCAAGTCATCGGTCAACCGTGCGCATAGACAACGCCTACAACATCTGTGACAAGGACAGCCTCCCCAAGGAACTACAGCACATCCGAACTACCCTCAAACGCAACGGTTACAATCCCAACAAGATCAGCACAGCGAAGCCGGTTCCAAACTCCAAAAGCAAGGTAAGTGATCTAACCCTCTGCTTGTCTCCCTATCTAGGTTCGATGTCTCACAACCACAACGCATCCTCCGACAAGCAGGCATCGATGTGTTCCACTCAGCCCCCAGCAAACTCCAAGGACTTCTACATACCCACAAGGACAAACCGACCCAAACAACAGAGCGGAGTCTACGGATCCCCTGTGAGTGCGGTAAGGTGTACATCGGCGAAACAAAACGCAACCTCCCCATCAGATTGAAGGAACACCGAGCACACGGCCGCAGAGGAGATTTCGAGAAGTCCGCCATCGTCAAGCACTCGCACATCAAGGACCACCAAATCGACTGGCAGGCAGCCCAACTCATCACACCCATCGACGCATGGCACCCCAGACGCATCAGAGAGGCCATCGAGATCGTCAAACACGACACTGTGCCACAGGACATTGGTTTCTTCATCAGCGACATTTGGCGACCTATACTACAGACTGAAGGATCTTCTATATCCAAAGTCCATAACCCACCCCAGACTGAGGGATCCCCTATATCCTAAGTCAACCACCCTCCTTCCCCTGTGCTTGTTAACAACTGATTCAGTTCAGTGAGCACACACTCTCCCCCAACCCCTAGGATCCTAGTCTCATAGTCTCACAGTTTCCCGCCTGCGCGCCTCAACGAACTAATCCTCCAGCATCCATTCATGGGATGATCCTCCAGCAGTCTACTTAAGCAGCAGCATTTTCCAGAGTCCGGCATTCTCCTGAGGACGATCAGAGCATACTGATCGAAACGTCGAGTTGTACCCCCAGTTCTTTTCAGAACTAATTACTACTCAAAGGTGTTGATCTTGTTCTCCATGTTTATCAAAAGACAATCATCTTTTTGGCAAACAATTGTAGGGGGGGGTGGTCTTAAAAAGTATTTTAATCCTACAAAACAAGTCACAAAATATAACTGACAACCCCTTGAAACAAGATGACTGGATCCTCACTTGAGCTAGTCATTTTATCACCATGAATGTAAATTAACCTTACTTTTTGTATGTGCCTTTCTTTTTTTGGCAGCGTACCCCCAGCCCCCAGCCCCAGCCCCCCCCCCCCTTTTTGCGGCTGCTCAAAAGCTTCATTCCAAAATGCCTGAAGGCATGGAAGCCAAACACATTCCCACGGTCCTGCACATTTATGCATACCATGGAGTGCCATGGTCGAGCGGTTTAGTGCATCGGATTTGTGTTCTGATGGCTGAGTCATCAGAATGTGGGTTCGAATCCCAACCGCGACCATGGTGCTTGTGTCCTTGAGCAAGACACTTTACCATAATTGCTTCTCTCCGCCCAGGGGTAAATGGGTACCTGTGAGGGCAGAGTTGGTTGTTGTGTTTGATTAGCCCTATATGCGCTGTAATGGCAGCAATTGAGCTGTATACTGCCCAGGGAGCTGAGATGGTTTCAGGAATGATTTATGAGCCTGATGAGCAGGGGTAATAATATAATGTGCCTTGAGCACCAGTTTGGTGGATACGTGCGCTATATAAGTCCACATTATTATTACAACACTGTAATTAGATTACAGAAACCTGGGACACTGTGTGTAGGTAATACTTGTTACTGTAAACAATTATACAGAATTGACCAATGGCAACCGGGTTGACCTATCGTGACATAAGCCACACTAACCCTTTTAAGTAATCTTTTATGTAAAACTCCGAGGCCGCTGGAGACCACTGTAAAAAAAAATCTCCAATTACATGCATGCATGCATACGAAAACAATTGTCTACCACTGTAGACCACCTTGTTCAGTGGTGTCCTACATGTCTGTGTACAGTACTTCTGTTTGATGCTGAGTAATGCTGGGTTTTCAGCAGTTATTTTGTAAACACAGACTCTCAAGAGTAAGCCACCACCAGCCACTGAGACTGGAACATAATAGTATGCCCTGCAATACATCAATCACAAACCACTAAAACCAACAGACATATATGAGGTATTATGTTACTATGCAGTATAGCCATTAGGAGCCACTGCCTTCCATGGAGTGTCGTGGCCGAGCGGTCTAGCGCACCGAACTCAAGTTCTGGTGTTGCCATCAGCAGGGTGTGGGTTCGAGCCCCGGTCGTGACACTTGTGTCCTTGAGCAAGGTACTTAACCATAATTGCTTCGTCCTTCGGATGGGACGAAAGTCAGTAGGTCCCGTGTGTTGTGTAATGCACGTAAAAAAGAATGCGCCTTGAGCACCACTTAGTTGGTGGATACGTGCGCTATATAAGTCCACATATTATTATTATTATTATAGCAATGGCTTGGAGTGGCCTCAGTGGTTTGTTCATAATTTGCACTGATAGTAGGAGGGTTTTAATTGTAAACTTCCATATGGGGTGTGGCTATAAGTCACAAATGGCGATGTCAATTTATACCTGATGTCGTTTGAGCATGTCGAGTCCTAATAGCATGTCCATCGGCTGATCTTCCAAAATAGCAAATGAAGACTGTAAATAATCAGGTCCTATCTGAATTTGACCTAAAATAAAAAACCACAAAGGAGCAAACAGATGAAATCATAAGAAGCAATCATAAATGCCCAAGACACCCCCACCCCCAACTATCTGATTGGACATGGAGCGACGTGGATTGTTTCACTCTGTGAAAGTTTGATAGTAGCGAGGCCAAGATGTCTGCACTAGTAGGCAGGAGGTCTTAGGATTGATTCTCAATCAAGACATCTGTAAAATTTGTGTATATTTTTTCTGCACTAATAATACAGGGCTTGACAGACACATATGCAAAAAAAATCTAATCAATTGTTCGTTATCTGATTTTGTGTAAGGGACCCTCGCCAATCTCGCTCGCAAAAACCACTGGGTTATTCTCCCAGTATTATCGTGAGACTCGCCATTGTTAACTCCCTAATCCATTGACAAAATAGTGTTCCTGTGGGGCTTAGACCTTTTGAATTGCCAATTAAGCCTTTAAATTGTGTGGACAGATTAACGTTTGGCCAACAGTGCTCAGCCAGGCAAAGCAGTTACATCAAACTGATAGATAGATAGATTGATTCCACATTCGTATATTCACCGAATTTTGTGGTTAAGATCCTTAGATCTTAAAGTTTTCTCTTTTTACCATTTGAGTATCTACCTGTTTTTCATTTAAATTGAAATTTTTTCCTTGGTGGAGGAGCACTTGCCGACATGTATTTTCTGTTATCCCAGATTTCTTGACATATTTATCATTATCAAATGTTAATTGCTTCGTCATTCTGACGTCTTTCTGCCTTGTGATGTGGGCAATCCAATTGTACTGTTGCTTCTTGATGTAGCTCACAATGCTTCCAGACCCTGCTATCTCCCTTATTTTCACATTTGAGTGTACAAATTTATTAAATTCATCCTGGCGTGGCCGGCTTCTATTGTTAAGGTTTTTCTAAAGGTCTGGTAGGAGACTTGGAGTAAAAAATAGTGAGGATGAGAATTTTTGCGGGTGAGAATTTAAATTGTTCCGGGTGGAGTTAGTGGGGCGAGATTGGCTAAGGTCCCTAAAGTGACTGTCTGTGAAAACCAATTTCACTTCAATAGACCTTTATCACAGCGGCCATCTTGGTTTTTCTAATACACAAGTCTATGAGTTTCAAAATGAGGCTCGTGTCCAAAATAGACGGGTGCTTTTCCAAAGTCTGGATTGATTACCGGTGATTTTTGCCTGATGGTCAAGGAACCAGATGTGTAGGGATAAGGGTGAATTACCTAAATGGACTCTTCCAATAATTTTTTGTGTACCAACTCCCTTAGCTATTCCGGCCCATCTCTTGTCTACAAGGCGCATTATGTTACATCTTTCCGCACATGCTTGGCTCATTATGGTCATCTGGGCTCCTAAAAGAGAGAACAAATGATAAAAACCACAGAGCTTGTGACATATTGAGTTATCTACAAACTAAACACTGATAAAAAAAATACAACACATTTGATTAGATGAAAGCACCTCAGGATGATAGATACATTGCAGATAATAATGAGTAAGTTTTTTTATAAAGATTTGTTAACCCTCTACTATTGATGCATTTTAGTGGAAAGCTGCTGTAGAGGTCAAAACCAGTCAACTGCCTGTTTTGACTGTTGACCCTAATGTGCACGCAGGGGCATTTTTGACTGGTTTTGACTGTCATTTTGACCACCCTCAACAATACCAGACAATGCTTTTTACCAGTCAAAAACAGTTGACTCATTTTAACCTGTAAATGTACTTACTACATGTAAGGTTTGACAGTGTTTGACCTTTCAGTGCACGAGATATACCTTGGGAAGTATTTCAACATTTTGACTGATTTTGACCCTTGAAGTAGTAGGAGGGTTAATGTGATAATCTGGTTATTACCAATGTTGTACCTTCCCTGTAAAGGGACAGTATCCTCACTAGCCTTGATCAAGGCTGTTGTCGTAGTGTGCGTTTACAATGGTCGAGCGGTTTAGTGAGTTGGTTGTTGTGTTTGATTAGCCCTATATGCGCTGTAATGGCAGCAATTAAGCTGTATACTCCCCAGGGAGCTGAGATGGTTTCAGGAATGATTTATGAGCCTGATGAGCAGGGGTAATAATATAATGCGCCTTGAGCACCAGTTTGGTGGATACGTGCGCTATATACATGTAAGTCCACATTATTATTATTATTATTATTACCCACATCCCATACCAATTTCTGGCCCGAGAAATTCAGCACACACTTTGTGCCATTATGGAAATTCTTAAGAATTGTTGACTTGTGGGCGGTTCAATTTAAACGATGGCAATCACATGGCCCTAGCTTTGACCCCATTTGATCCCACACACAATGCATGCACACAATGTACGCACATGCATGACATCGCAGCGAGCAGTTGCTGGACCTACCAACAACCAATGAGAATACGTCTTTTGTTTTTACATTTGGCATAATGAGCTTCACCTTGAATTTTGGCAAGTACAGAAGGCCCTGCCAAAATGCCCCGAACTCGGCGCCTATACGTTTTATCACCACTAGAGGGCTAGATCGTGTATTGAGGCGATACACCGAAACGATAACTAACCGGAATCCACAAATGCTTTGACTGGATGACTGTTGACGCTACAATCAATGTAGAGCATCACTACTTGGCCGAAGCTCTCCGGAGCGTGTTCCATCGCCACTTCCATGTTAGCGTCAACATTCTTCAACCTGAAAGTTCACATATAATCAGTCAGAGATTTCATGTATCAACGTGGTGTGTGAAGTGTGACAAAGGAAAGTATCTGAAGCCTATTCGCACTGTGCGCTCATGAGCGGTTGACGGCACATGTGGTTAGATCATGTGGTTGATGGAACGGGCAGCAATAATGCGTTGCATTTGACGTACAAGCGGAATATATCAAGCAATCATTGGCTGGCAGAAGTACACAAGTGCGTAGTTTATTGCATTGAGCATGATCAGGGTTAGACAGCCTAAACAAATGTTCCACAATGAATTACTGACAAGTGCCGATATGAAATGTCGCCACTTGTATATTTAACCTCATGTAAACCTGATGGAGAATACAGGCTTGTAATTTCATTTGTGTAGGGGCAAGGCCACATCCATTAGAATATCAATATGTGACCTGTCACCACAAAATGAGCTTATAGTCGGAAATTTAAACAATTGAGTTATTGGTATTTCTGGATTCAGTAGAACAAGAGCTTTCCAATGATATATAACACTTGGGGTTACAGCGATTTCCCCCAGACCACCAGAGGGGGATTTGCGGCTTTGTTTCCGTCTTTGTTTCAAGTTGTTTGTCAGAACACGATAAAAGCTACCAACGAAATTGGCTGGAAATTGGGGTTTTTAATTGTCTGATCGAACTGAAAATTTGGAATTCGATATAAGGAGATTTACAAACTGCAAATATAATAACAACAAAAAATTTCACTGTACTGTGAAATGGTATAGTGCGACTTTATGCTCATTTTGTTGTAACAGGTCACATGTCTCTGGGAAGATTTTAATGGTGCACCAAGGCCAAGACCACAACAGAGGCCATGGCCTCCATGAAATTCCAGAGACTACTCAAACAAACCAAAAAAATTGGGCAGAGCTCTGTCTTTGGGAATAAATTAACCCTCCTTCTATCATTGACATTTTCATAGCAATTGTATGGCCATTCCAAAACGATTACAGTTGATGTCAGTGGCCTCATGTTTCTACTTCAGGGTAAGGTGGTCTCCCATTGATACATGTACATTGAAGGTCATACTCATTTTCACGTGCAGGTCATACTCATTTTCACGTGCAGGTCATACTCATTTTCACGTGCAGGTCATACTCATTTTCACGTGCAGGTCATACTCATTTTCACGTGCAGGTCATACTCATTTTCACGTGCAGGTCATACTCACTTTCACGTGCAGGTCATACTCACTTTCACGTGCAGGTCATATTCATTTTCACGTGCAGGTCATACTAATTATTTGGTGGGTGCCCAGAGATAACCAGCTGTAGTTTATAACTTGTAGCTTTGCATGGTGAAGAGGATAAGTAAGACTAATTGCGGTGACACCATGTGAAATCCTTTATTGAGTAGGTACAACTTGTAGCTTTGCATGGTGAAGAGGATAAGTAAGAGTAATTGCGGTGACACCATGTGAAATCCTCTATTGAGTAGGTACAACTTGTAGCTTTGCATGGTGAAGAGGATAAGTAAGAGTAATTACCGTGACACCATGTGAAATCCTCTATTGAGTAGGTACAACTTGTAGCTTTGCATGGTGAAGAGGATAAGTAAGAGTAATTGCGGTGACACCATGTGAAATCCTCTATTGAGTAGGTATAACTTGTAGCTTTACATGGCGAAGAGGATAAGTAAGACTAATTGCGGTGACACCATGTGAAATCCTCTATTGAGTAGGTATAACTTGTAGCTTTGCATGGTGAAGAGGATAAGTAAGAGTAATTGCGGTGACACCATGTGAAATCCTCTATTGAGTAGGTATAACTTGTAGCTTTGCATGGTGAAGAGGATAAGTAAGACTAATTGCGGTGACACCATGTGAAATCCTCTATTGAGTAGGTATAACTTGTAGCTTTGCATGGTGAAGAGGATAAGTAAGAGTAATTGTGGTGACACCATGTGAAATCCTCTATTGAGTAGGTATAACTTGTAGCTTTGCATGGTGAAGAGGATAAGTAAGAGTAATTGTGGTGACACCATGTGAAATCCTCTATTGAGTAGGTATAACTTGTACATGTAGCTTTGCATGGTGAAGAGGATAAGTAAGAGTAATTGCGGTGACACCATGTGAAATCCTCTATTGAGTAGGTATAACTTGTAGCTTTACATGGTGAAGAGGATAAGTAAGACTAATTGCGGTGACACCATGTGAAATCCTCTATTGAGTAGGTATAACTTGTAGCTTTACATGGTGAAGAGGATAAGTAAGAGTAATTGCGGTGACACCATGTGAAATCCTCTATTGAGTAGGTATAACTTGTAGCTTTGCATGGTGAAGAGGATAAGTAAGAGTAATTGCGGTGACACCATGTGAAATCCTCTATTGAGTAGGTATAACTTGTAGCTTTGCATGGTGAAGAGGATAAGTAAGAGTAATTGCGGTGACACCATGTGAAATCCTCTATTGAGTAGGTATAACTTGTAGCTTTGCATGGTGAAGAGGATAAGTAAGAGTAATTGCGGTGACACCATGTGAAATCCTCTATTGAGTAGGTATAACTTGTAGCTTTGCATGGTGAAGAGGATAAGTAAGAGTAATTGCGGTGACACCATGTGAAATCCTCTATTGAGTAGGTATAACTTGTAGCTTTGCATGGTGAAGAGGATAAGTAAGACTAATTGCGGTGACACCATGTGAAATCCTTTATTGAGTAGTAATTAGTTCTGAAAAGAACTGGAGGTTCCAACTCGACGTTTCGATCAGTATGCTCCCAGAGTCCGGCATTCTCCTGAGGACGATCAGAGCATACTGATCGAAACGTCGAGTTGTAACCTCCAGTTCTTTTCAGAACTAATTACTACTCAATAGAGAATTTCACATGGTGTCACCGCAATTAGTCTTAGCTGTAGTTTGCTACTGTACACATTGGATAGCAATGAGTTGAACTTATGAGATTACTTGGAAAGGACAGTGTGGCTTGTTTGCAGAACATAGAACATATTGGAGATTTTGTGGATGGGAGTGGCCTCCACATGAACGAGGATTTTAATAAAATGTTGAGACATGAATACATGCAGATGTGTCAAGAGTTAGGGACCCTCGCCAATCTCGCCCGCAAAAACCACTGGATCATTCTCTCAGCCATGCCCAGCCAGACAAAGCGGCTCCATCAAACTATAGTGTGGCCAGGTTCTTCTTTTGTTAAGGTTTTTCTAAAGGTCTGGTAGGAGACTTGGAGTAAAAAAATAGTGAGGGCGAGAATTTTTGCGGGTGAGAATTTAGATTGTTCTGGGTGGAGTTAGTGGGCGATATTGGCTAAGGTCCCTTACCTAATAGTTTCTTCAATCTGTTGTTGTGCACTTGCATCGAATGGATTGGCGTTCATCATTCTTATTTGCATTAATTCTTTCTCGGCTCTTTCCCTCCTTTGTTTGTTGAGTACGTCGGTAAATTTCTCTGTTGTAGGAAAGATAATCATGATGCAGTGAAAGGATGGAATATGAAGAGACCAACAATAATGGGTTTTAACTTGTGCTGGGATGGTTAATCAGTTAACCGACCGAAAGTGCACTAACCATTTAGAAATTTGCAAACTGGCTAACCGAAACCAATATTTAAAAAATATGACCAACAATTTTGAAACAATTTGCCACTCATTTTGTTGTTCTAGACTTTTTTTTTGCCGCATTGGTACGTTATTAACCCTCCTACTCTAGGTGAATCAACTGTGCACACATGGGCACTGGTGACTTGTTTTGACCATTTGGGTAGCTACCACACACTGTGCTGCTGGTGACTGATAAGATCATTATCAGCTTCAGGGGATCACTGACTTGTTTTGACTGAACAAACAATGATAGGGGTGCTGAAGGCTGCCAGTTTTTGACTGATAAATCAATGCAGGGCCACTTAGGCTAGGAGTCAATGACTTGTTTTGACTGATAAATTAATTTATTTTGACCACAGTGCTTATATCAGTCCAAAACGCTGACTCATTTTGACCACCATCCACATTACATGTACCAATTAAAAACAGTCACCTCATTTTGACCAAAGTGCCTTTACCAGTCGAAAATGGTCAACTCATTTTGACCACCTTCAACATTGCATGATAATGCTTTTACCACTACCAGTCAAAAACAGTCGACTGTTTTTGACTGATTGGTGTACTTGCTGCACATTAGGTTTGACAGTATTTGACCTGTAAGTGCTGTAGATATACACTGGCATGAACTTTGAAATTTTGACTGATTTTGACCCTTGTAGAAGTAGGAGGGTTAAGCAATCATTGCAGGAAGTTTATTCGTGCTTTTGGATTGAAAACTTCTACACATGCCATTTACTGACGATCTAGTTTGTGTGTCCGTCACCTGTGCCAACTTTCAGTTAAACGGTTAGTGAACTAAACCGTTTACTCCCAGCACGAGGTTTATTAAACCTGTCCAGTTAGCTCAATAGGAAGAGCTATGGCACGCTATCAAAGTCAAGCAATGTTGATCTCAGTCGGTACTTGGCTGGGAGACCCTTCAGGCTGGCCGGGGGTATTGTAACTAGTGTTGGCTGACCGAGATGTATGTGAACACAAGTCTAGTGTAAGGGAGGCCCGTGTGTAATATCTATGGGACGTACATGTAAAGCCGTACGTCCCTTGTACTAGGTACAGTGCACGTAAAAGAACCCAGAAGACAAGGAGTGGGGTTTTATATACTCTGGTGTTTCTGGTTGACCCTGCAGTCTCTAACAGTTCAGAGTTGGACCCTAAGCAGAATATAAGCCAGGAATTGGAAATAGGGCGTCCAAAGTTGTTTATATTTGAAAAAATATAGACTTCTGATACTATGTAATACGTTCAGCTTACAAACTGACATTAAAAACAGTGCAATTTTTAAAATGCTCTGGGAGTAAAGTAAACAAGATATCACTATTTGGTTTCCACTGAGCGATCCCCTTTATATCGTATAACAAAATATTACACAGAAAAGTAATAGACTTCTAGTATTATAAATAAAATAGGTCCATTTATAGATAGTAGGGTATTCAAAAGACACCCAAAGGTATTGCTAGCTAACAGTAGAGCACTGATGAGAGAGAACAGTGGAAATTACTGACCAGTGACCAGGATATATAAGGGGTGTTCATGGCCGAGCGGTCTAGTGCATCGGAATTGTGTTCCGATGGCTCATGTGAGTCGTCAGAATGTGGGTTCGAATCCCAGCCACGACCATGGTACGTGTGTCCTTGAGCAAGACACTTAACCATAATTGCTTATAAATGGGTACCTGTGAGGGGAGAGGTGGTTATTGTGTTTGATTAGCCCTGTAGCGTCAAAAAAGGTTGCACATAAAGATTATAGGAATGATATTGGCCCAGTGGCCAGGGGAAACAATAAGCGCATCTATAGAGACTTTCATTCAAAGGTATTAGATGCTATATAAGAACTGTTTATTATTATTATACGATATAAATAATTAATCAATAATTTGTAAAAGGCAATTCCATGGTTACTCATGTTATATTTTTGAGATATTGGCCCACTCTTAACCTTCCTACTACTACAAGGATCAAAATCAGTCAAAATGTTGATATACTTGCCAAGGTATATCTAGTGCACTTAAAAGTCAAACACTGTCAAACCTTACGTGTAGTAAGTACATTTACAGGTCAAAATGAGTCGACCGTTTTTGACTGGTAAAAGTACTGTCTTGTATTGTTCAGGGTGGTCAAAATGACAGTAAAAACCAGTCAAAAATGCCCATATGTGCACATTTGGGTCAACAGTCAAAACAGGCAGTTGACTGGTTTTGACCTCTACAGCAACTTCCCACTAAAGTGGGTTCGAAACCTGGCGGCGACCGTGGTATTTGTGTCCTTGAGCAAGACACTTTACTGTAATTGCTTCTCTTCACCCAGGTATATAAATGGGTACCTGTGAGGGTAGAGATGGTTATTGTGTTTGATTAGCCCTGTAGCGCCAAATGGTTGCACATTGGCTGTATACTCCCCAGGGAGCTGAGAAAGATTATAGGAATGATATTGACCCAGTGACCAGGGGAAATAATGTAAAGCGCATTGGGACATTATGTGAAATGCGCTATATATAAGAATGGAATATTATTATTATTATTATTAAAGTGCAGCTATAGTAAGAGGGTTATTAGAGAGGTTTCGCAAGGGTACGGATACGGATACAGATACAGCTATGACAACCGTATCCGTGCACGTTGGACGCGCGTCAGATTTTATTTCGCAATCAGAGAGGTATGTGTCACTTGAGGGCGCTAAAGTTAAACGCGTGTAAAGAAAGTTTCCAACAAGCATGACGAAAACTGGAGACCCTGTCTACACTGCATTTTTCTCATTTTTTGCTTACAAATGACTAACACATTTCTATCTATATCATGGATGATACCATTAACCCTAACTCCCTAGCCTTAATTACCAGGTACCTTCCTCAATCCTTCATAATCCTCCGAAATGTGTTTGTGCATGAAACTCACTGCCTCAATCCTTCATAATCCTCCAACTTGAGTTTATGCATGAAGCTCACTGCCTCAATCCTTCATAATCCTCCACTATCAAATGCACGACCCTCCTCAATCCTCCATAATCCTCCAATTGGTGATTTTTGAACGTGCCTCATTCCTCCAAAATCCTCCGGAGGATACAAGATTATGTTTCTGTCAATCCTTCACAATCCTCCACATTCAGCCAATGTAAATTTCCATTATGCCCTCTCAATCCTCCACAATCCTCCAGGATCTCTTTGAACCATGCTTCCTCAATCCTCCACAATCCTCCACTATCAAATGCACGACCCTCCTCAATCCTCCATAATCCTCCAATTGGTGATTTTCGAACGTGCCTCGTTCCTCCAAAATCCTCCAAATCCTCCAGAGGATTTAGGAGGGTTAGGGTTAAAAGCAATACCGTGGGAGATGTTTTTAATCTAGGACAAAAATACAACTAAAATTCTGCAAAACAGTATCTGTTTTTCTACTTACGTGTATGAACATCCGTATCCGTTGTTAACGTCCATGCAAAACATGGACGCCACGGTTACATGTTACGTCATCAGTTTTTTCACAGAAGTTTGTTATACCCAGACCTTACTCAGCACGGAAAAAGTAATTTCAGAAATGTGTTATATGTACGATATGTAACAGAAAAATGCTGGCTATTCATGTTATATTTTGTCTTATATCACCTACATATTAAAAAATTGGAAAGAATGTCGTATCCGATCGCCACTTTTTAAGGTTTTTGGGAGAATATTTTGCAACCACTATCCAGTTAAAAAATGATTCTATCGATTTTTGGGGGTACAGAAAGGAAAACTATCTTTAAAATACACTTTTATGATGGTTTTCGGACTTTATTTCCCTTCGGAAAAAAATCCTCCCCTTCAGAAAATAGAAGGATCCTATTATAGTTGCCACTGCGCATGTACAATAACCGTGTAGGTCACTAATAGGGGAGTTGACAAGATCAGACTGACATGACTGTAGCTAGGATGATCCTAGCTAACATGACTGAGGAAGTCATCGAATACCACAAATTCCTGATTTTTCATGAAATAAATATCCTGGAATAATTTGAAGTATATGTCCATCATCATCCATATGTTCTCCACCTTACTGCGTAGGTAAGATTACATTATTGGTTATACTGAATGAGAAAAAGTGGCGGTCGGATACGACATTCTACCCAAAAAATTTCTTAAATTTTTATTTTGTACCGAGTAAGGTCTGGGTATAATGCAACTACTGTGAAAAAAAAAAATTGATGAGTGAAATGTAACTAAACTTATGGCATTAACCCTCCTACTACTACAAGGGTCAAAATCAGTCAAAATTTCAAAGTTCATGCCAGTGTATATCTACAGCACTTACTGGTCAAACACTGTCAAACCTAATGTGTAGCAAGTACATCAATCAGTCAAAAACAGTCGACTGTTTTTGACTGGTAGTGGTAAAAGCATTATCATGCAATGTTGAAGGTGGTCAATATGAGTCGACCATTTTCGACTGGTAAAGGCACTTTGGACAAAATGAGGTGACTGTTTTTAATTGGTACATGTAATGTGGATGGTCGAAAATGAGTCAACGCTTTTGGACTGATATAAGCACTTTGGTCAAAAGAAATTAATTTATCAGTCAAAACAAGTCATTGACTCCTAGCCTAAGTGTCCCTGCATTGATTTATCAGTCAACAACTGTCAGCCTCCAGCACCCTATCATTGTTTGTTCAGTCAAAACAAGTCAGTGATCCCCAGAAGCTGATAATGATCTTATCAGTCACCAGCAGTCATAGCACAGTGTGTGGCAGTTACCTAAATGGTCAAAACAAGTCACCAGTGCCCATGTGTGCACAGTTGATTCAACAGTCAAAAACGGTCAATTGACTGGTTTTGACCACTATAGTAACTGCCCACTAAAGTGCACCTAGAGTAGGAGGGTTAATAGAAGGCCCAAAAATATAACTTGAGTAACCATGGTATTGCCCAAAAGACGTATAATGCTTGTCCTACCGAGGTCTCCACTCAGGAGGGCGTCAGCTAATGGGCGATTGCGTTCCTTGAGCAGTGACAGCTGATGCGGATCAGCGAGGAACATTTGTCTGAGGTGGACTGGATCATTCTCCACGCCTTGTACTGGAGGGACACGTTGTTGTGTTGAAGGCACCACTGGCTGTTGTGATGATGGACCAGCGGCACCCGGTACTTGAATCTGACTGAAATCTATATTCAGCATGCTCTGACCTGATCCTATGAACAAAATATCAGGGTAAATTTATCACATGACAGTTACAACGTAGATAATTAAATTGTTTACATGAATGTTGTAACATTGGTTTCGGTAAAGTACGTGTTCATTTCAACCCTCTGTTAGATTTCAAGGTATCATCAAACCGACCTGTGTCTGTGAAAGTTTTGTTACAATAAACCCTATCGCGGTAAAATGTGCCATGTTTTTTTCACAAGGCAAAATTGTTTATTTAGCACATGCGGTCTGTGTCCCGAAGGTCGAATTTCATACGCCATCCAGAAGTGCGAGTGAAGTTTGAGCATCGAGTTGCAGATGGCAACGCTTTGGGTAGAATGTCGTATCCGACCGCCACTTTTTCTCACTCAATATAGGCCTAACCAATAATGTAATCTTACCTACCCAGTAAGGTGGAGAACATAAGGATGATGATGGACATATACTTATTCCAGGATATTTATTTCATGAAAAATCAGGCATTTTTGGTATACGATGACTTCCTCATGTCAGTCTGATCTTGTCAACTCCCCCAATACAACACGGTCATTGTACATGCGCAGTGGCAGCTATAATAGAATCCTTCTGTTTTCTGAAGGGGAGGATTTTTTTAGAAGGGAAATGAAGACAAGTCCGAAAACCATCATAAAAGTGGATTTTAAAGATAGCTTCCACTTTCTGTATCCCCAAAAATTGATAGAATCATTTTTTAACTGGTTAGTGGGATAGAATGTCGTATCTGGCTGCCACTATTTTTCATTAAATATAACCAATAATGTAATCTTACCTACCTGGTAAGGTGGAGAACATATGGATGATGATGGACATATATATACTACAAATTATTCCAGGATATTTATTTCATGAAAAATCAGGCATTTTTGGTATACGATGACTTCCTCAGTCATGTCAGTCTGATCTTGTAAACTCCACAATTAGTGACCAACACAGTCATTGTACATGCGTCGCGTAGTGGCAACTATAATAGGATCCTTCTATTTACTGAAGGGGAGGATTTTTTTAGAAGGGAAATCAAGTCCGAAAACCATCATAAAAGTGGATTTTAAAGATAGTTTTCGCTTTCTGTACCACCAAAAATCGATAGAATGATTTTTTAACTGGTTAGTGGTTGCAAAAAAAATCCAAAAAAGCCCTTAAAAAGTGGCGGCCGGATATGACATTCTTTCCGGTTAGTGAATAGTGGTTGCAAAAAATTTAAAAAAAACCTTAAAAAGTGGCGGTCGGATACGACATTCTTGTTTACGTTCCATACATATCGTGACGATATTGTCCCTTTATATATGTCCCCCATTTATAAGGAGTTAATTTAAATATCAAACCTCTCCGAGTTTGACTTTGAGGAGGCTGAGATTGTAGAAGTAACATGTCGCCTTCCTTGATGCCGTAAGCTCCAAGTGACTTCAGGGGATCTTGTAATAAACGGCCTTCGTGTACAACTAAACACTGTTGACTCGATACACCACATTCAAACTCACATAACGCCTTGAAGTTATTTAGCTCTAGTTCTGGACTCACGTCCAATGTGAACACATCCCCTGCGACGGTTGTAACACAGATTTTCATGTTGGATAAATGATTTGGTTTAAATAAAAATTTACAAATAACTTAATTGGAAGTAGATGGCAGATATTGAGATACACGTTTTGCTCACTCAAGCTCCGAATAAGTTTATAAAAGAGCGCCCTCAATCCTTGCAGCACTCCTGCAGGCCAAATGAGGGCGCACTCCAGAATCTCCAGCTGAGAGCAGAAACACAGAAAATCACATTCCGTAACTAATAGCATCAATAAATAATAATAATAATGAACATTTTGTAATGCGCCGGTATCCGTCAAAAGAGACGCTCATGGCGCAGTGACACGTCAGTGTAAACAATAAAACAAAATACATGGTAAGAACAATGCAATATAAAATTACAAGGAACAATGATTGATGGAGTGCTACAGCTTATGTTCCTCGGGGAAAACGCTCCAGGGATCACCGAGAGGCTAGTAGTTTTACTGTACCACTCGTAGCAGTCAATATTAGTATACTCATCCACGATAAGTGTTCTGGGTTCTTTTACGTGCAATACTTACATGTAAATAATCTGGTACTTATTTCCTAATTCACCCGGTTCAACCGGAAATAAAACTTTTTCTATTGGGCCTTCCCTCCCCTCTGAAATAAAAGACATTAAAAACACAATGACAATTGGGGATCACCGTACTTTGACGACGAGCGACGCGGACCTGGACACCGACTGTGGACAAGGAAACTGCACTTACCTTCTATAGGTTCTAACACCTATTACCTTCAATGTGGAGCAGAGTCCAACTATAGTCCACAACTTGTTGAAGCCAACTAACACATCGTATATGTGTAATAGATATCGTATCCTTAATTGTCAATCTTCAAAGTCTCTCTATTGTCCAAAACTTGTTGAAGTCCACTAACACTACCATGTTGTGTAAATAGTCATATCCTGCATTTTCCAGCATTTAAAAGACCAGCTATATTCATTGCTTGTTGCACTAAGCCACACAAAACATGTAGAGGAGATTTTCCTTTATTTGCCATCATCT
Organism: Zoroaster sp. YZ-2022; assembly: GCA_029582265.1. NCBI lineage: Eukaryota > Metazoa > Echinodermata > Asteroidea > Forcipulatida > Zoroasteridae > Zoroaster > Zoroaster sp. YZ-2022. The sequence goes on along the minus strand of CM055824.1, from coordinate 39,546,835 downwards.
GGACCAGTACTATAAAATTCCACTCTGGATCATATCTTCCTGTTAAAAATATCTTAAAGAAATGAAATTTTAATGTTAAAACTTTATCACATTTTTAAAGAAAAATAAATAGCTGGTCCGCACTGCTTCGGTCAAAAACAGTCAAGTGACTTCAACACACCCATACCACCAAACAATATTCTACATACAGGCCATTGCATTATTATGCAAATGGGAACTCCAGTCCACAATAGAAAATACAATTATTTCTAATTCACCGGTTCAACCGGAAATAAAACTTTTCTATTGGGCCTTCCTCCCCTCTGAAATAAAAGACATTAAAAACACAATGACAATTGGGGATCACCGTGCCCACTTTGACGAGCGACACCTCTAGTCCCCATTTCAAGGTTTAAGAACGGGCACAGAGTAAGGATTTTATAAACTGGTTCTCATATTTTAATTCATCATATCTTCATTAATATTCATTATTCATATTTACTATTTCAAACATGAAACCATCACTATAATTTTGTGATCACAACCTTCTTCATAACTTGCATCAAACTTTCCTCATATTAAATTATTACATTTATGACTGCCACACTTATAAATACACAAAATGATATAGCAAGGTGCTCCTTATAACCCCAAATTCAGGGATACCTCAAGTTGGTTCTGAAGAGTTTCCTTAACATAACCGATCTTGGCTTCGGTCTTCCATCGGCCATGCTTACGAAATAACCTATCTGGCACTACTGCTGCTGCCGAGATGCACCTCCTGAGCATGAGCTATGTAATCCAAAAAGCTTTGCGTCCACCCCAACAGATTTGAGAGCCTCCTTAAATATCTCTCTACACCTTGAATATGACAATTGCCCACTTCTCAGGCTGTATGAGTTCTGAGACTTAAAATAAGTAACTGGTCTAAAGAAAATCACCACTAGAGAGAGTCATACCTGATAAGCTCAAATACCTCTTAAGCATAGCCACAGGGCATAATTCTGAACCAGTGGCTCCCACAATCCCAGGCACCCTCTCTGTATTGGTCGGTTTTGCTTTTGACTAGAAACAATTTCACATGAGAATCATAAATTTCAACATCCACAACCTTAAATTGGCCAACTCGTTATGTCTAAGAAAGCCTGCGTATGATATAAACATAGAACAATTTCTAATGTTCATTAAGTTATCCTCTCCAGCAAATTTACCTATCACCATTCTTAGTATGTCTGGAGTAATAGGCTCTTTCTTTGTCACAGGTCTTGCCAAAATCTTCTTAATACCAATAACACCAATTGAAGAAATTTAGTGTCACATGGGTTAGACAGCACTGTTGGTGAGCAATCATGCTTCCATTTAATGCCATAAAATGCAGCTTCAATTCTAGAGTATGGGGCTACTGAGTTTAACATAAATATAAAGTAACTTGCAATGTCCTGTTGTTTGGCTGGACAATCTATCAGTCTTTCACCCTTACCAAGCTTTCCAAGCAGCAAAAGCCTTCTCATACTTTGACACTGTTGATTCTGCTCTAGGCGCCTTTAACACCTCATCCAATGTCGCCTTTTGTATGTATTCTGCAAAAAATAGAAAATACACAAGCACTTTGCCAATATTACCGCTATCAGTAAAGCTACCCAGCTTATACAATTATCTCATAATTGTGTATGAAATACTACATCAGAGGAATGCCATGCGGACTTATAACTCTCTTTCTATCATGCTATGCAGCTAACCATAATGTTCTATGATATATAGTCCACTAACAGACTCTGGCATCTAACCCTAATACACAACACTCGGTTCTCTGTCTTGGGTGTACCAAAAATTGTATTTGGGTTTCGACCTTGCTCACAAAAAATGTTTGATGAATCCTTGAATTTAATTAAGTGCATGATCAAACTGTGATAAGGACTACTATCTGAAAAAATAACGGGCCAAAATGATGCCGAATGCCATGCGGAATAACTAAAGTAACGAGCTTTACAAACTGCTACATGTTAACAGCTGCTCAACCATGTCAATGGGGGAACCAGCCAATTATTGTCATGACTCCAATCACGGGAAAAAGCATCTACTTGGCTAGAAAGGGCACGCAAATTTTGAATTGAAAACTGGAATTTTGTAATTAAAATCGATCAGCAAATCTGTCTACTGTGTAAGGGCCCCAAAGCCCATTCATAAAATTGAAAAAATTCTCTAGAAACACCCCAATCGTAAAATCTCTTCTCTGCTCAATATATCGGCCTGAATATTATCCTCTCTAGGCACCCACTGAATCCCTAATCTTATATTGTGCAATCTGCAAAATTCAAAAGTTCAATGCTAATATCTTGCAATTCCACGATTCATGCTGCCCTTCTTAACAATAGAAACAACGCCTTTGTTGTCTGTGAACATCTTTACTTGCTTGCCTATAATGCTATTGGCAAAGCATAAATAGCAAGGCTACCCCTTTAGCTCCCTCCAAGTTGAGCTCTTACTCATTTCAATGCTGTCCCAATTCTGATGGAACTTCATGGTTCCACAAACCACTGTCAGGCACGCATCCCGTCGCTCGCATCGGAATAAACCAAAACCTGTGGTGAGGAATAATCGAAAAGCAATCTGTTATTCAATCTCTACCTCTTTCTTCCAGAAAATATCTCACTAATCACATCATTGTTCCTGCCCAGGGAATAAACTTTGTCCCAGTGGTAGCAGCTTTTCAATTTCCATGTGTAAAAATCTTGATCTTAATTGCGAAATTGGACCAACTACTGGTGCGAGGGATATGATCTTACCACCAATGATGCCAACCGTCTAGCAGATATAAGCGGTAATGAGACCTGAATATCATTAATACATGACTGTATATCTGAAATTCTCCGCTCAATTACTTGTATGGAACCTTCAACCGCATTCCATGTAAGGCCTAACCAGTCAGCTTAACAGAAGGAATCCATACAGATTTGTCTTTATTTGGAACTAAAGCCTGCAGCTAGTAGGTCTGCCTTGACTAAACTAGCTTGCTCAAGCCCTACTTTCAGTATCTGCTCTACACCATCCATCATCTAAATATAAAACAATAAAAAGACCTACGATCTCCAGTGCGTAAGCAGTGGCCTCAAACATTTGTAAAATATATGGTGCATGATAGTCCAAAGCGGAAGTACTTGAAAAGTAAAATACCTAGTTGATCCATCTATTTCCCATGCAAAAACCAAGATATGTTGTATGTGCAGGAAATATTTCTATGTGATGGTACCCTGATTTGAGGTCAAAGAAACATAAAATCACCTTGCTTAAAATACTCTAACGCAACATTCCAGTCATCAAATTTGATTTTTACTTTTCAGAGAATTGATTTACATATCTTAGATCTAAAATCAAGGCGCTTCTTCCCTGAACTTTGTATAGCTACAGAAAGAGGATTAACCACATGAGGAATACTATCAGTTTCAATGATTAAATTATTAACTTCAGTTCTTCAATAGCGCTAAAGCACAAATTCCGAATAATTTAGTGCAGACTTATTGTTTTAAGTATAACACGTATCCGGGCATGCAACAAGGTAGCTTATATCCCGACTCTATAATATCCAGAACTTCAGGATTGGCATTGATCGACTTCCAAGCGTTTTAACCGCATGCGTAACCGACCTTTTACTATCGGCATCGCATTGCCTTGTTCATACTCATAATAGTTCAAGTCATAAATTCAGCATCGTGCCCTATTGATCCTCCTTTACTGGTACTGAAGTAGCACTCGTTGAAGGAGCCATCAGTATTTCTATAAGAATAACCAACGAAAGCATATTGTTATAACATTCTCACAGTACATTACAACTCGCACTGCATTTGCATTTACCATCCTCCATGGCTTTCATCATGCACATATTACTTCTCCTCGAAACATCATAACCCTTTCTACCTACTTCATCATGACTTCATATTATTTGTAATTATCATCATCATGGAACATTCTCATCCGACCTGTAATGCGATAACACATGCACTGCCGTACCATCGTACTGTGCTCGTCTTAATCAATATGCTCTCGAAACACTTCCGTCTTTCAAGCCTAATCAGGCATATCTCACGATTTAGTACATCATATTGGTCAGTTGTACAATGCAAAAAGCCGTGAACTCAGTCAGGCATAGCCAGGCATGTGCTATGTCTGCAGCTTAATTACGACCACCATGATCGTATGTACCGCTACTTACTATGCAATTGACATGATTGAACTAACTATTCAATGTATGCATTCATGTCGGTTATTAAAATCTGCCATATTTATCTATATGTAATGCTAATAATAACCTTATATCAAATAACATGATATTTACCTTCGTTACCAACGCGGGCCGCCATCTTTGATTTGGGCTGGAGTTTGTTTGTTTGTGTCATTTGGGCAATTCCTCCAATGCCCCTTCTGATGACATCCAAAGCACTCATCGAGGGTCTCGGACCGATCCACCTCGCCAAGCTATATTGGTATCTATCTTGCTGATTATAGCGGCGAAAAGAATAATTATTCCTAGAATCAGGATTGGGTGGGGTTTCGGCAGCATTTTGTCTTCTGTGGTTGTATGGCCTTGTCTCAAAGACTTATTCTTCTTTTTTCTTGGCCGCGGCTCTGGTTTTGGGCGGACCTAATTCCTTTCTCGTCTTCGCTATCGCTTGCAGCTCGTCTGACAAATACTCGTCAACAGCCGCCCAACCAGCGTCTGACTTATCTGCTAGTCTTATTAATTTATTCCTCTTCTTGAGGTCTACCTGCTGCCTTATCTACTAATTCCTTAGCTATAACTGGTTTACCTTCAGATAAACGATTATTGGCTTTCTCTAAGGCTTCGACAATCTCCTCGTTAAAGGTGAACTGGGACTTGTTACCTTGAATCTAAGCTGCACTTGTGACGCTTTCTTTAAGTGTTCAAGTTGCTGCGTAACTGATTCAATCACTTTCTCCTTTCCTCCTCTGAGCGTGTAAAGCTGCGTCAATAATCTTTAACACCTCAACTGCTTCCTTCACTATATCGGATATAGCCCTGGCTGTCAGTCCTTCTGTTGGCGGTGCTGGTATCACTTGCTCAGGTAGTATAGGCCTATCATTAATTGCCTGTTGATATGCCATACTATGCGTATAATTCAACAGTCTATGTAACGTACGTCTAAACACGTAGAAATCAAGAGAAAAAAATAAGCTAGTCCGCACTGCTCGGTCAAAAACAGTCAAGTGACTTCAACACACACCCATACCACCAAACAATATTCTCGCCACAGGCCATTGCATTATTATGCAAATGGGGAACCCAGTCCACAATAGAAAATACAAATGTACACAGGACCTATATGGCTTAAGCGTCCCATCCGAAGGACGAAGCAATTACTGTTTAAAAGTGTCTCTCTCAAGGACACAAGTGCCGTGACCGGCCAGGATTTGAACCCACATTCTTACAACAGCAGAACTTTAATCCGATGCATTCAACCGCTCGGCCACGACACTCCACTGTCTGAGACGCTCCAGAGTGATACTGCCCCGTGCGCCAAAACCACAAAGACATCAACAACATGATTTTTGGACAAAGTGTCAAAGTCATGATCAGTATAAAAAGGTCCAACTGTCAAAGGCGTAAAACTAAATGACTAAAAAACAAATTTAATGCGAATCGGAAACGCAACCCAAGGAAACATGAACAATTAGAGAGAAGGACTGGATGAAGTGAAATTATTAATAAGTGAATGCTTTCAAGTACCCGATAGCTAGGTTCTATCAAAGTTAAAGATGTATCCTACTCAAAAGATACTACAACAAGAATTGATCAGGCTAAGCATCGCAGGAAACACCCTGAAATCATATTGAAAAGACCACTCAGTCATTACAACATAAGCCTGAAAAATAACACAGGATCCAGGGGGGGGGGGGCTAAGGGGGCTGTAGCCCCCTAAAATCGTTTAAAAAAAATTGTTTTAAATAAAATAAAATATAAAAAAAGAGAGAAAGAGAGAGAGGGGGAGGGCAGGGGAGAACGCACTCCCATTCCCACAGTGTGCTTTGTTTTTCTCTCCCTTTGATTATTTCATTGTAATTTTTGTAGTACTGAAAAATAATTGTTTTTGATTCTCAGCCCCCCTAAAAATGTTCTGGATCCGCTCATGACAGGTCATTAATTATTATTCACTATAGACTGTAAAATATGGACTTTGAGAGGAAAGCCGATGAAATGATAAATTCAGCTGAGATGTGTTTCTATAGATGCCTACTGCGTAGGCTTGGGAGGTTTAAATTTTGTCGCTAGCCGGTATACCACGGTTTTCGGTTTTACTGCGAACAGAAAAACAATAAAAACTTGTATAATTTATTTCTGATGTTTGTTCACCTTATTGACCTGACCTACCAACCATGACTGACACCCAACCCTACCCTACCCCGTCATCTCCCAATTTCCCCCCTACGTAAACAAATCTCCGGAATACTTCAATTATTTTGTATTGACCTCTTTGGAAAACAGTTCGCATTATGGGTGTAATGAAATCATTGACCCAAAAGGCAAATTGTCAAAATTAAATACAATTTGAAGCCTTTGTAATAGTATGCGCTCAGAATAACTCTTTGTATAGGGGGTGATCATTATTGTGGGGAAGGATATTATTTGCTAACGCCGTCACAAATATTGGGGGACAATATTTGTGACGCCGCGGATGCTTAGGGTCGCCGATCATGGAGGTAGGGTGGGGACATTGCTATTAGCGTCCCCTCCACCAAAACTATTGGGTGTACATGGCCCGCAGTCCCCAGGATCGCTGGTATTTATATTTTGACAGACAACCTATCTAAAGGTTAGAATACATTTTTGTGCAATTAATACTTGAGTCCACGTCATTATGTAAGCCTGTAAATATAAATTTTATGCTAATAACAACAACAACAACAACAACAACAACAACAACAACAGACAAGCAGAATGGTTAGCCGACGTGAAAAGCGATAAGGGTGTACAACAACAAGAGGGATTTCAGATTGATGTGAGCAAGGTGAAGAAACAGTTGAGAAGAGTGCCGAACTGGAAAGCCCCGGGACCAGACCAAGTGCGCGGATACTGGCAAAAGAACTTCAGTAGTCTTCACAAAAGAATAGCACAGCAGCTGCAAGAATGCTTAGCGTGTGGCAACGTTCCGACGTGGATGACTGAAGCAAGAACAGTTCTCATCATGAAGGACACTAAGATTAGGGTAACGTTGCAAGTAACTATCGACCTATTACATGTCTACCCATGATGTATAAACTTCTGACCGGTATCATTGCAGAAGATCTGTATAGTCACACAGAAGATCAGCAGTTATTTCCAGATGAACAGAAATGTTGCAAGAAGCAGTCAAGAGGAACGAAAGACCAACTCATCATTGATAAGACGGTGCTAAAGGACTGTAGGAACAGGAAAACTAATCTGGCCATGGCATGGATAGATTACAAGAAAGCATACGACATGGTATCACACTCGTGGATTATGGAATGTTTGGATATGATAGGGGCAGCTCATGCGGTGAAATGTCTTCTGGGTGAGAGCATGAAGACATGGAGAACAAATCTGTTGGTTAATGATGAATATCTTGGTAAGGTAAACATGAGACCAGGTATTTTCCAGGGCGATTCTCTGTCTCCACTGTTGTTTGTTTTGGCGCTGTTCCCTTTGACGATGATTTTGCGGAAGGTTAGTGCGGGATACGAGATGACGAAGGATGGATGCAGGATTAATCATCTGCTCTTCATGGACGACCTGAAGTTGTTTGCGAAGAACGAGAAAGAGATTGATTCCTTGGTGCAGACTGTACAGATCTTCAGCGATGACATCGGCATGAAGTTTGGTCTGGAGAAATGTGCTGCGATGACCATGAAGAGGGGTAAAAGGGTACACTTGGGTGGAATTACTTTCACATATGGCACAGAATTGAGTGCGTTGGGTGAAGAAGAAAGTTATAAGTATCTTGGAGTGCTTGAAGCAGATCACGTACTGTACGAGGAATCAAAAGAGAGACAAAAGAAAGAGTATATAAGACGAGTGAAGAAGTGTTTGAAGGAGATAGGAACATCTGTTAGAGTAGAATTACTACAGAAGGCGGCACTCTTAGGGACAGCAAGGATTCTGCGAAAGACACTCGAGATCTAAGGCTACGGGACGTAGCTTGACTTGAGGTGTAACCGGCAGAAAGGAAAACAAGATCTTTCTTTTCATGCTGTGCTAAAGCGAAATAATAATAATGTGGACTTATATGGCGCACGTATCCACCAAACTGGTGCTCAAGGCGCATTATATTAATCATTCCTAAAACCATCTCAGCTCCCTGGGGAGTATACAGGCTCAATTGCTGCCGTTTCGGCGCATATAGGGCTAATCAAATACAACAACCAACTCTGCCCTCACGGGTACCCATTTACTCCTGGGTGGAGAGAAGCAATTATGGTAAAGTGTCTTGCTCAAGGACACAAGCACCCCGGTCGTGCTTGGGATTCGAACCCACATTCTGACAACTCAGCCATCAGAACACAAATCCAATGCGCTAAACCGCTCGACAATGGAACTCCATTCCGAGCAACTCGAAAGCTTAGGAGATTTTATTTTAGAAATACCTTGTGTACAACATTGGCTATTACCGGTACCACATTATCAAACGATATCAGATCATATACTGATCGAAACGTCGAGTTGTAACCTCCAGTTCTTTTCAGAACTTACTACTATAAAAATTGAGAATTTCACATGGTGTCACTGCAAACTTCTTTATTTAAATTAGCAAAGTATTATCTAAACATTCACGTCAGGTGTCAACAATCCTGATAAATTATTTTGTCTGTTGTGCTTTAATTTTAAAAGAATAGTTATTAGGGCCTGTGTGCAATTGACTCAAAATTGCAAATAATTATTTCGTAAAGGATATCCGTAATTACCGGCTTCCATAAAATATGTGTAGCGCCCTCTACCACTGACAAGATGTTGAAACAATGATAACCATCTTAAATTCATTGTGTCTCGCACTTTTGTACGATTCGTCTAAGTTATTGATAGCTAAGTTGGTAGAGCGACCGACTGTGAAGCGAACGGTCCGCGGTTCAAATCCCCCCGGACACAAGAGTGTTTTTTACCCAATTGATATCCTTTAATACGATAACACATTTAAATTGCAGTCAGAAACTACCAACGTATATATACATATATATATATATAATTTTGAATTCGGACATCGGGCGACCATCGGTCGAATTGCCATACAGTTGTGCACAAAATGTCCCTTCTTTTTTTCCCTTTTCTGTTTTATCCTTCAATACCAAAATCAGGAAACTTGCTTAAATTAGACCAAGGAAGAGATCTGGGCTTTAAAAATCAGTAATTTTTTTCTAAAATAAAGCTGTGGCGATAAGGCGACCGGAAACGGTCGCCTTATCGCAGAGAAATATATATTTCTATAGAAGTCGGTCGCCCTATGTCCGAACAAGTAAACATATACATATATATATACATATACATACACACACACACACACACACATAATACATATACATATATATATATATATATATATATATATATATATATATATATATATATATATATATATATATATATATATATATATATATATATATATATATATATATATATATATATATATATATATATATATATATATATATATATATATATATATATATATATATATATATATATATATATATATATATATATATATATATATATATATATATATATATATATATATATATATATATATATATAATTATACGGGAAGCGAGCAAAGAAAAATTGGCTGATGCCGGACTCGAACCCGCGACCTCTCGAATACCGTACGAGCGCTCTACTAACTGAGCCCCTATGTTGGTGGGCGGTCCACTTATGCCAATTATCTATTGCTCTATGGGGCCAGGCCAGAGGCCAAACATATCTGCCGAGTAGCCAGGGATCAAGCCCCGGTCAGATGCAGACAATCTGGGTAACGGCAGTAGCGGGGATCACAGTGACACCGACCAAATTGCCATCTTGCCATCTTGCAGGGTCGCCTTCTAGCATACAGAGTGTATACGCACGTGTATACGAAGTTGTAAATTTATGTTTGTCTCATATAATTATACTCATTATCAATTTAATTGAGAAAGTGTTAAATCACTGGACTCATTTCTCGATAGCATATCACGTGAGCCAACACACGCATCTGATGCATCGTACATGTAAGTACACTCTCGCTGCTGTGTCATTGTGGATACCTCGGTGGAAACATCTGACCTGGTCAGTGAAATTAGGTTTCGAAACAAACAAACAAACAAACACCCCAACAAACAAACAAACAAACAAACAAACAAAAACTGATATACCTATAGATAAAAGAGATATTTCAGACAGGCTTTGTTAATAATTATACAATAAAGTGTATACATGGTCACGTGGAAGCTGATGATTAAAACAGTATAGTGGGCCAGGATTGTATTACTTTATTTTACTGGTACTAATCCTAGATGGATTTCTTCGTTCAATGTCTAAAATAAAAGCTTATAACTTCCTTAATAACCCCAGAAAAACAACAATTCAACATTTCAATCTATTATTTACCGTCAAATCGGCCCAAACACGGGCGATATACCTTTAAATGCATGGTGATAAAAGGAGGCTCCCCGCCCCCCTTTGCCACCAACCTTTGCCTCTTCTTTAGCAGGAGTCACATACTTCGACTGAGTATTGACACCTGGTATTTTGCACTAAATCCAGGTGTTTGCACTAGACATCAATAAAAATCTGCACTTCTTAAGCCAACACTGTGTTTGGTCAGTAAACTACATCTGTGGCAAATATTAATTTTATTTGACAAAGCCATTATACATTGTTATTTACATTGAATACCACCTGCTGCCCATGTATGTACGATCTCATTAACAATAAGTTGTACATTTGATAAGCCGGCCGTGTGTGTCTAATGTTTGGTAATAATCAAGCGGAAACTGCTAGGCGAATAGTATGTGATGACATCATAAGATCGTGAAAGTGACGCATTATTCTGTGATTGCAAATTTGATTTAAAACGGGGTTTACATTTTCAGATAAGATTTACTTTTATTCTAATAAGGTATATGCAGAAACGTCTAACTTGCAGATAGGAGAAAAGTGATTATTTTCTTTAGTTTTTGGCCTGCATAATTCGAATTCTCTTAAGAATACCGTACTGCAGTATTCTTAAGAGAATGTCAGTTCAACGAACGTAAAGATTCAGTTCAAAGGTTTCAAAAATTTAAAGAATTTTCTGCCAGTTTGGTCGCCTGGAGTAATGTGGAAATGTTATTTCTGAGGACGTTAGAACCGTTAGATCTAACGCCAGTTTAAATTATAATACAATTTGTAACTTGTCTGAAAATGCATCCATACACAAGAATCACGAAAAAAAAGTATATAAACCCACCTGTAAACGTGTCTGCCTGTTTCAGTGTGTCGTTTTCAAAGGAGAAATCCTGAAAATGCATTTAAATTGTTTGCCGTATATTGGCGGCTCTGCGATAATGTATTGGCTTCAGGCAGACAAAAAACCACGATCACAGACTTGGAACCAAGTCTATTAGTGTAAGCACGCATGCACTGGTCAAATAGTTAAGTGTGCATAACATTCTCTCTCGCGCTGCAAACGTATACGTGCACGTACGTGTATTATAACGGATTGGCGACAACATTTTCTGAATCATTTACGTTAGAAATCTCAAAATATTCAGTGGCAAGAGTCAACGGACAGATTTCCGTAAAACTCTCTTGAAAGGTAAATCAACAGTATCAGATTAAGGGAAAAAGTCATAGGGTCAACTGTAAAATTTTACAGAATCTCCTGTTCGTTGACACTGTTTTTGTTGCAATTAAGGGGTGTCATTTCATTATGAATTTCTGTGAAAAAAATTACATTAACATTTTCAGTTTTACAAAATATTTTGAAAAATGTGAGAGTTGTGTTTTTCGTTGTGATTATTAATGGTTAATTAAATTATGATAATAGGTATAACAATTTAAATATTAAACCGTACATAATTATCCTGTTGCTATGGAAATAAACCAAATTGTTAGTATTTTACCAAATTAACAATAACAGTAACAGTAACCACAATATTTTATTATTTATATCAAATTCAGTTATAGAATGAGCTGTTGTTAAATGATACCATGACTTTGCATGGATAATGCATTAAAAGTCGCCCTGTTACCATGGAAACTTTGGTGACATAAATATTTTAACAAAATAACAAGTAAGTTGAGAGTTACTGTTTACCAAGCCATTGATTGAGCTTTTCAACCTTCTGAGAGTGATACATTTGGATGTTACCTGTACAATAAAATAAATTTAATTAAAATCATAACTGTCACAATCCCCTGAAAAAGTATGGATCAACATTCAACTCATTGTCATTTAAAACTTCTTTAAAAATATATAAACAAAGAGTGAGTTAGTGAGATTTTGGAAAAACTATTGACTTTCATTTGGACAATATTTTATTTATAAAATAGGGGACTCGACTGTACCCATAATAATTACCCAGTTGTTTGGCTGATAAATCTACTTAAGGCATCTCAAACCATCTACTTATCAAAAACACATTTTACACAAAGAGTGAAGTATCTACCCCTAAAAATGAAGAGAAACTTGTCGTACCTGATGTTGAAAATAATTAGAAACAGGTCCAACGCGTCAACATACAGTGCAAGCACGCATAGTAGCCACTAGTCTTGGTTCAAAACTGTGTTTGTATGATACACGATCCCACGGCGCTACAATCACGAACCGCTATCAAACACAGTCTTGAGAACTACACATGCGTCAATTTGAAATGCTAGCGCGGCCCACATTTTTTGGTGCGCACGCGCATAAACAACAACGGACTGCCGTGTTCACTGCACTAATCTCTATACTAACTGGATAGGAGATCGCGCCGATTGGCTGAAATTTGTTGTTCGCCATCTTTGTTCCCCCAAGAAAGAAGGAGCGTGCGTGACGGCCGGACAGGTTTACTGCTTCCAGACCGACGACAATGCCGAGTGCTACTGAACCAGTTGTTATTGCCTGTACTGCGCTAACATGACATTTGACTCTTGACCTTTTGGGGAAACCAACATATATGGCGGCTGGTTACTTCAACTTTTTATAGGCCAATCAACGCCCATCTCCTATCCAGTTAGTATAGAGATCAGTGGTTCACTGATCGACAACTAGTACTTCACACGGCAGTCCGTTGTTGTATAATTATGCGCGTGCGCACCAAAAATGTGGGCCGCGCTAGCATTTCAAATTGACGCATGCGTAGTGGTGACGGATGCGTGACGGATCCTGTGGGGGTGTGTGGCAGAATCCCCTCCCATCCCAGCAAGTGTGCGTCTTAAATCACTGTAATAATTGGAGAATGTAATAAATCTTACGCGCAGACTCTGATGAAGGTCTGCCAAAGCCTCATGATCAGAAATGTCTTGCTATTTAAAAACCTATAGCCTACCACTAACGTCTTACTTTATGAATGCTTTTAGGTCAACGCATGCAATCATGCAGTACAAGATTAATATATGCCTACGTGTGACAGTTTCAGCTTAATGACTACCGGTACTCATTTCTCTGAGTAAAAATTCGTGGTAACCAAATATCTACGCCTACCCCGAATCGCGTGAACTCAGCAAAGGAAATATTAATAGGGAAGGTACAAGTTTGTCGAATGGTCTTCACCGCAGGTTAATGGCCGGTTTTGGGCGTGGTCCCTCGGCTCGGTCCTTATCGCCTGTGACCATGCCCAAAACGGTTATTAACCTGTACTGCGGTAAAGACCGCGCGAGAAACTTTCATTTCCATTCATAAATGCCGGTATCGATTTAGTTTTCAAAACAGAAATTTGCAAATTCACGTTTTGGGAACACACGAAACACTTTCGAAGCATATGTACACGAGTCAGCCCAGTGATGTAAAACAATCTTCATCACGCTGATTAGTTCAAATCCGCATCGCGCGTCGCACAAAACAACTGACGAACAGCTGGCACATACGCGCTGCTCTGATTTTGATAAACCATTTCTTTACCATCCGTTGATACACCCCGACGTGATTGCATTTTGTCCAATCAGATTGTCTAAACTGTCTTGGGCATTTACGACTGCCTCTTCTTTTTATGTTAACCCTAACCCCCCAGGGTGCGTGCAAAATCGAATTCAAATTGAAGGATTTGGGACTGTTAGAGTTAATACGTGCGATCATGCAGTACAAGATTCACATAATGCCTACGCGTGACAGATTCAGCTTAATAACGACTTCTCATATTTATGAGAAATACAAATTGTGGAAACTAAAAGTCTACGCCTACCCCGAATCGCGGGTCATGGGTGATAAGATGGTTCTTATCACCCGTGACCACGCCCAATACAAAATATAAAACGTGTGAACACATGATAACAAACTGTTGAACGTAATTTCATATGGGTTTTCCAAGGGTCATTTTAAGTCTCCGAAAGCGATAGGTCAGAATTACGGAAGTAGAAATAATTGTCCAATAAGAGCTTTGGATGGATAGGTATGAGCGAATCAGTGGGTTTACAATAGACATCAGTCGAGATGCCCTGGGGAGATTTGTTGATGGTGACGTCTAGGAAGTTCACGCTATTGGGAGAGTAGTTAGCAGTGAACCTGATGGTGGGATGGAATGAATTAATGTAGTTGATGAATTCATCTAGGCTATCTTGGCCACCACACCAAATGGAGAAAATATCATCAATAAATCTCCACCATACTAGAGGGCGGTGGGGCGCAGTAGATAGCACACTGTCTTCAAGGTCAGACATAAACAAATTAGCGTATGATGGTGCCATCTTGGTGCCCATGGCTGTACCTTGTATCTGGAAAAAGTTTCTGTCTAGAAAAGTGAAATTGTTTTTGGTCAGTATATGTCGGATAAGAACTGTGAGGTGTCTCACAGAAGGTTTGGTTTGGTTGCTGGATCTGAGAGCATTGGCGCATGCACTTATGCCCTCGCTATGGGGGATGTTAGTATATTATAAGGAGGAAACATCCAGAGTGACAAGGAGGGCAGAATTGGGTATTTGATGTTTAATACCCTCTAGTTTACGGAGGAAGTCCGTAGTGTCTTGTATGAATGAAGGTATATGACATACTAGAGGGTTGAGGTAGCTGTCAACGAACTCTGAGATACGTTCTGTTGGGCTACCATTACCCGACACAATGGGGCGACCTGGGTTACCTGCCTTATGTATTTTGGGTAGCAGATAGAAACGGGCCGTACGAGGATCTTGTGGGAGGAGATAGCTAAGGGTATTCTTGTTAATCCCATTGGAATTATGAATCCTAACAAGGGTGTCAGAAATTTCCTTTGTGAAGGAGTGGGTAGGATCAGTATTACATCCGATATAGTGATCAGTATTACTAAGTTGTTTAAGTACCTCGGCTTTGTAGTCATCTCTGTTCATGACCACAACAGCAGACCCTTTGTCAGCCTGTTTAATGACTAGGTTGGTGGCTTGGCGGAGTTCTCCGATGGCGTCCCGTTCAGCACGGGAAATGTTGCTGGCACATCTGGTAGGAGGTTCCCTTTGAACCTCAGAATTGACCGAGTTGATGTAATTATCAAGGGCTACATCCCGATTCTTAGGGGGTACACATACACTTTTTTCTTTGAAGCGGTTGCGGCCGAGGGCCCCAGAGTGACTATATATATTATTTGATGTCATGGTCTCCTTGACCACCGTAGTATTCTCATTTCTATGAGACCCAGTGGGATTTAGTTATCCAGCCCGGTTTATAATCAGAAACATTGTCTACGTACATTCTGGTTGTATTGGACTAGCTGTCAAATCACTGGAAATGTATTCAATTGACTCTTGATATTAACAAACGAGATTTTTAAAATCTGGTTTTAATTTCATTTTAAAATTATTGGTCTTCGTGCGTTTCTATCAGTCGGTGATGATGACAACAAGACCCGCCTCTTTTCGTCGTCGTCCGACCACAATTAAAACGTAAACATTACACAAAGAAAAACATGGGTTAATATTGTGTAAAATCAACACTATCACCCCTTATCTTTACAAAGACTATCACACAGTCAATGTTTTTATAGGAATACTGTGCACAGGTGATATCGCCTTGAATAAAAATTAGCCGGCTAGCTACACTGCGAAAGCCAGCTGTGACTGCATCACGCTAAAAGCATCTGGCAATAAGCCAGCGACGCCAACGGGTATAAAACAAGTGTCTCTTTGAATGGTTGTGGTACAGATGCTGAGGTGACGACGGTGAGGATAGATGACTACATGGGACAGATAGAGGAAGATGCTGTTATCATCTCGGTATGTTACCCAAGAAACAAATCACTCGTTCACTTCTAGTATCTGAACACCGTTACGCATTGCAGTCGTGCTGGACAAGTGTATCATTATAGTGGTAAGTTCGAAATAGTTTTTATTTTTGTTTTTTAAAATCGCCCGAATGTGCAATTTTTATGCTGCCTCATAGTTTAGTGCGCGCAGATTAAAAAAAAATTTCCACAGGGGATTAGTTATTAAATGTCAGATCACAAAAAGTATGATAAATGACGATTGTACAGCTTGATTGTAAATCCTATAATAAATGCATTCAGTGTTGCCCAGGGGTTTATGTAACATGATTCGTTCAGAACTACATACTTCTTATCGCCTGAAGTTGAAGCATTAAATCATGTCTTTCGTGGCGCGGCGCGCAGATTTTACACAATTTCGAGAGGGGATTTGTTGTTAAAATGTCACGACTGGAAAGCTTGGTTGTAATAATAATTACATTTCACACTTCTCCTTTTCCATGGTGAACATTCAAAAATGTTTTCATTCAGTTCTATTTATAGCAACTATAGCCTTTGATTAATCGAGATACAGAATTGGTAATGTTTATAAGGGGGTGTCAATTGAAATCCCTTACTTAGTTTGCCTCCTTATTAGGGAAAAATGAATCTTGATTTATTATAAAACGACTCGCTTGACATTATACTTGAAAAAAAATGCGATTTGCTTATTTCCAATAAGGACAAAATGTTTCCAATCGCGTTAAAACTTCAAGCACAAAATAGACAAAAAAACCTGAGTCCCTCCCCCAATCGAATAAGTAAACATAAAACAAATATCCGTCAGAACCATAAAATGTATTCAGAGAGTTGTTGTAATCATTCTAATTTCGAATTTTAGGAACTGAAAATAATTGGCAATAACTGAACCTCGGGTACTAGTTTTCTAGTTGTAGGATTTGAGGCTTTGCATGGTGGAGATAGATGTTTTTGAGTTCTTTCGGGTACACCATGTAATGATCTCTTTTTGGAAAAAGTGATGGCTCTGAGAAGAGCCGGTTGGTTTGTTCTCAACGTTTCGACTAGTCTGCTCTAGCCATCGTCAGGAGACATTACATAATGTACCCGAAAGAACTCAAAAACATAGTTTTCTAGTATTCTTAATTACATTAATTTTTCAACAATTTATTTCCAGTGGTTCAAAATGTGTTTTCATCAGGGAATGTCAAATATTTTGGCCAAACTGCTTCTACGATTTTCCAATTCTCGTTGATTCATGATAATACATTACACAGCTAAGCTGTTAAAGTTTCAGCTTAATTTTGGTAATCTCGTAAAATACAGATGATCACATGTAACAAACTTGCAAAGGCCCTATGTGTAAAATTCCTTGAAACACTTTTGTCTGATGTGATATCAGTTTAGTACAATTATTAATCAAATTATTTCCCAAATGAATTTTAGACCGGAGAGGTAAATTTCATATTTAAATGAGTACGAAACATCTAAAATCGACAAAATAAGACAAAAAATGTTGTATGCTGATAAATAGTTTCCAATACAATGCTGCATGTTGCATGTTTGCTATCCATTTGTGATTCATTTCAAATATTATTTCAAATTTGTGGGGGGGGGGGGGCACGGGCCCCCAGGCCCCCCCTCCCCCGTGGCTACGCCGCTGCGTACCTCCCCATGTGGAGACTATCCTGGCCTCGCACAAGGCCACGTAACATACTGCTGTTATCCACCGTATAATGTTCCAATTCATGGATATTATGGTAGTTGTCACGTTCGAAATGGCATAGCGTTAACAGGGCATAATCATAGCTAGCGATTTATTATCAATTTGTCCTTGATAAACAACAGACTTTCAAGAACGATTGTTACGCAATATTGGTTTCTACCTGGATTAAGACCACAAATTCTCTGGTTTCTTCGGTTGGCCAAAATCGATGCGGTGACGCACTTTTTTCGGCCATTTTTTTCCCCAACAGGGAAATACGTGATACATTGTGTACGCGGGGACCAAATTTGGCCAAATACAAAGTATGGTGGCTCTTAAGAGAGGCTTCACAAATCAGGCAAACGTTCATACTCCTATGTGAAAAAGTCGTTTAAAGCACAGCAGGGCAGAATTCCAATCGATCCAGCAATTTTAAAAATGCTCTAGAAACCGGAGACTTTTTTTGGCCTCATCAAAACATAAATTGATTGTTCAACAGCATGATCAAGGTACCAGCCGAAGCAACTTGCCCTGTTTTCAAGACCTTCGTCCACGAAGCGCAGTGTCCTGCCTTGCAATCGGTTAAAGAAGTCTACACAGAGTGACTACAGCTAGGGCTTCCCTATTCGTCCAGGTATCAGCTACATCTCATCAGAGCATCATGGAGACATCAACCAAGTCATTCTCTAACCAGACAGAGTCCTACTTCACCAGCGGGCCTCCCCAAATGCCGCCGTATCTGGATTACGGACTAGCCTTTTTTCTGTTCATCGCGTTTATCGTTGGCGTGACTGGAAATGGCGTGACAATATGGATATTTCTAAGGTAAGATTATGTATTTATGTTACCCGTGCCAGTCATTGAAGTAGGGCTCAAAGCAAATATTAAATAGGGCGCTATTGATTTTTCCCCGTTATTTTCCGAGAGAGGTTTATGTCATATGGAAACTTAATTAACAACATAATTTATTTGTTATCAACCCACACTAAAATTTTGCAAAAAGTCACTTTCTCCGAGTCTCTTTTATGTCGAATTCAGAAAAAACAATGTCCACTGGCTAAAAAAAATGGTCTGCTTACGTTTAGAAATCATCTTCCTGATGTCGCACTTGCAAAGACACCCTTCAGTGGACAAAATCACTCGTGTATTTGCGATATGTTGCAATAACACTGAAAATATCAGCGCTGTTGCATGTGTACACGTAAGAGGCCATTTATTTAACCACCAGTGGACCTTATTTTCTGAATTAGAGACAAAATGGGGTTCGGACAAAATGACTTTTTATAATATTTTACCTTTGGTTTATATTTTTTTTAAATTAAAAAATGATGTTAAATAATAGTTACTGGTAGCTTTGCATGGTGAGGAGGAAAAGTAAGACTAATTGCGGTGACACCATGTGAAATTCTCAGTTGAGTAGTAATTAGTTCTGAAAAGAACTGGGGGTACAACTCGACGTTTCGATCAGTATGCAGTTCCCGCCTGCACGCCTCAACGAACTAATCCTCCAGCATCCTGTCATCACATAATCCTCCAGCAGCCTACTTAAGCAACAGCATTTCCCAGAGTCCAGCATTCTTCTGAGGACGATCGGAGCGTACTGATCGAAACGTCGAGTTGTACCTCCAGTTCTTTTCAGAACTAATTACTACTCAATTGAGAATTTCACATGGTGTCACCGCAAATAGCTACTGGCCTTACGTTTCGAAACCTAACAGGTTCTTTCTCAAAAGCAAAATGAAATGAACGATATTAATCAGACATGTTTAATCAGACAAACTTAAAGAGTGGGTGGACGTTAGTCAGATGTGAAAGGAACACGACATAAGAGGGTTACAAGAAGGCAGAGCGATGTACTTGTCATTGGACCGGACAAACAGAGCGATTAAGCATGAATAGATGAAGGTACAGGGAGAGTTTACGGGTGAAAGACAGAAAGCAAAAGATGCGTGAAAATGAAAGAGTCATACAGCTCAGGCAGAGAATAACAAAACCGACAAATAGACTAACAAAGTAAAACAAATGTAAACAAAAAAAATATAACAATTCTGTGGATAAAGTAAAAGTACTCATTCCTTTTGCGCATGTCTGTATATCGTTCATTTTGCCTTGAGAAAGAACCTAGGCTCGATACGTGGACGACACCTTTGTGGTTTGGCCACATGGCAGAGACACACTCCAGGATTTTCTACAACATCTCAACCAGCAACACCCGAGCATCAAGTTCACCATGGAAACAGAAGAAGACGGGAAGATCGCGTTCCTTGATATTGGCATTTCCAGAAACCCAGACGGCTCCCTACACCACAACATCTACAGAAAGCCCACGCACACAGATCGGTACCTGAACCAGCGCTCCTTCCATCACCCAAGCATCAAGTCATCGGTCAACCGTACCCTCGTACAACGTGCCTACAACATTTGTGACAAGGACAGCCTTCCCAAGGAACTACAGCACATCCGAACCACCCTCAAACGCAACGGTTACAATCCCAGCAAGATCAGCACAGCGAAGCCGGTTCCAAACCCCGAAAGCAAGGTAAGTAATCTAACCCTCTCTGCTTGTCTCCCCTATCTAGGTTCGACGTCTCACAAACTACAGCGCATTCTCCGACGAGCAGGCATCGATGTGTTCCACTCAGCCCCCAGCAAACTCCAAGGACTTCTACACACCCACAAGGACAAACCGGACCCAAACAACAGAGCGGGAGTCTACCGGATCCCCTGTGAGTGTGGTAAGGTGTACATCGGCGAAACAGGACGCAACTTCCCCATCAGATTGAAAGAACACCGAGCACACGGCCGCAGAGGAGATTTCGAGAAGTCCGCCATCGTCAAGCATTCACACATCAAGGACCACCAAATCGACTGGCAGGCAGCCCAACTCATCACACCCATCGACACATGGCACCCCAGACGCATCAGAGAGGCCATCGAAATCGTCAAACACGACACTGTGCCACAGGACATCGGTTTCTACATCAGCGACATTTGGCGACCACTACTCCGGACTGAAGGATCTTCTATATCCAAAGTCCATAACCCACCCCAGACTGAGGGATCTCCTATATCCTAAGTCAACCACCCCCCTGTGCTTGTTAACAACTGATTCAGTTAAGTGAGCACACACTCCTCTCCCCCAACCCCTAGGATCCTAGTCTCAACAGTTCCCGCCTGCGCGCCTCAACGAACTAATCCTCCAGCATCCATTCATGGGATGATCCTCCAGCAGCCTACTTAAGCAGCAGCATTTTCCAGAGTCCGGCATTCTCCTGAGGACGATCAGAGCATACTGATCGAAACGTCGAGTTGTACCTCCAGTTCTTTTCAGAACTAATTACTACTCAATTGAGATTCCACATGGTGTCACCGCAATTAGTATTACTTAATAACTACTTTAATAACAAGAAAACAGTACAAATTTAACAAGTGGAATTCCTTAGAAGATTTAAATAAAAATCTATTTAAAAAGAGGGGAGAAGTTACCAGCACATCACCCTCAGCCAAGAGAATCAGCATCCAGCTCTGTATATAACATTAATACAAAATGTATATTAAATTTTAAAAAAGCGCTCTTTGAGATGAGACTTAAAATGATGTAGGATTTTCGTCCCGTCAAGTTGTACATTCAGTCGAGATTTTTTTGGTAATCTTATTAAAATGATCGCACATCAGAGAGACAGATTTCAAGGGACGTTTGATACCATCATTACACCAGGAAAGTTGTATGTAAAACTGTGATTATTTATTAAAAAGTAAGGCTAAATACAGTTTAAGGCGTTGCAAAGCGATCAATAAAGTCCACATAAACACTCGACAATTAATTTATCAATCAATTTATCACACATCGTCTCTAATTATGAATCATCATACTTATTGCTTTTTTAAATTATGAAACATCGTGAGACTGCTAGACTCAAAACTGTAAACATTTGATTTTATTCCCACACTTGCACCTACAAATTATATTCGTCAAGAGCGAATTGAATTCAAAATATTGGTTTTTGTTTTTCAGTGTTTCATGGACTGTGCTCCGTCATATATCAATGATCTTATTATTCCTTATGTACCTGGTAGACATGGACTTCGCTCTTGTTCTGACACTAGAATACTCACAATTCCAAAGACTCGCCTTGCTATAGCCAAAAAAGGATTTTTTGCTGCCGCCCCTTCTCTGTGGAATGTTCTTCCATATAACATGCGTCATGCTTCCTCGCTCATCCAATTTAAGAAACTATTAAAAACTCACTTATTTTCTAGGCAGTTTTTAAACTGACTGTTTTTGTTTATGCACCAGTTACTTATTGATTCATTTTTCATTTCGTTATTGTAATTGTACTTCTCACTCTTGTTTGTAAAGCGCTGTGATACCATGTATTTGTGTAAGAGCGCTATATAAATGCTCCTTTATTATTATTATTATTATTATTATTATGGACACTGTGACACAATCTCATCGCATCACATGTTTACAAAACATCGTGCCCTCAGGGTCAAACCATGGCAGCTGAAAGCTGTATAGTTATCTAGATGGCAGACACAATCCAAAACAAATCTTGTAATTTGTCGTCCGCAGGCAAAAATATTTTTGTATTTTCATGTATTTATCCGTAATTATTTTCTCTTGACGATTATTATAGCACACCAGTCGAAACGTAGAGAAAACCCCGTGTTTTTCCCTGCCACATTCTCACTTAGCAATTTGAGAAACGAGTTGCCAGATATATTGGTGCTTCCAAAACCCAAAAATCTCACTGGTGAGGTGTCGTGGCCGAGCGGTCTAGCTTACCGGATTCAAGTTCTGGTGTTAGCAACAGAATGTGGGTTCGAATCACGGCCGTGACACTTGTGTCCTTGAGCAAGACACTTAATCATAATTGCTTCTCTCCACCCAGGGGTTAAATGGGTACCTGTGAAGGCAGAGTTGGTTTGCTCTATATGCGCTAGAAATGGCAGCAATTGAGCTGTATACTCCCCAGGGAGCTGAGATGGTGTCAGGAATGATTTATGAGCCTTATGAGCAGGGATAATAATATAATGCGCCTTGAGCACCACTTAGTTGGTGGATACGTGCGCTATATAAATCCACACATTATTATTATTATTAGTAGTAACATTTGAGATAAGGTTCTTTTCAGAACCCTGTACCTCACTTAGGGATAATTTGAGACATACACACAAACCGAAACGATATCAATAGACCTACTCCACCATGCGAATCCATAAATCTTATATGTAATTATTTTGTTTTTAACACTTATGTGGAGAGCAAAGTTAATTATTTGTTTTGTAATTGCACATATAAATATAAACAGTGCTGCCTACCTGAGGAATCTATCATGGGTTATATTGACTGTACCGCTAAGAAGATTTCTAATGCCAATTTTGAAATACCATGTCACTCAGCTGGAACGCGCTCTTTATCAAACGGTGCTCTATACATGTCTGTTGTTCCCAAGACTAACGCAGTCAAGCGTTCTTTCAATATCTTGGGACCCTGGGATGGAACAATCGATCGCGAAAGATTCTGATAAACGGTTAGCGAACTAACCGATAACTTCCATTCACTTGTACCTCTTATTCTATGAATACCATTCGCTTCTTTGGTCCTCGTGTGTGGAATGCCATAGCTGAAAGTATCAGATCTCAGCGGTCCGTGGGTCTTTTTAAGCTTAAATACAAACGAGTCCTTATCTCTCATTATGCGTCTTAGATTCCTCTCCCAATTATCTCTTTTCTTCCATTGCGTTCACATTATCTTCATATCTAAATTTTGTTGGTCTGTTGTTTTTGCTTAACAGCCTTTTGATATCTTTTTATTATTTTAATTGCCTCTGTCACCGTGTCAACTACCTATTGTCTTGTCTCTTGTCTGTCTGTCCTTTTTGTTCGTGTTTTTTGTCTGTCTGGCTGTTTTTAACAAGCTTCTGCTTATATAAACAGCCCCATGCTCTATTTCATTAATTTATCTTACTATTAATTTGATATTTACTGCTTCATCGTTTAATGCACTTTTAATGTATTTTTTTGTTAATTTTTTAACAAAATAAATGTGATGTGACTGATTGATGATTAAACTATAGGTCTTATTGTCTTTGTTCGCTATTTTGCTTTACCTACTTAGTTATTGGTTTCTTGTGGCTTTCTGTAATAATGTTTTACTTCTTCTTGTAGTGTATTCGTAATTTTAACTTTTATTGCTTGAGCTTATATTTTATCCTTTCTACTTTCGATCTCTGCACTATCATAGTATGCTCAATTCTGACTGAAGTCAACGGCCGTCATTTTGAATTCTTTTTGAATAATGCGGTCCTTTGAGACCACAGCCGTATGAATACCGCTCAATTCACTGGAATATTAATTAGTCATGAAGCTCAACTATAGCTTCTTGGTGAGAATAAATATGGTTGACAGACTAGCTTCATTCAATCATTGACAATCAACGATCTCTTCAAATCCAGTTAATATAGAGATCAGTGATCAAACCACAGTGTGGGCATGTGACACGGGCTTGTATAATTTTGTAGAAATCACCTGACACATGCTCAAAACATATTTGTTAATGGGCATACCATATTTAACTCTTGGACACTCTACTCAAATAGTAAGAGTCATCCTGGGCGCCTATAGGAAGAATACCGGAAGGTAAATGGCCTACCCAGGTTAAATATTTTGAAATAAATAAATAAATGATTTAAATCCATCTATAGGCTAAATGACCAATTCAGACGGATTCATTTCTCATGATGATTGGCGTCGTTACACCATCGCGTAAAGCTTTATGATAATACTTTTTAAATGTTACTATCGGATAAGGTATACAAAAGTTTCCAGTTCTTGTCATAGGTCGTCTTCAAAATCGGTGCGGTGACGTTTTTTTCTTTTCTTTTGCCAACTTGTGAAATATGTGATAGGCTTCATGTTTTTGCGGTTATTGGAACCAGACCAAAGCCCCCCCCCCCCCATACATAAAGTATGGTGGCTAAGAGAGGCCTCACAAATCGGGCAAGCGTTCATACCCCTATGTGAAAAAGTCGTTTGAAGCACAGCACGTCAGAATTCCAATCGATCCAATTGGACATCGTTTCATAGAAAAACAATTGAGAAAATAAATAAATAAATAAAAATGCCGACGCGCGGTCTGAGGCGATCGACGCGCGCAAGTACCAGAAACCGGAGACTTTTTTTTGGGGGGGGGGGCCTTAAAGTCCCCAGTAATAAATAATGAAGTTTAGGCTATACATGTTGGCCTATATACAGAGATGATAAGTACATGTTCATGCTATCACTAATAAATGGTGAGAGATTTTAGCCTGATGACGTCGTGAGTGCTAGCCTTCGTATCACCCCAACCAGAAGACTCATGTCAAGGTGATGTTAGTATACATTGATACAATCTCACTGGTCTTGACATAAAATGTTGCACGACGACCAGTATTACGTCTACTAAGACTTGAAATATGCGAGGTGCATGATTTGTTTGTGTTGGCATTGCACTGCGCCCTCTTAATAGTTTTTGTTTGTTTGTTTGTTGTTTTGTTTTTTAATGCATACAAGCATGCTATTATTTTGTGATCTGCAACTCCATGGAGGCATGCGTACCGTCACAAGAAGAAAATCCCGGTCTACAAAATCATTTTAGTCTGGATTTTCAGCAGTATCTGGTCCCTGTTGCCCTTCTTCGGTCTCGGGTCTTATGTTCAATTTCTTTATGCAAAAACCTCTCTCAGAATGGGGGAAATGTCAATTATTGATGTTTGCTATTAAATAATGAAGTTTAGGCTATCATATACGTGTATACGCCTATACAGAGATGAGAAGTTTCAAATTTGATGTGTGTGGGGGTGTGTGTGTGGACGTGTACGTTATTCGTTGTGGGGTCCAAAACACAATGGAACAATTGGACCCCACAAGATAACTTTAGAAATCTTGTACCCCACAGGAGAATTCTATAGAAAAGGGATAATAGAACGAACAAAGGAATACCCCACAAGTCAATGTGTGTATGTATGTGTGTGTGTGAGTGTGTGTGTGTGTGTGTGTGTGTGTCGCCTTGAATAAATAAAATAAATATTTGTGTCAACCGGAAGAAACTGAACATTGTTTATAATTCGATACAGGACCAAGTCTCTCCGGACAGCACCAAACATCTTGATCGTTAATCTAGCTTTCAGTGACGTTGCCATGGTATTGACTAATTTTCCGATGATGTTTATTGCCACTCTCCGAGGGAGGTGGTTCTTTGGCCAGTTAGGTAAGTGTAAACAAGAATATAAAGAAATGAAAATATAGAAATGTTCAATCATAATATTCACTGTATCCATGTGAACTCAAAAAAGGACTTGACCCTTGCTCTTTATGGGTGACACATTCATTCATTCATTGAATTCTGTTATTTCTTCCATATTATCAACATGTGGGGTGCCATGGTCGAGCGGTTTAGTGCATCAGAGTGTGTGGGTTCGAAGCCTTGCCGCGACCATGGTGCTTGTGTCCTTGAGCAAGACACTTTACCATAATTGCTGCGAGGGCCGAATTGAACCCAGCCACTGGGGGATGTACAAGCCAGTGCATGCTTAGTGCCGGTCCCAAGCCCGGATAAATGGGAGGGTTCCGTCAGGAAGGGCATCCGGCGTAAAAAACCTATGCCAAATCAAATATGCGGATCATGATCCGCTGTGGCGACCCCTAACGGGAGCAGCCGAAAGAGGACAACAACTTCCATATTATCAACATGTTCATAGATTAGATACATAATACATAATAATGCAGGTTTATTTCAAAAGAAAACATTTAATATTAAATACAGGTGCCCATTTTGTTTTCTTTCATCACTGCTACATTATATAAATGTAGCAATAATATAATGTATAACATCTGTCCAGGGGAAAAATAATTCGTATTGTAAACAGTTGCAAGTAAAACATCTATGGACAGAATGAACGGGTTGTTTAGGGTGTAAACCGAGGACGACTTATAACAAAAGGGACCAATAGGACCTCAGTCGGCAGTTATTGTTCGAATGGCAGTGCTTTAACAAAGAGAACAACAGAGATGAACAATAGGAGGTCCTCTGTTTACATCGTAAACAAACGGTGACATGACGCCCTTTCCTATGTGTACATGTTGTAAGCTTTTTAGTGACTGCGGGGGAAACAAAATCCCCGAATAAGACTCGGGCGGGACTCGAACTCACAACCTCCTGCAGGTCTGGACTGGGGCTGATATTGCTGGCAAGATTACAGCAACAGGGTTGCACAATACAGCATGGCATAATTGCAAAATTCGCAAGAGGTCATTGGTTCTAACATCTTCCGAATCCTATACTCACCTAAGGTTTCCTGACTGAAGAAACTCTAAAAAAATGAGTAAATTAAGTGCAGCGCAAAGTGTCGCTGGTGAAGGGCAAAAATACATTTTAATAAGATGTCATATGATGTCATTGTTTTAAGGTTTCACCTTTTTCCTCTAATTTTCCCGCTATTTACAGTCAAATTCTGCTGCTCATTAGTATTTTGAGAAACGTTAAAAGCAGTGGTTTTCTTTTTCTCAAGTAATTAATACAATAATGTTTCAATGAAAACAAACAAACAAACTAAATTCAATGCCTGAAATGAATCAAAGTGTGTGAAAATACGCTGTTTTGTGTGAAAGTGTATGAATATTAGGGCCTACTCACTTTGCACATAAAGTAGCGTATTTTCACGCAATTTGATACAATGTGATCGCCGATAAAATAGTATCAGTTTAGTATTAGTTTACTGGCGTCAGATCTTAAATGCTTATTTCACCCTACATTTTGTTCTGCAGCTTGCAACATCTACGCTTTCTTTGGGGCTCTCTTTGGCTTTATGTCCATAACAACCATGACAGCCATAGCGCTGGATAGGTGAGTAACCACAGCAACAGAGTCATGACGTCAACTTTGTGGAGTTGTGTGGTCAAATGCATGCACGGATTACCGCACGGGCAAACTGGGCACGTGCCCCGGGCCCAGGAGCCAATAGGGGCCCTTGGTTTTCAAAAAAAAAAAAAAAGAGCATAGTACTAGTAGTATTATGCGCGTGTATGGGCCCGTGGTGAATTTGTGCCCAGGGCCTGTGCTCATGATGATCCGTCCATGGGTTTACGTGATTTTGCTATCACTGATAAATGAAGAGAGATTTAGCCTGATGAGTGCTAGCCTTCTTGTCACCCCAGCCAGAAGACTCCTTTGAAGGTGATGGTGGCATTAGTTACAACGATACAATCTCACTGGTCTTGATATAAAATAACACACGACGAACAGTATCGTCTACTAAGACTTGAAATAATTATGCAAGGCACATGATTTGTTTGTTGTTGGTACAACACTTAATAATGTTAGCCTGTTGCTTTTTTAAATTAAAAATACATACATGCATGCTATTCTTTTCTTTTCAACAGACACTATGTGATCTGCAACTCCATGGAGGCCATGCGTACCGTCACAAGAAGAAAATCCGTCTACAAAATCATTTTAGTCTGGATATACAGCAGTATCTGGTCCCTGCTGCCGTTCTTCGGTCTCGGGTCTTACATGCTGGAGGGCTACGGTGTCAACTGCACCTTTAACTACTTAGATCTGTCGCTGAAGAACAGACTGTACGTAGGAACAATCTTCATGTTCGGTTTCTTCATCCCTTTGGTCACCATCATTGGATGCTATAGTCACATTGTGATGACTCTTCGGGATCATCGTAAACAACTCATGAAGGTACAGAACAATCTACGAACCCTTGGCAATGACAAGGCCCAATCGGCCGCCATAAGAAAAGTCAAGAATGATAAAATGGAGTGGCAGATCGCCAAGATTGGCATCATGCTGACCGTTTTATTCTGCGCATCCTGGATGCCCTATGCATCAGTAGCCTTTATTGGCGAGTTTATCGACCATACTCTGGTCACCCCGATGGTGCAAGTCATACCCGTGGTGCTTGCCAAAAGTTCGGCCAGTTGGAACCCCTTAGTGTACGCCATCTCACACCTGCGTTTCAAGGAAGCTCTACGCAATCGGTTCCTTAAATACTGTTGTGGTGGGATGGAATCCCAGAGTCAGCCGTCTGCGACCCGGTCCAAGCCGAGCAATACCCGTCGTGTGACCGACTCTAGAGCCACAAGTGTCCAGTCAGTCATCCCCGAGCAGGAACGAACCGACACCGTCATGTCTACCGACTCATCCAGAACAACTGCCATAGAGCTCACGGGTCAACATCAAAGACCAATTAGGAGTTCTCTGAAGGGAGGCAGAGCACAGGACAACGACAGTGAGCAGAAGAGAAGTTCCTTACCTGATACATCGACGTCGGTTACCGATACTGGGAATGTCAACTTGGAGATAGCGAGTAAATCCAATGATGGCGTCAGGGTGCAAGACCCATACGTGACGTACGATAATCCGGCAGCCATACTCAATGAAAAAGATGAACTCACAAAGCTATGAAGATACAAAGCGAGAAATCGCTGGCACACGAGGCGATTTTTCAGACTTCTTGAAATCGCATGAAGTATGACGTCAACAGGCTAGGTACAAGTGGTGGATCACGACAAGGCCACTCTTTTTGATTTCCCATTCAATCAAAATCGTTGGTCAATGTTTCATTCTGAATGAAATATCCCAAAGAGAGTACAAGAGAATAACGCACCATATTTAAAGGAATAATATAGTACATAAAGCATTTCGCACAGTTATTATCCAGTACACCAAAAATTGTTCGTCCAGCTAGCTTGGATCCTTGGTTCTAATTGACCAAAAACCAATGTTGTACCATCCCTTTAACAAGGGCGACAGAATAATAGGCTTCCAAGCTTCCAATGAAACCAAACTGGACCTAATCACCGCATCCGTGCATGTTTTTATTCAGTAGAAAAACGTTACTACAAATTGTTTTATTTAATTCATGACAACTATAACATCCTGTGTATTTTGTCGAAGTTAGTTTGTGATATATATTATTGAAAGATAGCCATTTTAAATAAGGCACTGGGCTTAAATGTATTTTGTTTTTAAGCAACATTCTTGAATCTTGAAGATGTCGTAATTGGGTAAAAAACTGTTTTTCCCCGCCGAGCAGTTCTACCATATTGTATTTAAAGATTATATATTAAATATTTATGTACATTATTTAACTGTATTAAAAAACACCATTTGGCGAATAAAGGAAAATAAGCAACCGAATTAGATTGTTTTTTTTTTTTTAAATAGTTTTAAAATCTAGTTTCAATTTTTACGATTTGAGGATAGCTATGTCTCCCTGAGTTAAGATCTGAAGGATATACCAACACCCACGGATCTCTATTATAATGACTGGATAGAGAGACAGCTCATTGATCCCTTACAAATTAATGCACGTAGCCATTTTACTACTCTACATACAAGAAGACCGCACACAGGGAACACGACGAGAACACTCACGGCACATACAATGAGGAGGCTAATTCTCCCTGTGTACAGCATTCTGTGGTTTATGAGAGTAGCAACACGGCATCAGTGGCTTCATTGTAGGGGCATGACACTCTATCCAGACAGTTTTATCACAGAGAAAGGGTTTTATAGAGATTAGTGCCGACATTCCAGACATCCTGACTCCACAAGAAATTAAAACTAGCTGAAGTCGGTGATCGGTTTTAAGTTTGTCAGAAACGCCCTTTGCGACAAAGTTTCAGGCGACTCAGTGAACGCACATAATGTACACACACAGGTTCTTGAAGGACTTTCTACATTCGCAATTTCACTTTTCAGTCAACGTCTGGAAACCAAACACTGACTAGTCTAGCCACAGACCCTCCGGACCCTCCGGGGCCCAATAAACTGGCGCTGCTAAACACGGAATCCGTGCTTACAATCTTCATGTTCTGCTTTCAGGGTGAGCGCATAATAGTCCATGAAATGTGAAATGCTAAGCCTCGTCCAAAAACACTGTTACGACTGTTTGACGATTGCTAACCAGACGTGGCCTCAAAGATCCCATTAATATTACACGCAGTACAATAAAGAAAGATAAACAGCAACATAAAACAACCGTTGTATATGTTATGTGTCAATACAATGCACAAACGAAATCAGAATTAACGCAGTCATTACCTTTTCCACCGAGAAAATCTTTCTTTGTGAAGCAAATTCCAAAGTTTCACGAGTTTAATATCTCCTGGAAAATATTTATTTTGGGTTTGCGTTTTGGAACTTAAAGCTACGATTTAGGGCCAGTTTTCTTTGAGTTTATCGCATTACATTGACATCGAAACCACTGTGTATTTACTGCTTTCTTCCACATCGTCAACTTGTTAAAAATTCACCTTTTTCGCCGAGTCCTACCTG
Source organism: Zoroaster sp. YZ-2022 (assembly GCA_029582265.1). Lineage (NCBI taxonomy): Eukaryota > Metazoa > Echinodermata > Asteroidea > Forcipulatida > Zoroasteridae > Zoroaster > Zoroaster sp. YZ-2022. The sequence continues at coordinate 39,515,468 of CM055824.1, read as the reverse complement.
GAAGGAATTTTCAAGTACATTTTTGTTTGAATATGTCTATCTTATCAGAAAAAAAAGATACACTTATATAAGGGGTCGCTTTATGTTGAAACTGGGACCTTTTCAATGACGTCATTGACGGGGGAAAATGTGATATTCAACACATAACTAAAGCAGGAAAATATAACCCAACACATTGAAAATAAATGATCAATTCCGATTTTTACATTTAGTAGTTCATCACAAAACAAAAGGAAACAGTAATCTGTTTTCCTAGGGAGATTCAGGATGATGCGGGCGGTACATACAAGAAGGGGTGGACGGCACACACAGATGTTCATCCTGAGGTAAAATACTACTTTGGACACAATGCTTATTTCCCAATCAAAAAGTATTTGGAAATAGAAACCTCCCAAATTCATATTTCCTTTTGAATTAATACGATTTTTTATTTATTTATTTTAATTTTAATGGGCGAAATTAATACCCTAACTTACATAAAAAATTCAAAACAATATTTTAATAGGGGTTAAGACGGTCCCAAATATAGGCGTTATGTTGCCAAACGCTAACAAATTACAATTTAACCCTTGTTATAAATATATGTTATAAAACTATGAAAACATAATTTAAAGAGAAAATCTCCAATGCCTCGTTGATGACTGTTCTGGTCGTTTGTTCGATCTTTTGTTGAAATGACGCATAACACGTAACAACGGCTGTTTGAAAAAAAGGCCATTATTTTAGCTTAATTATTTTACTCAGAATTGGTTTACTGAGGTTAAGCTTTTTCAAATTAAACAGTGAAAATCGTTTGAAAACTAACACTATAAGCTACCGTTTCAGTAGGGCTATCATACTTTTTTTTGTAAATAATATATTATTTTGCAAGTAGAAAACATGACAGATTTATTCCCTCCAGATGGTATACCGGCAAATTAATTTTTATGAATTATATAGGCCGGTTATACTTCACACGAATGCAGAAGCGAAGCGAATCACATGACGTCAACGTCAACAGTGAATTATCGCGATTTCATTGTAATTGCTGAGAAGTTAAACGGAAAATATCGTCACGATCAGAGCAGACTGATAAAACAAGGCGCAATAAGATCAATACCGCGGCTACTGTATAAATTGCATTATTACGCATCAGCCACTTGCTCGTTATTTATGCCGCCGCTAAGGCGATATGATCTTAAGGCACCCTGTTATAAAGGCCAGCCCGTGCTCGTCATTTTCAGTCACTAAGTTCATCTAAAACTAGGACATCGATTCCATGCCCTGTCGAAAGTCTGCTCTGATCGTGACGATATTGTCCCTTTAAAGGTACAGTATCGTCGCGATCAAAGCAGACTTTCAACAGCAACGGTAATATTTTATTTTATTTTTATTGTCCTCAATTAACCAACAGCGGTAAATTCCCAATAACAGGATGGGATAAAATAATAATAATAAAAATAATAACTCACCTTTGTTCCTCATGTTAACTCTATTATCAAAAAAACTAATCGCATGAGTGGTTTGGTCTGGCGAAACTTCCCCACGTTGAAGAATGATCATGTTTTACGCAACTTGTTTTGTTCACTAAACAGACCGAATCTAGAGTATTGTACAATATTGTTTAATTCTATCTCTGCTCATCAGGCACATAGGATAGAAGGAGTTCAGCATCGTTTTCTCAAATTTGTTCATAGGATGCTTAATAGTAACACTGGTTATAAGTGTAACTTGGATTATATTGACTTATGTGATATTTAAAGGATTCCACCCCTCAGACATAGGAGAGTTGTTAATGACTGTTTATTTCTATATAAATGTTTTCACAATCATTTTAGAACCATGGACTGCAATCCACTTAGTTTACATGTTTCTAATCGTCGTACATGGCATGCCAATGAACACATCCTCCATGTCCCAAGGAATCGCGTTGAGGTGACAAAGCGTGGCTTTATATCAAGGATTTCATCCATCTATAACGGGCCAACATATATAATAACAACATGTATAAGACTTCTCACTTTATAATTCTTTCATTTTGATAAGTTTAGTATATCTTGTATTGTATCTTTGCTCATCCACGTCCTCAACATCTTCATGCATTTTACCTTCTTTCAATCCCCCATGTTTCCTTCAACCACTCTGTGACGCCCTCTTGCGGTGACAATTCATCCACTCTGTGTAAAATGGAGCCAACAGACCATGTAACTTGGGGCGCGTTTTCACGACCGTGACCAGAAACATGTTTGGGCTTAATGTCATTGGTTAATTAAGCGTTTTCGCGATGACGTCATTGTTCTAAACAAACGTGAACCGAAGTTTGTGATCGGTTAAGCAAGATGGCGGGTTGTAACAACGGTAACGAAAGTTTGGTTAATAAACCCTTTCACGGTAATATGCGCCATGTTTTTGACGGGGCAAAATTGTTTATTTCGAACACTCGTTGCCGTCTGCGACCCAGCGCTCGAACTTCATGTACATTCCAGACGCGTGCGTGAAGTTCGAGCGCTGGGTCGCAGACAGCAACGAATGTTCGAAATAAACAATTTTGCCCCGTCAAAAACATGGCGCATATTACCGTGAAAGGGTTTATTATTTTATTAAAACATGATGGAATGATAGTTCGTATACAAGTATAACTTTCAAGTTTATTACTAGCACTCACGAGTCCATTTTGCCAAAACGTTTATCACACCGTATATTTTGAGAAACGTTGAGGATTGAACACGTCACAAATTGCAAACAAGTTTCTGGCCTGTACGTTTGCGTTTTCGCGTAGCTATGCCGTCTTGTTTCTGGTCAAGAATATGACGTCATAAACAAGCTTCTATTCGTGTTCGCCAAAACACGTCCTTGGTTTCCCGCCGGGCAAAAGTGTGTGTATTTGTATGCAATAGTGTGTATATTATGTGTATGTGAGTTTGAACATTGTCTAGCCTACTTCTCCACATTACATCAAGAATGTTTGGAATTTTCAGATGAATAAGGTTTGAGATGTTAGTGCCTTATTAAAAATAAATCTAATTAAGAATTTTTCTGCTGATATCTCAAAATATCAGATTTAATGGTTTCTTGTCATAGACCAGTGTACATTTGATGGTTTCTTGTCATAGACCAGTGTACATTTGATGGTTTCTTGTCATAGACCAGTGTACATTTGATGGTTTCTTGTCATAGACCAGGGTACATTTGATGGTTTCTTGTCATAGACCAGTGTACATTTGATGGTTTCTTGTCATAGACCAGTGTACATTTGATGGTTTCTTGTCATAGACCAGTGTACATTTGATGGTTTCTTGTCATAGACCAGTGTACATTTTGTGCCCGGTGCAGTTTGATCTTTGGGGCTCTTGTTTAAATATGTGATGTCATTGGTTACATCGTCTATAACGCATGCTAAACAGCGATATGATTTTACAGATACAATTACTAGTATTAAAGGGCGCCCTCAACAGGTCGTGCACGCATTCCCTCCATATGATGAACACTGTGTTTGCACATGCACAGCCACAAACAATATTGTTTGTTCTGGTTTCAACGTTTTCTTGTTTTCCTCTAAAGATTCACAATCATCACATCCGCATTGGCAACATCAGTCAAATTGTCCCAGGAGTTTGAATGCTAAGGAAATGGTCATAGACTGCGCTGCAGCTATTTGTCACAGCCGAAGAATAATGGTGTTTTAAAAAGGACACTGGCATAATGCAAGAAGTGTTCACGCGTTGCTCTAGAAGCGTTTAAGCTTCGCATTATAGAAGTATTTAAGCATCGCACTAGAAGTGTTCACTGTCGCACTAGAAGTGTTCAAGTGTCGCACTAAAAGTGTTCAAATGTCGCACTTCTCGTACAACGCGTCTAGGGTGACGCTTTTAATGCGACGCTTAAATTTCTAGTAAGTGCGACATTGCGACGCGTTGGTGAACACTTCTAGTTCGATGCGTGAGCACTCTTCTTGTGACGGAGCCAGTGTCCTTTTTATAACACCACAGAAGGTGGTATTCACGAGCCGCCGCCCTGACCGCTTTTTTTTCTGCAGCATACTTCGTCAATGCCTTAGAAATTGGCACAGGAATCTAATTTTAAAAAGATTCTTAAATAATTAATTCACCGCCTGAATCGAGTGGCATGGCAGTCCAGTGGTTAGAACGTTCGCCTTGCAAATAGAAGGCACCGAGTTCAAGACTAGGTTTTTCAACATTTTTGTATACATTATAAAATAATTTCAGAAGCAAAGCCTTTCTATATAAATGGTAATTCACGGTTGTGGAGGATTTAACAAAAAAGGAAAATAAAGTCACAAATTCATTTTTTAGTATACAAATGCGAAAGAAGGTCCACGCGAGCTATTTTGAAATCTGATCATGGAATCTCAAAAATGCCTCTCTTTTTGGGAACAAATCGAACAAAAGGAAAGCATACCATAAATTTGTTCAGCTGTTTGTGTATTAAATTAGGAACTCTGGTATCTACAAACCTGGGGGAAATGTTTGGGGCTGTTTACTTATCGTTCAAATACTGAATAAATCGTTTATGATAAGGCCAAAAAAAAAAAGATGTTGAGTTGCCCTCCACCGACCGACCCAAAAGTGCTGAAATCTCGGGTCGGTTTTTTTTTTTTTTTTTTTTTTTCCCCGTCATTCATAGGCCTATTTATTAATGAAACTTACCAATTTTCTTTGTATAAAACATAATACGTTTGATTTGTGAAATTTTCCACTTTTTTTACCGGTAAATTTACCGGTACCCAAGACTCAATCTACATGTTTTCAAATCGAATGGCCCCGGCCCTCACATGGTGCACTGCCTTCGCACATACTGACTGTGTGCCAACGATTGCGACTCAAATCTACATAGGCCTATAACACGTTTTCCAATCGAATGGCCCTCACACGTTGTGCACTGGCTCCCCGCACTGTACGTGTGTCAACGATTGCGACTTAATCTACACGTTTTCAAATCGAATGGCCACTCACATGTTGCATGTTGAGCATTGCACGCAATATGGATGAATTTGCTGTGTCAATCACAGCGAAAAGTACAACAAAAATGCTTGGGATACTTTTATTCTGAAGCAAAATTCCTTGCTGATAGGTATACAAATGAAAAACATGGTATGCAGTTTCAGTTCCAATGCATTTCAATCTTAAAACGACAGTCAAGGAGAAAAAAAAGAAAAAAAATTAAATAAATCCCGACCGACCGACCCCTTCAAATATTTTCACTGGAGGGCAACTCAACAAATTTTTTTTGGGCCTAATTATGGAGAACGTCTTGTTTACGACTGCGCTGAATTATGTTTTTGTAAACGGATTTTTATTTCCACATAACATAGGGATGAAATGGGGAGCAATGAACACAAACTAATGGGTATGACAAACATGACCTCCATAATAACACCGACGTCTGTTCTGTCAATGTTCTAATGGGGTTGTTGTTGAAATGATAAATTTCAAACATAATCAAAGATATCTGCTTAGCAACACTTTCAGAAATTGATCCCCTGAATTGAACTAACCTCGTGACATCACGTGTCAATATTATTATTATCATTATTATTATTTATTCGGCATAAAACACAACAAACATAAGACAATATACAAAACAGAACATTACCAGTGGTACATGCCAGGGCATGAAAAAGTTAACTAAATAATTTTTAATAAGGCCCGAACAATACATCGCAAATCTTATTCAACCGAAAATTCAAACACTTCTTGATGTTATGTGGAGAATTCCAAAATGTACCACACTCTGCATAAAACAAAAATACACCTTTGTAAACATTGTCTATACAGTAGTAAGTGTATCCCATTGAATACCCCAGAGTACAATGGGAACAATTATATCACTCGATATCATCTAAACTGAGCTATTGCACGAGGCGAAGCCTGATGCATTCATCTTTAGCGAAAATATAATTGTTTTGTCGAAATTACAAACATTTTTAATAATAAACATAAAAACATGTAAAAGTTTATCTTCCTTTTCTTACAACTTGTGAAACTTTTTTGAAGGATAGTTGTATGATATATTAAAACAATAGAGGTTTGATATAAACGTATAGGCCTACGTATACATTTCCAAAAAAACAATGTTGTACCTTCCCATTAAAACCCTCCTACCAGACCGGTAGCTGAACTTATGTGGCAAGTACACTCACTGGCCATAAGTATTGCAACACACACCAAAGTTCAGTTTGGAGAACTGTGTTACAATAATTTATTTTATTTTATTTACACTACTTAAGACTTCTTGAAAGTGCCTGTGTTTTGAAGTCAATGTTCTTTTTTTACTGTTCTTGCTCTGAAATTAAGTAATACACGATCGATGAAATCGGATTAAATGATCATCTCCCCTGTTACTGTAAAGTGCTAATTTTAAGCATGTTGCAATACTTTTGGCCAGTGAGTGTAGCTATAGATATAGATATACATCAGTCAACTGACTGTTTTTGACTATTGAACCAACTGTGCACACAGAGGCATGTATGACTGGTTTTGACTGACCACCATCAACAATACAAGTAAGATAATGCTTTTACCAGTCAACTCATTTTGACCTGTGTGCAAATGTACTTACTACACGTAAGGTTTGACAGCGTCGACTTTTAACGCTCTAGATATATCAACATTTTGACTGATTGTTACCGTTGCAGTCATGATATAAGGTCAACTCTCACAGGATAGTCCACTTTTGATTCGGATAAATTTAAAAACATAATACTTTGAAAGTACACACTGTCATTAAACTCGGAAATTATGATTTAGGTTCAACACTCTTTCTCAATCTACCCCCTCAAAATAAATTTAAATCGCAAATTACTGACATGAGTGTACGTTAATCTTCTGGGCTTACGGAACGCCATGACGATCGAGTAACCCGCCTTCAATGCACTATATGGAAAAGCTTACAAAGCGCTGGATAGCACATAATTTTCAGTCACTGTATTCATTTTCAACAAGAACACCAATTCCATGCCCTGTTGAAACTCTGAGTGTGACGATATGCTGTCCCTTTATCACCAAGTAAGTTTTAGGCTACATCAAAATTCGACCATATTGATTAATTTTGAATTATAAGGCTTGTTACGTTTAGGTGAAAGCAGTTAGGTAGCCGATACGTATCACCATATACACCCATCACAACTTCTAAGTTGAATATCTAGTATATCTCAACGAGTATTGCATGAATTTTAAAAATTCAAAAAGCAAATGACAGAATGACATGTTCTACACAGCTCGTAATGAAATGGTTGAAATTCAATCATGCATGCACAATTGACAGTGATTTGAATGAAAATTTGAATGAAAATTCAGCTGAAAAAAAAAGTTGCAGTACAAAGCATTCCTTCAAGGGCATGTTCCACATGTAGTTTTCTGTAAGAACTCATGCATCAATAACAATGGTATTGATGGCTGTTTCATAATAAGACAAGAATATTCAAAGAGCAACATGCAACATGCATGTCCATTGTTTTAGAAGGGTAGAGCAAGAGTTTAATATGGAATTGGTCCTCCATTATTCTCCATAACTGAGTTCTTACAGAAAACTACATGTGTAACATGTCATTGAAGCAATGCTTTGTACTGCAACTTTTTTTCAGCTGAATTTTCATTCAAATCACTGTCAATTGTGCATGCATGATTGAATTTCAACCATTTCATTACGAGCTGTGTAGAACATGTCATTCTATCATTTGCTTTTTGAATTCATGCAATACT
>CM055824.1:39272768-39502768 GCA_029582265.1 Zoroaster sp. YZ-2022 | reverse complement strand
TAGCAGAACCGGTAGTAATAACCTTATCATATGGGGTATTATTTTCATTCACCGAGTTCATCTAAATCTAGCACTCCGATTCCATGCCCTGTTGGTCGTGACGATATTGTCCTTTTAAGAGGGGGGTACACCTTTGATAATTACCGAAATAAAACTGGGATGAATATGATGGTAATGGTATTCTAACATCCTGTCTGATCTGATTTCATATTCACAAAAACATTAATAAACATTCCAATTTAAGTCATTTGCGGCAACACCATGAATGTAGGAGAATCCTCAAGACGATCAGAGCATACTGATCGAAACATCGAGCTGCACAACTTGATCCTTTCAGAACTATTAACAACTAAAGAGAATGTCATCATGGTGTCACCGCAGTCTTCACTTATCCGTTTCACCATGCAAAGCTACAAATCTTACTACATGTCACCGCAAACAGTCTTCACTTATCCGTTTCACCATGCAAAGCTACCAATCTTATGGTGTCAGTGCAAACAGTCTTCACTTATCCTTTTCATCATGCAAAGCTACAAGTCTTAATTCCAATTTAAAATAGATCACCAGCATCTGATTTACTTCAAGCATTATCAGAACGATCGTCACATTTACCAACCTAAGGTTTAGTTCTGAAGGTTACCTTTGAAGGGAATAACAGTTTGTCGCGCGGTTTTTATCGCAGGTTAATGATCGATTTTTGGTCACGGATGATAAGGACCTCGCCTTCGACTCGGTTCTTATCGCCCGTGGCCACGTCTAAAACAAGTCATTAACCTGCGGCAAAAACCGCGTGGCAAACTCTTATTCCCTTAATGTTGAACCTTTCCTCTAACTGCAATTATTTATGGGGGTGATTTTATGGATCTTAAGGTGGGATGGCGCGCTGAGCAGGGGGGTGTGATTTGACAAAAGTAACAGAATATTTTGTAGCAGCGGGACTGGGTCTTCCTTTGTCCCCTGAACATCCCGGATGTTTAATTTTGGAGAATTTACAGACTCCCATCTCCACAAACAAGAAGCTAGAAGTTTGACACAATACAGGCTTATTTTCCCTGGTGTATAGACGAGACAAACAGTCAAACATTTGAAACAATTGAGAACATTTAATGTGTTTTAATACAATTTAAAATGCATAATTCTTTAAACAAGATAAATATTTGCTTATCATTTCGGATTTTTGAGAAAAAAACATGAAATCACGAATAAAGTTTTATAACACCATGCCATAGAACTTGTTAGAGTAAAGTTATCCACATCACTGTCAATTAATGTTTTCTTTAATATAATTATGGTTATTACACAGTACCGTCTCACTGTACCATTTCCTTTTTAACTCTGTTTTTGACTGTTGAACCAACTATGCACGAAGGGGCATTTTTGACCGGAGAATTCCAATCGATCCAGCAATTTTGGCTGCAATTGGACATTGTTTCATAGCAAAACAAAAATAAAAATTCAAAATGCCGACGCGGTCTGAGGCGACGCACGCGGAGACCAGAAACCGGAGACTTATTTTTTTGGCCTTATTGAAGAAATTTTCCCTTTTTCAGATTGTACATTGATATGTGCCAAGTACACTCACTGGCCAAAAGTATTGCAACATGAATTTGTACGAGACATTGCCTAGACGGATGGCCGCAATTATCAGGTCACGTGGTTACCCGACAAAGTATTGAAGGACTTTGTTTCCGAGCAAGAACAGTAAAAAAGAACATTGACTTCAAAACACAGGCACTTTCAAGAAGTCTTAAGTAGTGTAAATAAAATAAATTATTGTAACACAGTTCTCCAAACTGAACTTTGATGTGAATTTCAATGTTGCAATACTTATGGCCATGTGAGTGTACATTGGAAGTACACGTAAATGACTTTCCCGCGGCCAATTTTATAGAGCTGCTAAGCCCACAAATTTGCTAAGCACAAAAAGGTTACACTTAGCAAAACAGTAGGGTTACCAGCCAAATTGTCACGTAATGTATACTGCTTGTGGCAAGTTCTCAGCTAAATTTTGCTTTAACCCTAACGATCCCCATCCAGCCAAACTCCAACACCAGGGATTGTTGGAGTTCGATGGGTTGAGTACTGTGTACTTCTGATATGGCATGTGTAAAGTGTTGGAATATGGCTGGATGAGTACTGTATGTGTGCAGTAACAGTGTTGGATTTTGATTGAGTGAGGACGGTGGTTCTACTAGCATGCAACATTGTTAGACTTTGAGTGGAGAGAGTGTGTGTATGCAACCTGCTGTAATAAACAACTGATAAAGGCAAATATTGTACTTAGGTATGCTTGGCATTGTCTAACATCATACAACTAGAACCTACCATTTATTCCATAGGGTGTTTTAGTTTTTGTATAGTTAAGTTTTTTTTTAGCATGAAAACAATTGTTGGATTATGATGGGTTGAGTACTGTGTGACTCCAGTGTTCAAACTTTACTTTGGGCCATGTGTCCCCACTCAATCAAAATCCAACAGCTAAGGGCCTGTTGGAGTTTGACGGGTTGAGTACTGTTATGGCAAGTGGACTGTTGGAGTTTGATGGGTTGAGTACTGTAAACCAGCAACAGTCAACCATGGTGTTGGGATTTGATAGGTTGAGGAAGGTTTCTAGTAAAAATGCTTCAAGGGAGTTAGGGTTAATAGTAGATAACTTTGCTAAGCCAATATTTTCAGCTTAGCAGCGCATGAAATTGGGCCAGTAAGTCAGTCCTGAACAGTAACGAAATTACCTTTTGACTCAGCATGACAAATTAACTGTTGGTCAAATAATGACACCTCAGTGTGTCAATAATGCCCCTCAATAATTTTGTGAATGTGTTCTTCCAGAAGTCTATTACCTTCACGTGTATGAAGTGTGCCAGCCCAAATGCTTGCATGCACAATGACCATGGTTATGAATACTGCTTCCCTGCCCGGCCCTGCCGTAAGGCATCATGGGATTAGGCACTTGACGCGTGAAGGAACAAGAATCTAAAACTAGACGCAGGTGAACTATCCATTTGGCGAATACGCTAAACACTACGGTGCGCGCATGAGGTACAGTTGTCTCACACGCCGGTTAAGTCTCCCAGACTGCACTGCTTCGTTTTGAGACCTTGCCCATTAGTATGTGGAACAAAACTTCACAAATGGGCCATATCCGTTGGTCTTGGAGTAACTATGCCATGGACTAGGATAGTACACGACTGGCACACTTCAACTAGGCAATAGAATTATGACTGTTAATCTGAAAGGTACATGATTTAATTTTGCCCTACACAGACGTGTGTATAGCACTGTATACTCAGTGCTTTCCGAGTGTCTGTGGAAAAAACTACACAGGCAGACTCGGGCGGGATTCGAACCCACGACCTCTTGCTTACTAGTGCAGACGTCTTAACCTCTCGACCACCGAGCTTGCCCGATGACAATTGGCCGGCTAGAATCCCATATAGCAGCGGGTTCCGCGATAAGGTACATGTAATCTACTTCTTGTTTACAAGGAAAAGTGTACCAATTGAAAACAAACATTACCTGTGAAATAGCAAAACACATGGAATATACATCTTTAATGGGAAGGTGCAACATTTGTATTTGGTAACTTACATGTGGATTAACCCTCCTACAACGTGGAGGCCACTCCGATCCACAAAATTCTGTTCTTGAGCAACCTTCAGTACATACAAGTACAAGCCTGCTGTCCTTTCCAAGTAATCTTACAAAATCAACTGTGTGCCACCCAAGGACACTGTAAATGTTTGAACATATCAGTATGGCCTGCAATGTATCAATGGGAGACCACCTTACCCTGCAATCTCAGTGGTGTGATAGTGCACAGAAGGGTAACCATAGGATGCCACTGGCAACAGCTAATGGCTTGGAGTGGCCTGAATGGGTTGTTTCAAAAATTGCACTGATTGTAGGAGGGTTAATTTCTACCTTCTAGTTTGCAAGAAATAATCACAAAACTAACATGTGAAGGTTTCATCACAAGACATGTAGGTGCTCATGTTTCCGTTTTTGAGACAAACTGCTACGTGCGTTTTATGTTTTACAACAAGAAAGATTAATTTTTACTCACTTCAGAAAAAAAAACCTTCTCCGGATGATTGATAGGAGTAGCAACTTTAAAGAGACACTGTCGTTACAATCTGAGGTGACTTTCAACAGGTCAGTGTCCTAGTTTAAGATGAACACAGTGACTGAAAATTACTGGCTCATTTATGCAGCAGCAATGGTAATACGGCCTTACCATGTGGGATTATTATTTTTAGTCACTGAGTTAATCTAAAACTAGTACTCAGATTCAGATTCCATGCCCTGTTGATTGTGACGATATTGTTCCTCTAAACCAGGTAAGATAATAATAAACAAAACAATGGTAGAGTGGGGTGGGGGTAGGGTGGGGGTTGGGTGGGGGTAGAGTGGGGGTAGAGTGGGGTGGGGGTAGAGTGGGGTAGAGTTGGGTGGGGGTAGAGTTGGGTGGGGGTAGAGTGGGGTGGGGGTAGAGTGGGGTGGGGGTAGAGTGGAGTGGGGTAGAGTGGAGTGGGGTAGAGTGGAGTGGGGTAGAGTGGGGTGGGGGTAGAGTGGGGTAGAGTGGGGTGGGGGTAGAGTGGGGTGGGGGTATGGTGGGGGTTGAGTGGGGGTAGAGTGCGGTGGGGGTGGGGTAGGGGATATGGGTGGGGGTTAGGGTAGGGGTGGGGGTTAGGGTAGGGGTGGGGTGGGGTGGGGTGGGTGTGGAGCATGTGTGTTAATGTCCCTACTCCTGTACAAATATTCAGATTTGACAATGTATTTCCAGGCTGCGTGTCCCACTTTATGGTCATGTGTTTCCCTTTTCACACACACTGGATTCACCCCCCAACACAAAATAACATTAATATGGACGATTAATATGGACGATTACTTCTCTCCTTTTAAATCAATAACAATGTCTCTTCACTGTTACAACACGCTGAGGCTTTCTAGATATTACAACGAATTGATCTATTTCCCTACACAGCAGGTGGTTGATACTCCACATTCATTGTCCATCACTTGCATTCCTGGATGTCAGCGAAATGCTCCTTTCCCGTCCAGATAGTTAGATCAGAGTCTATGACACAATTCCTTTTGCCGATTTACAAGGAGCTTCGATCTAATTTGAGGGCATTTCCACAACACACCTGCCATCTGAAATGGTTCACTCTATATGGTTCACTCTATAAGCCTTGTACGTTCCAGGATTTGAGTTTGTCTCTGCTCTGCCATAAACACCACGCTGACGCTAAACCCAGCCCAGCGGCTCCACCCTTTGCCATTTTCCTTAATCCAGCTAAAAAGTAATCACATAAATAAAAAGGGATTGTAACAGGAAGGGTTGTGGTAGCACTTTATTGAATATTTAATGAGTTGTAATATTATTGCTCGGTTTCTGAGAAGAACAGGCAAACCTCCTCGTACTGTTTTTTCAACCACGCAAATAATAATAATAATAATAATGTGGACTTATATAGCGCACGTATCCACCAAACTGGTGCTCAAGGCGCATTATATTATTACCCCTGCTCATCAGGTCATAAATCATTCCTGAAACCATCTCAGCTCCCTGGGGAGTATACAGCTCAATTGCTGCCATTTTGGCGCATATAGGGCTAATCAAACACAACAACCAACTCTGCCCTCACAGGTACCCATTTACCCCTGGGTGGAGAGAAGCAATTATGGTAAAGTGTCTTGCTCAAGGACACAAGCACCACGGTCGCGGTTGGGATTCGAACCCACATTCTGACGACTCAGCCATCAGAACACAAATCCGATGCACTAAACCGCTCAAATCCTAATTTAAAAAAAAATTGTTACATACATGTATACAACAAAATTTATAATGACCCTAGTTGCTGAAAAATTAAAATCATGCAAAATTGGGAATGGAAGCAGACTGCTCTATACGTAAATGGTAGATTAATTAATTGTCATTATTTAATTTATTAATTTATAGACATTTTTACACCTGTTACAAGCTGTGATATAGAGGTATTCAGTCAATGTATTTTTCCAATAATGAAGATCACAAAAGCAAAAAAAAAAGGGGGGTTGGACTAGAGTAGTATTTTCCCTTAAACAGGTACATGACAATTGATTTTAATAAACAATTGGAATGAGAATGAGACTGTAAACTCGTCCAATGGTTTGGCTCTTGTTCTTCTGTATTGACGTATATGTACAACACACAAACATCAGCCATAGTTCAGTGACCCCTTTTAGATCAAACAGCTCTTGAAACATGTATATGTACATCACATGCGTGTGTACAGTATGTACCCTCAGAACAAGTCCCTTAGGAAACTACACATCCTTGACTGCATACCCTATGGTTATTTTTAATTTTTTTTAATGCAAATCGCCCCACACAAGGCCAATGGCCACTCCAAGGTGGGGGCTACTAAGTCATTGAGTTGTTACGACGACTCCACACTGAAGAAACAAGCCCCTCGCATCGAAACAAGACAAGTTAATAACCAGCCTCTTCACGGTGCGAATAGGACTGGGAGGGGTAACTAGTCCAGAACAAGGCAGTTGTTAAACTGCCTCTGCCCCTATAAGCAATTATGGTTAAGTGTCTTGCTCAAGGACACAAGTGTCACGGCCGGGATTCGAACCCACATTCTGCTGCTAACACCAGAACTTGAGTCTGGTAAGCTAGAACCACTCAGCCACGACACTCCACGGCTTACTCCCTTTGAATCAAGATACACGTACACATTAAACAACCAAGATTCAACTTATTGTTTGGTGTCGTTTAAAATAATATTTGATGCATTCAGACTGTTTGTGTTCATTCTACTGTAGAATTTAGGAAAGAGTACTCTTTCTTAAGTATTAACGGATGTATTTTGTTCTGCGTGTCCCCAAACATGTATTTGGGAATAAAAGATTGATGCTTGGTTTTTGCCTGAGGATAAGGACCGGTTTTGTGTGTGGCCATGGCTAAAACCGGTCATAATCCCGACAAACTTTCATCCCCTTAAATAAACATCATAAATACACTTGAACCCATTAAATGTCTCTGCTGATTGGTAACCGTGGTAACTACATCTCACCTGATGATTTATAAAGAAGTCCTGTTACTGTTGCTGCTCCGATGGTATTCAATTCATCTTCAGTTCCCCGACCCCATGACAGACCAAGACCTAGAATACTGTACATCAATGCTAACAAATCAAATAAAAATAAAAACACAACCTATTATTAGTCAACTCCACGGCTAAGATACATATGTTGTCACGCTTGTGTCTATTGCTACTGAATAATAATAATTTGATAATAACGTTACACATGTCCATGTGCTATAATAACCAATGTTCAACTTTTTCCATTAAGGAGATGCAGAAAAAGTTATCAATGTTGAAAAAGTTATAATTTAGGGCAGGGAGTCTCCATGTACAACCCTGAAAATGTTGGCAATGCTCATCATAATACAACATGTAATGTTGTTCTTTGAGGCCATCCGCCCACCGCCTCGGCCCCAGTGACCAGGATAACATTTCAGAATGGCATTTCACTCACGGTAACATCTGTACAAATCACTAGAGGCAGCTGCTTTATATTATTTTTGGGGGCGGACATCTTTCCCGATTCTACAAATATCACCCCCCCACCAACCCCCAATTTTGGCCAATTTAGGTACCTGCTGAACATTTACAATAGACTGTTACCACACAGCAACCATCTTTATCAGGTCCCCTGTATACATGAATATGATTACAGCGCTTACTATGTGTATCAATGCATAAAAGGGACCAGACTATTTTCCTTCCAGCCTCTCTTGGGAGAAACGTGCACCTGTAGATAATGAGCTCATTCTAATATCCAGAACGAACAGGCCAAAAACTGGGGACATTTGAAGAAAGAGACACATCACAGGGCCTACATGTACACTGTATCTGGAAATCCCAGAATTACTCGTCAGTATCATCAGATCACTATCAATCTAATCAGCATCAGCCTCAGCCTCAGCCTCCCCTCCCCTCCCCTCCCCTTCCCCCTCCCCCACCCTCCCCTCCACCACCCTCCCCTTTCCCCACCACCCTCCCCTTTCCCCACCACCCTCCCCTTTCCCCTTTCCCCTCCACCCTCCCCTCTCCACCTCCCCTCCACCACCCTCCCCTTTCCCCACCACCCTCCCCTTTCCCCTCCACCCTCCCCTTCCCCCTCCACCCTCCCCTTCCTCCTCCCTCCTCCCCCTCCCTCTCTATGACCTTGTGTTGAATGAGTCATTCTAACATCACACACTGTCGGCTGCAGAAACATCTCATGGGTACCACACCAGCCATGTCAATTTCAGTAGGGTGAACTTACCAATGACGCCAACAGCATTGGCCGATGATGCACCCTGTTTGGTTACCAAGTTTAGCATCCTAATCAGAAAAGAAATATATAGAAACATTGTTATAATCATGAAGATCATAAATTATGGGACAATATCATCACAATAAACAGGGCATGGAATCGGAGTGGTAATTTTAGATTAACTCAGTGACTGAAAATAATACCCACATGATAAGGTCATATATGAGCCAGTACTGTTCAGTCACTGTGTTCATCTTAAACTAAGGCACCAATTCCATGCCCTGTTGAAAGTATGCTCTGATCGTGACGATACTGTCCCTTCAAAGGTACAGCATTGGTTATTACCCAAGTACAAAATTACAGATGTATTATCCAAAAAGCTTGCATGGGCCCAATGTGCTGCTCAGCAGAGATTTTTGCTTACCAACTATTTTCGATAACCATTTTAAAAACGGACTACCAGCCAAAATAGGCACATTTCGTGTGACATTTTGGCTGGGAGCCAACAAAATCTGCAAACTATTTCTAGTAAGCAATTTTGTTCTGCTAACCAGCTCCATGAATTTGGCCCCCGATGTTGATTCATAATAATGGCACCAAAGGGTCGTTTTTATTTTCATTATGGTGGCAATGCACAGTCAAACTACCACGTGTTTATCTCAACTGTCACTGAGTGAGGTACAGAGTTCTGTAGAAGTAGTCCATAGTCCCTGAGAAGTCCCCACATCACTTAGCGATAGTTGAGAAATGAGTTGCCTGAAAGATGTTATTTTAAAAGCACTGTAAATCACTTTAGCTATAAAACATATGGTGTTGCCACAAATCAATACTACATTTGCAAAACTAACCATGTCTTAATCATTTACATGTAGCTCCCTGGGTTCATAAGCAATTTTAAACACTCGAGCTTCAAATAACTTTCAGATATTTTGTGCTTTCAGATTTTCAACTCCCCCCCACAGGTGAAACTGAAGTCAACTTCAATCTCCAATACATAGTTCATCACTTTTTGCACAAACAACTTGACATTTCCATCGACTTTAATAGGGTCTTAAAATTATCCACAAGTGTATTCAACTCAAACACTGGAATATGCATGTGGATTTGCAGATTGAATATTTTTAAAAATTAATCTGACAAATGCAAACAAAAAAGGTCTGGTGTACATGTCAGGAGAAAAGCTGTAAAGACTCAATAATTGTGCAGAATTACTAGAAATAACCGGAAACATGAAAGGGGATAACAACACATTTACATTTTTCTTGTTAAAAATACATCATCTGTGTTTGGGCCGATTTGACGGTAAAAAAAAATAGGTTTAAGGCCAAGTAAAACAAAAATACAAGTTGATCGTCCTGGTTTTTTCAAAAAGAGGATGAGGGCCTTTTTATTTTTAATTTTTTTCCAAGATGTCCGCCAAGCATTTAAATTAAAAATGGCCACCAATTTTTCAGTTTGAAATCACCGCCAACTTTTTTTTATAGCTATCGAACAAGTAGTTGAGTAAAAATATTCATGTTAAACAATGTTTGATGTATTTTGTTAAACCCACTTGTTTCTTTTAATTGCATTTTCGCTGATATTTACTTTTACGTAAAAATATTTAATGTCTAAGTTTTATTTAAATCCTTTAAAGTACATCATCGGTAAGTTTAAATCAAAAGTCGAAAGAATGGTGCCAAGACGAAGTAAAAATACATGAAAAATTTACTCTTTTTGTGGACAAGTATAAAAAATTTAAAAAAATTAAAAAAAAGGATGCGGCCTCAAAAAAGGATGCGGGCGGGGACGATCAACTGGTATTTTTTTTTACTTGGCCTAATTGTTGAATTGCTATTTGTCTGGGGTTAAGGAAGTTACAAGCTTTCATTTGAGACATTGAATGAAATAATCCATCAAGGATTAGTACCAGTAAAATAAACAAACTCAAATTAATCAAATTAATCAAAAAACATGTACACGTTTGCCAAAAATATCATTTACACATAAGTACGTAAACCGTATCGTTTTATCCAAAGCACGGAAACCGTCTCAAGAAGTGTTAGTCCCCGGAAATCTAAAGAAAAGCAAAATATAAGATCCGAAGCGGCAATCTTTGAGAATTGCTGCAAAATAAAGAACCTATGATCTCATTGGTATATTGAAAAGATCAGACAACTAGTCTTATCTTTTTTTTTTTTATCTGAGGAAAAACTAAACACAATCACAGTAGCACACAAACCCCAATTTTATCAGCTACTTGGCATCGGAAGTTTTTAAAGTTGATTTTGAAATGGCAATCTTTGAGAATGGCAATCTTTGAGAATCGCATCGACAAATTGGAAAGATCATACAACTTTTTGTTGAGAATGAGATTGATTGATACACGTACTTTTCGAGTCACTGGGCAATTAAAAATGTATCATTTGAGCTTCCTGGGAATGTGATATGATATTAGGTTACTGATTGTGCTTCGTGAAATAAAACGGACAGGCAAAAGATAGCATAAATGGAAGGTCCCATTTTTTATAAATGTAGGATACGTTTAAGTGTTCGTGCATTTGGAAATGTTTAGCCCTCCTACACATGGAGGCCACTCCGATCCACAAAATTCTGTTCTTGAGCAACCTTCAGGACATACATGTACAAGCCTGCTGTCCTTTCCAAGTAATCTTACAAAATCAACTGTGTGCCACCCAAGGACACTGTAAATGTTTGAACATGTTAGTATGGCCTGCAATGTATCAATGGGAGACCACTTTACCCTGCAATCTCAGTGGTATGACAGTGCACAGAAGGGTAACCATAGGAGGCCACTGGCAACAGCGAATGGCTTGGAGTGGCCTGAATGGGTTGTTTCAAAAATTGCACTGATTGTAGGAGGGTTTTAATATAACACGTGTACATGTGTTAATGTCCCAACCTTAGTAATTATCAGATTTCAAAATAACTGAATTGTTATCTGAACTCTTACTTGACGTGCAGTTGGTAAAAGTACCAATCATACTGCATATTTAATTACCCTGTCTGACGTGTTCTCATGTAGCTTAGCCCCCTAGGCATTTTGACTAGGAACCATCCCAAATCCTCCAAAATCCATCAAAAAGGTACCCCGATTGTTGGACTTTGATGGAATTGGTCCAGTAGCAAATGCAAAGCATCCATGACTTGTTTTTTTACACAGTCCTGAATCCAACAAAAGCAGCCGGTGGAGTTTGATGGATTTGGTACACATGGCTACATGCTCTATTCGCTGGGTTATCCTGTGGAGTACTGAATCCATCAAAATCAAGCAAAACCAGGTGGTGGATTTTGATGGACTTTGGGTAGTTAGGGTTACGAGAAAACACACAAAAAACCTTTTTACTCCAAGTGTTTTCTGTCAAGATGTTTTTTTAACACGTTGCTTTTTACACTTTTTGTTTACAATTTTCTCATGACTTTGGTTCCCCATTGAGCTGAAATTTATTGGTTTTTACAAAAAAATGCATATTGATACAAAGAAAGGATTCACACTCGTAGGAGCAGATTTGTCAACATAATATATACAGTATGTACATTGTATTTCCAACCTTTCAGCTGAAACAGAGATTCTTAATTCCAACCGTGTCAAATTAAACTACATGTATCAATTTCACAGGGTATACATATAATTTACATGCAAATAACGCAATAATCCTCAAATTTGGACAGGTACATTTTCATATAAATTGCTTCATAAATATTAGTAATATTAATATAAATAAGTTAGCAGACTTTTATCTAGTCCCTGTGAAGTTTCAGAGGTCTGCTGTTTTTTTTTGGTTTTTTTTTCACGTCTGAAAATGTTTTATTTTCATTAACCCTAACCATGCTAAATGCAACAGGATGCAACAGTTGTGAAATTCTGATGGACGTTGTATCTTGTCGCATTCAGCGCTGGACTGTGTTTGTATAACAAATAGTCTGTGTTGTGTCTTGTTGCATTTAGCATTGTTTAACATGTGAATAAAGAAGGAAATAAAGACAGTTTCTTTTGATGTAAACGGTAGAAAAGAGAAAACATGTAAATAAAGAAGGAAACAAAGAAAGTTACTTTTATGTAAATACAGAAAACAGAAAGAAGCAAAGAGAAACAGAAAACATAAAAGTAACAAGCATGTAAATAAAGGGAAAAGACAATGATGATTTATACCATAGCAGAGAAGCACAAAGCTTGTGCAGCTAAATAATCCCCTTGTTGTATGTTGTTACAGACAGCACTGTGCTTGAAAAACCACAGTCCAATTTACTGAACCCTTCACTGCTAGGTGCAACAAGATGGATCTTGTTGCACGTAGCAGGCCTCAATCATTGACCACTGTTGCATGTTGTTGCATTCAGCAGGGTGATAAGACATTTACCCTAGCGTGGTTAGGATTAATGATTACATAAATGTTAGTGTTTAACTTTGGCATCCTGAAGAATAGGGTGACAATGACATACTATTACTAAGACGACAGATTGGATGAAATATACCCACAATCTTTTATTATTTTCTGAAACATTAGAGATATATCGTCCGTGTTTTTCACCATTCAAGTGGCAATTTTCAGAAATCAGGGGGTGTGCTTTGACAAAAGTGAAAAATCCTGAAATATGGAGTAGTGGGCCTGGGTCTCCCCTGAACCTCCTGGATGATTAAATGTGGAGGATTTATAGACTATCCACATCCCCATAAAGAAACTAGAGGCTTGGATACAATACAGGCTACTTCTTTCTTTCCTTGGTGGCTACTTCTCTTCTTTCAAGAACATTTTGAGGCAAAGGGAGATTTGTAAAAAATCGAGAAACTAGGAAAAATGCTGAGAAATCACAGTACTGAGGAATGGTCTTTTTTTTACCGGAACATTGCTGTTTTTCTTGAAGAAAGGAAAACAAATTATATAAAAGGGCAGATTTTTGAATAATAGTATGGTTTATAGTAAATACGTGTACCTACAGATATCTATCATTTTGGCACTTTTTTTTTTACTGTAAAACCAAGCTTCTAAAAACCATTATACAGTATCTCATTTAAAACTATTTGTTTTCCTTTCTAATAAGGAACTAATCAATGTTCAAATGAAAACAAAACTTATCAGAAATTTCCGGTAAAACACGGGTAATACATCTTTAAATCACACCCGCTGATGCTAAAAAATTTGTTCCATTTTTCTCTGTGAGTATTAAAACTGGCATTTGGTCTGTGTACCACCATGAAGTCTCAACCCTGCTTAGATTCACAAATGTTTAACAATGTGCCACTGTGGGTTCATATTTCATAAATCATGCATGATTTCCTAATGACTGTACACAACGTTTTCAAGCTGGCACTTACTGTGAGACTCGAACTTTGCCGCTTAATTCCTTTGTTTCTCCAGCTGATATTCTTACCCCATTGAGGGCGCCATAAACAGCACCTGTAATGAACATTACAAATTAAATTTAGTTTCATCTGAACCGACAAACACGTACGTGTAGGTAAGAGGCAATTAGACGAATTAGTGGAAACACTATGCCACTAGGTTATAATATGGGCGACAAAGATAAACACCAGAAGTGTATTATCTACATGTATGTGTACATGAAGTGTGCCAGTTGTGTACTAACCTACCTAGTCCACGGCAAATCATCACCACTACCACCGCCTCTCCATCTCCCAGGAGGCGCTGGTACAAAATGTATGTGGAAATTGCAGTGGTGAAGGATTTTGAAGGATTGAGGGCAGATGTGATTATTTGCTTGGTGGATTATGGAGGATTGAGGTTATCAGGCTATATTTGACACTGGATGAAAATGGAGGATTGAGGTTAGATAGTACATGTTGGTCTGTCCAAAAATAATTTTGGAGGATTGAGGTTATTAGGCATACTTGCCTTCCTTCCTCCATGGTACATGTGCAACCAGGTTTATAGCGATTGCAAGGTCAGTGCTTGGGTCAGTGGACACTGTTTATTGCTCCATGCATGCAGGGAGGGTCCCTGGCCATGTACATGTATCACAGATTAGAAACACATGTGTGGATACATGTCATGTGCTTGCTTTACTACTGAAGGATTTTGGAGGATTCAGGTTATGTGTAAGCAAATGGGGCCTAGGGAGTTAGGGAGGATTCAGGTTATGTGTAAGCAAATGGGCCGAGGGAGTTAGGGAGGATTCAGGTTATGTGTAAGCAAATGGGCCTAGGGAGTTAGGGAGGATTCAGGTTATGTGTAAGCAAATGGGGCCTAGGGAGTTAGGGAGGATTCCGGTTATGTGTAAGCAAATGGGCCTAGGGAGTTAGGAAGGATTCAGGTTATGTGTAAGCAAATGGGCCTAGGGAGTTAGGAAGGATTCAGGTTATGTGTAAGCAAATGGGCCTAGGGAGTTAGGAAGGATTCAGGTTATGTGTAAGCAAATGGGCCTAGGGAGTTAGGGAAGATTCAGGTTAAGTGTAAGCAAATGGGCCTAGGGAGTTAGGGAGGATTCAGGTTATGTGTAAGCAAATGGGCCTAGGGAGTTAGGGAGGATTCAGGTTATGTGTAAGCAAATGGGGCTAGGGAGTTAGGAAGGATTCAGGTTATGTGTAAGCAAATGGGCCTAGGGAGTTAGGGAAGATTCAGGTTATGTGTAAGCAAATGGGCCTAGGGAGTTAGGAAGGATTCAGGTTATGTGTAAGCAAATGGGGCCTAGGGAGTTAGGGAGGATTCAGGTTATGTGTAAGCAAATGGGCCTAGGGAGTTAGGAAGGATTCAGGTTATGTGTAAGCAAATGGGCCTAGGGAGTTAGGAAGGATTCAGGTTATGTGTAAGCAAATGGGCCTAGGGAGTTAGGAAGGATTCAGGTTATGTGTAAGCAAATGGGCCTAGGGAGTTAGGAAGGATTCAGGTTATGTGTAAGCAAATGGGCCTAGGAAGTTAGGGAGGATTCAGGTTATGTGTAAGCAAATGGGCCTAGGGAGTTAGGGAGGATTCAGGTTATGTAAGCAAATGGGCCTAGGGAGTTAGGGAGGATTCAGGTTATGTGTAAGCAAATGGGCCTAGGGAGTTAGGAAGGATTCAGGTTATGTGTAAGCAAATGGGCCTAGGGAGTTAGGAAGGATTCAGGTTATGTGTAAGCAAATGGGCCTAGGGAGTTAGGGAGGATTCAGGTTATGTGTAAGCAAATGGGGCCTAGGGAGTTAGGGAGGATTCAGGTTATGTGTAAGCAAATGGACCTAGGGAGTTAGGAAGGATTCAGGTTATGTGTAAGCAAATGAGCCTAGGGAGTTAGGAAGGATTCAGGTTATGTGTAAGCAAATGGGCCTAGGGAGTTAGGAAGGATTCAGGTTATGTATAAGCAAATGGGCCTAGGGAGTTAGGGAGGATTCAGGTTATGTATAAGCAAATGGGCCTAGGGAGTTAGGAAGGATTCAGGTTATGTGTAAGCAAATGGGCCTAGGGAGTTAGGGAGGATTCAGGTTATGTGTAAGCAAATGGGCCTAGGGAGTTAGGAAGGATTCAGGTTATGTTTAAGCAAATGGGCCTAGGGAGTTAGGGAGGATTCAGGTTATGTATAAGCAAATGGGCCTAGGGAGTTAGGGAGGATTCAGGTTATGTGTAAGCAAATGGGCCTAGGGAGTTAGGAAGGATTCAGGTTACGTGTAAGCAAATGGGCCTAGGGAGTTAGGGAGGATTCAGGTTACGTGTAAGCAAATGGGCCTAGGGAGTTAGGGAGGATTCAGGTTATGTGTAAGCAAATGGGCCTAGGGAGTTAAGCAATCGTCTTTCCACCTTGCACTGTCTCTTGGATCAACAAAAGTGCAAAACAATCCTTCACATTCAACATATTCACGATAAATACAAGGCTATAATGAGTGAGGCTGTAATTCTTACAACCACACTCTGTAGCTTCCATGATCCAGCGAGAAGGCCCAATAATCTGATACTTCCAAAGAAAAGTTCATTCTGACATTTAACCCTCCTACAATCAGTGCAATTTTTGAAAAATTCAGGCCACTCCAAGCCATTAGCTGTTGCCAATGACCTCCCATGGTCACCCTTCTGTGCACTGTCACACCACTGAGATTGCAGGGTAAAGTGGTCTCCCATCGATACATTGTAGGCCATACTAATATGTTCAAACATTTACAGTGGCCTTGGGTGACACACAGTTGATTTTGTAAGATTACTTGGAAAGGACAGCAGGCTTGTACATGTATGTACTGAAAGTTGCTCAAGAACAGAATTTAGTGGATCAGAGTGGCCTCTACATGTATGTGTAGGAGGGTTCTTTAATGAATAAATAAATGGATAAGGTGTAGCTATTTCCATTAATTTACTTAAAAATTCAATGACATTTGAAAGTTAGGGAATAAAATAACGGATGGCTAACTTATGCATAAGGTGAATAGCCTACAAAGGGAGGGGGGGGGGGTGCTTCAAGCATGATTTGTGCAGGCATATGTAAGGGGGATAATGGGCCAGGTACTAGGGCTAACACAGGAAGGAGTGGGGTTCAACCCTCACCCCAATGCTCACTTTGTACGGTTTCCATCATAAAATGTTAATTACCTGCCATAACAGAACTTCCAATTTGTGAAAATGCTAATTCAAACCTTCCCCTGGCTCGTGCTTGTCCTGTGGGGACGATGAACTGAGGGCCACCCTGTTGTGAACAAAAAGAGAAGAAATGCTAATCTAAAAAGTTCCATTAATTAAATGCCTAGGGCATTCAGTGAGATCATGATTGCAATCAGCGAATTTGATCTTCCCTGGAACTAGCGGCTTTTGCCTCGGTACTCGGTAACCTTTCATCAATTTGTCCAGGGATTCAAAAAAATGCAAATGTAAAAGCCTTCACCCCTGTGTATGATTTGAACTAGCCTTTATTCAAGGCCCACACGGCTACCCGGAACACAATGAAAAATGATAACAGATGTGAGTGCCGATGCCTCGAGGGACTTTACCAGTCTGTTCTGTGGTCTTATTTCGCAACTGATCTGGTAGAGAAATGTTAATACATAATGCATTTGGTAACTTATTTTCTAGGGATACTTATTTACATATATAAATTTTGTACAGTAGTCCCTAGAGGAGATTACTAGCTAATAACTTTAAACATTGACTGACTTCCTGCCAATTTAAAAAAATCTTGAATATGCAAATGAGGTAATAGTCTGAAACTAAGAATAGCGTGTGGTGGAGTGGGGAGGCCGGGACTAGGCCATCCAATGTATTTCATTATTTTGGTAAAATCACTAATCTAAGCATTTGATGTGTTAACAAAATCCATAGGTACTACAGTATGAGGACATTTTTGTAAATCTTTTGTTTTCTCAAAATAATATTTATTTATTTATTTATTTATTTATTTGTTTAGAGTAACCAATCTGCATTGTGGAAAGCACTTTTCCCACAAGGGTCTAGTAGTGACAACTACATAGAGTATTGGAACATTGCTATTTTATTTTGATGAAGTGCATACAAAATGCTGTAAAATGGCAGATTTCTCAAAAAAGTTGCGTGAAACATGGTTTTACAGATTATGTACCAAAATGAATTATGGTGGGTCTCCTCATAAATTCATTTTTGACCCCCTGACGATGATTATAGCATACTCATCGAAAAGGAGAGAAGACCCCGAGAAGACCCCCCATGGCTCTCCCGGAACCACTTTCCCACTTGGCGATAGTTGACAAACGAGCTGCCTGATATTGGTTCTCCCCTGAACCATAATCTCACTTAGTGACAGTTGAGATATGAGTTGCCCGAAAAGGTTCTTTTCAGAACGCTGTAATACATGGTGTTACCACAAACTGAAATAATAACTTTTTATAAATTCAACATCACGATTCCTCTTTTCAAAATAATTTATCGGGATGTGTACAAACTTAAAGGGACAATATTGTCACGATAATAATAATAATAATAATAATGTCGGGCATTTTAAAGCGCTCTTAAACAAGGTATCAGAGTGCTGTACATTATTACCCCTGCTCATCAGGCGCATAAATCATTCCTGTAACCATCTCAGCTCCCTGGAGAGTATACAGCTCAATTGCTGCCATTTTGGCGCATATGGGGCTAATCAAACACACATTAACCAACTCTGCCCTCACAGGTACCCATTTACCCCTGGGTGGAGAGAAGCAATTATGGTAAAGTGTCTTGCTCAAGGACACAAGTACCACGGTCACGGACGGGATTCGAACCCACATTCTGACGACTCAGCCACCAGAACACAAACCCGATGCACTAAACCGCTCGACCATGGCACTCCATGAATCAACAGGGCATGAATCAATCAGAGTGCTAGTTTTAGATTAACTCAGTGACTGAAAATAATACCCCATAATACCGTTGCTGACTGCATAAATGAGCCAGTAATTTTCAGCCAAAGTGTTCATCATAAACTAGGGCAACGATTCCATGCCCTGTTCAAAGTCTGCTCTGATCGTGATGACACTGTCCCTTTAACAACCATGTAAGATTTTGGGTCATAATTTGTTAATTTGATAATCTGGCAGTTACTTTTTACCTGGTTCAAGTAGTAGGGGTCAACATTAAGATATGGTGAGATTGACGATCCCACTCCGTGTGGCACTAACATTATATGGAGGAAGAAAATACAAACAGAGGCAAAGTTAATTTTTATTTTACAAACACTTTTACAATACAAATGTTAGGCATTTCTTAAATTTCTGGGAAATTTTCAGGAACAAAAAAACGAAAAAAAAAAAACAGGAAGTAATTTTTAACTTTATATTTAAAGTGTAAGCATGGTTGAGTTAGGATAATCACAACTTGGTATAATTATTAAGTGCAAAACACTCTTTTTATAAATGTTATTTGACACTTTAACCCTAACCCCCTAGGTATTCTGGCTAGGAACCTTTCTGAATCCTCAGTGCACTTTTGGAAACATACCCTTATCTTCAAAATTTACCATGGAATTTTCGTTGATCTTTCATATTCAGCACTTATGGCCTGTACTTCTTGCCAGGTAGTAATTTTGCCCCATTTGAAGAGGTGAAAGTACCAGTTTCCAACAGTACTGAATTTTCCCCAAAAAGTGCCCCTTGGAGGATTTTGCAGGATTTGGGGTGGTTAGGGTTAAAAAAAACATTTTGATTGATTGGTTTGTTACACCTTCTATATTTTAATGACTTTTCTAAACATGTTTCCGGATCATGAAATGTTTTCAGGAAAATCTTAGTCATTAATTTTTACATTTTTAATAATCCGTACACCCATACAGTAGTCCCTGAGATTACTACTAACTTTAAACATAGACTGACCAACTCGTGACCGTATTTTTTTGTTTTAACAAGTTGAATAACATTTATACATTTGTTTTTAACGTTAAAGTCCATACAAAGTGCCTTGATTTTTTACTCAAAATTGTTCAGTATGTATTTAGTCATGCTATTCCAAAAAACATTAAAATAAATCAGAAATTGCTGAAAAAATCATGATTTGCAGCCAAAAAAGTGGCGGCAGCAAACATTTTTCCTGTTTTTATGACGTACTTTTACGGGAGCTCGAAAGGAGCACTGATCTCTATTATACTGAGTATAATACAGATCAGTGGAAAGAAGCCGTCTTAACCAGTTCGCTTCGGAGGCCGTGTATACACGCAATTATTTTTTGGACAGCAGATCGGAGAGCGTCTAAACACGCATTCCGATTTTTGTGTGTGTCAACGGGAGACTTGTTAACACGCCACACGTGGCATGCCGTCGTGGCGGCTGACTTGTATACACGCAATCGTTTCTTGGAGTCCATGGGGTCACGGTTCGGTAGCCCCGGACAAAATGCACTGCAAATACTGAACGAGTTCACTCTTTTCATTGATTTTTGCCTAATCCCTTTATCCAAGACCTGTTCCTTTGACGTACCAGCCAGGGATTTGTAAAGAGAGATTTATATCCATTGTTTACGAGGCATTCGATCTCTCTCCAGGTATGCCGTCTTTTCGACCGGGCGCTGGTCGCTAATAGGCCGTTGCATCGGGGCTTGCCAACGGTCTAATTGTGCTGAACAAACACAACCGTAATTAAAAAACTAGCCATTTAATTCTCGAAATGTCAATGAGTAAACGTGTTTATTTGCTAGAAATTTTTTCAGATTTTCACTGAAAATAAACCTGCACAGGCCACCGGAAAAAAAAAAAAATTCCCGACGTCAACTGGTTAACAACGGTATAGCTGCCGCTGCGTTGTCCGTGGCTGTACATGTATGTTTGGGATTCCCCTTAATATACAACTCACAACACGTCCGTGCACGTACGTTTCCAGTGCAGTATGGACATATATACGTATACGTGGAGCAGGGTCATTGTCAAACAATTAGTCTGGTTGACAGCACCGGCAAGATCACCAAAGGATGATTTTTTATCGGCACAAAACAAGAACAAACAATTTGGATACATTTTGCAGTGAGATTAACTTTCCTGATAACAAAATTCAACGAATCAAATACTGGACATTCAAAACTTTAGTTGCTCTTAGAATATTTGTTTGTAAAAAGCAAGAAAAATAGGCTACCGTTATGTGCGCTTATGCCGGAATCAAGACCTTCCTTCGGCTTCGCCATTTTCACCTGGATTTCGTCCATTCCGGGCTTAAATTGATACGATTCTATGTCACTTATTTCACCAACTTTGGCATCAGTATAATCTCCATCAAATGACGATGATGAACAACACAATTGGTCAGTACTACTTTTGGAAACTTCTTCAAAAACACTTTCGGAAGTCGTAGTCCGTAAATTTATTTTTGCAGCTGTACGCGATGTAATATGCTTTGTGTACAAAACGTACCGCAGTAAACAGTTGTAGCGTTCGCCCTCCGATAAATGTACGTCATCAAAATAGGCTCAGTAAAGTGTCCCCAATGACTTTTGTTTCGGGCCTGTCGTTCGCGGTACATTTTTATAGGTTTTTTTTTTAAGGGTTAAAGAAAAATAATGAAAGTCTTATTTTTGGGTATTCCTACTTAGAATTACTTACTTTTTAAAATAGGGTTGAAAATATTTACCATTTTGTATGGTCTTTAATGGTTCGCAAATACATGAACTGAATAAGAAGAGTTATCGTTAATCGTGTTCAGAATACATGTACCATTTCCCTAAGCCAAAAGGATGCTGCATTCTCATGGTGGCAGCAATAATTAAGTGGAAAGAATCTCGAATCCAACCGCTACTTGTGCACAATGGCTAAGCAGGTGTTTTTAGCAAAC
This sequence comes from Zoroaster sp. YZ-2022, assembly GCA_029582265.1. Taxonomy (NCBI): domain Eukaryota; kingdom Metazoa; phylum Echinodermata; class Asteroidea; order Forcipulatida; family Zoroasteridae; genus Zoroaster; species Zoroaster sp. YZ-2022. The sequence continues at coordinate 39,481,278 of CM055824.1, read as the reverse complement.
AACAAAGTGGCCAACATCTCACTGGATGTGCATACATTCTTTCATTGCTCAAAGTCAAAATCTCCCAAAATATTTTTCCCAATCCTCACTTGACTACACTTGGAACTTTCCTCTCCTGGCTAAGGCCAAGAGAATGAAAGTCATAGATTTGCTTCCGAAAAATTTCGAAAACACATGAGGCTTTTTTTCATTATTCATTATTTCCATTGATCATTAATAACAGCGCAATCACAAGATGTTTCTTCTAATTTGACGTGTCGCCGTACGTATGGTCGCCTGTGTACAGGACGTACGTGCATCCATTATACGTGCGGGCTGCACACACAGGCATGACAGGCATATAAGGCTCAACAGCGAACGTGTTGTGCATGTGAAGGCGGTACAGTTGCAGGTGCGGATCGGACGGAGTTTGCCATAGTACCATACAGTTTTAGCGCGATGCGACCTTTTTTGTGAACGACGTACGCAGGACTAAGACTGTAAGAGAACATGTGCTACTGCTAATGATTTAGCGCACATACTGGTGGAAATTTGGTAAAAACTTCGTTTTACTGATGTGGATGATTTGGAACTAAATTTGTTTGGTGGAAATACCTTTTTTGTGCAAATAATGATTTTTTTGGCAAATAATGAAAAATTTAGGCGGTAGCTTTCGGGACATGCGTGCGGCAGACGCAAATCTATGACTTTCATTTTCATGGCCTAAAGAAAGTGTGTCCTCTAGTCTAGTCTAACGTAGCTATGTGACAAAAATTTTCAAAATCAACAGATTCCAATACAACTGGTGTCGTTGTCAAGGTCTTGAATAGACGATTACAATGATATAAGGATCATCTTCCTGTGACCAAAAATAAGGAAGTTATGACATGTTGAATCCGGCAATTTTAGGCCCGTAAATGGCAATTATTTTATAAGGAAAAACATAAGAAATGTAAATTTGACTTGTGACCCGTTTCCAAGATTTTCTCGGATTCCATATCATAACTTTCTTAATTCTTGTCCGATTTTCAAAAGGTTGGTATCACTGGAATGCTTGGGAAAAGAGGAAGAATAATAACCTATTTCCAGGCTAATTCAATGATTAGTTTGTTTTGTAGTGCTGATTTACAAATAAGAAATACAAAACAAATAATGAAAAAAAAAAAAATTACTCAAATCTGAGGATTATTTTCCTATTTTTACACTGAAATCTTCGAAAGATTCTCATCCCAGATTTAATTAAATATTAGAACAGTTTATAAATTATATTGGACTGGAAAGATAAAACAAAATAATGAAAATAAATTTTTTTAAAATAGAAAAAAAATTACTCACATCTGAGAATTTTTAATATTTATAGTATAAATTATACTGAAATCCGCGAGAAATTCTTATCCCTGATTTAATTAAACATTATAAAAAATAATAAATGATATTGGACTGAAAATATGAAGGAAAAAAATGAAATAGGTTCATGAGAACTAATATTTATTGTGTTACGCCGATGTACATGTATATTAGGTTTAACACGGACGATTTATCGGACTGAAAATTGGTAGGTCTAACGTGCGCTGAACGCGGCGCAATAAAATCTTTGGTTGACATCGATTTCTGTGCATCAAAAAACGTAACTGCTAATCCTCCAATCGCCGTCAAAATTGGCCAAGAGGTAGAAAACAAGTATAGAAAAATTAATATTGTGGTTTGAAAAGGTGTTTTAATCACCTTTGAGTAAATCGTCGATGGTTTTGATGAGCAAGAACAAACCCAAACTTCGAGAATTTTTTTGGGAAACTTCTCGATGCCGCATTCAGAAAATTTGAGAACGACGTTGAAGTAGAATATGTGATCTACGTCTTCGGAAAAAAAACCTCCTGGGTACGTCAAAAAGAACAGCCTCAGCGAAACGTTACAAAGCGCTATCTCCACGGTGTCTTCGCCACGGCGATTCAACCCGAGATTGAGGCCGCGGCCGAAAAGATTTGCGACAATGCGTGGGATACGCACATAGGCCTACCTATCTAATGGTCTAACTAGGCCTATGTTAACATCTTTTGAAGGAAAAACTGTGATATTTTGTCATATTTAGATAGAAAAGTGGCGGTTGTATTCAACATTATTTCCAATTAAGTTTTGAGCGGGAAATGATTAACAAACCCTCAAAAGTTTTATTTGTTTTACTTTTAGGAGTGGACATGGACGTGGAGAATAAACCGTAAGGAACCCTTTCCCGACACACGTCATGCACGTACAGACATCGACGAGCATTTACACTACAGTTATTATTACGACATTATTACTAGCATTAAATTAAGGGAAATATTTTACAAACCTGATACACCTAAACTTGGCTCTGGGATATAGGAACCAAATAATCCCGAAGACTGAAGATTTTGTTGATCCATCATTTATTTACATTAATTTACATGCCGGGTAACTTTTATTTTTAGGCAGTCTTGTACCACATGTGGACGACGTCGTTGCGCGTTCCGTTCGAGTATATATAATAATGACGTAGGGATATCTGTGAAATTTTCTGAATTTTCAGCAACAGGGGGCGCCATATCAGTCCTTCATTCGTTCCATATCTCCAGTGTGTGTGCAGGGGGAATCCCATTTGAACTTTCCTCGCCTTAAGCTTCGCCGTTAGGAGAAGTGGCCAGTGATCAAGTCCTATCGGATTCCAATATGAGATCCGGGGGGTGGGGGTCGGTTGGGCATATGGCTCTCTATAACCATCACCATCATTTTGCTGTGCTGTTTATAAGCCTCTGCTGGTATCAATGTCTTGCAAATAATTTCACAATTGAGGAAGTTGTGACAATTTGAAGTATTTTTTCTGTGAAAAATAACGAAAGCGGTCACACTTCTTTCATTACAACATAGGGCAAAATTATTAACAAATTTTGAACTTTCAAATTTGCATAACTTCCTTCATATTTATCCTAGAAAAATGATCTTCGTTTCATTTTAAAGTTCTCCTCAAGATACTTTCAATGATGTAAGTTACACTGGTAATCAACAAACTTGAATTTTTTGTCACAGCTATATAAATGCATGGGATGTTTAGTTCCTATTTGATAGTGACCCCCCCCCCCCAAGGGTTTGTTGTAAGCACTTCTTTGTGTTCTGTTGAAATATCAAAATATTGTCTTTTAGTCAACTATAAAGACCTTTTTTACATTCATTATTTAATTTACTTCTTAGTTTAACTGGGGAGCCCTTTCAGTGAAACCCAGCCGTGACACGTGTCCTTGAGCAAGACACTTAACCATAATTGCTTCTCTCCACCCAGGGGTTAAATGGGTACCTGTGAGGGCAGAGTTGGTTGATTAGCCCTATATGCGCTGTAATGGCAGCAATTGAGCTGTATACTCCCCAGGGAGCTGAGATGGTTTCAGGAATGATTTATGACCCTTATGAGCCTGGGTAATAATATAATGCGCCTTGAGCACCACTAAGTTGGTGGATACGTGCGCTATATAAGTCCACACATTATTATTATTATTATTATTATTACTGTTTTTCTAAGATGCTGTCAGTAAAATAGCACAGCATTAAACACAAATGCAATATGAATTCACATTTCACACAATAGCCTTAGCTACAACATGCACATTTATTCCAATTATGCATATAATGAAATGAGCAACCTTAACAAACACATAATTGCATAAATACAATGAATCAACCCATAAACTTGTAAGGTGTTTTACTGAGTAAATATGAACCAGTGTTTTTAATATGGGCCTGGAGCCACATACCAATGTCGCCATTAACCTTCTTTTTTTTTAAAAGCTAGGACGGCTTGGCACTTAGGTCTCATATTTTGCTTCTAGCAGGATTTTTCTCAAGCAATGAAACAAAAATACTTTCTGGGTTTACTGTATCTCATTTCAGAGACCAAAAACATGAGACCTTGGTGAGAAATCTGAAGTATGGTAGATAACCATGGAATGTTGTAGTATTAAGATTGGACATCTACTGCTGTGAAATGATTGGTGCGGAATGTTGCTTGACAATGTCAAAAAAAAAAAAAAAAAAAAGCGTACTTTTAACTTTGCTATTTATAAGCATAAACCTTGGGTTGCTGTAACTAGTGCTAGGAGTAACTATTTAACCAAAACTTTCACGGTCAGTTAACCGAAAGTTGCCACCCGATGGCCACCTGATGGCCACACAAACTATAGTTTGCAAATGTGTATACATTTTCAATGAAAAAGCATCAATAATCTTCCAATGTAGCAAAAAAAGAAAGTCTAGAACAACAAAATGGGCATAGGAGTGTCGTGGCCGAGCGGTCTAGCTTACCGGACTCAAGTTCTGGTGTTAGCAGCAGAATGTGGGTTCGAATCCCGGCCGTGACACTTGTGTCCTTGAGCAAGACACTTAACCATAATTGCTTTTCTCCACCCAGGGGTTAAATGGGTACCTGTGAGGGCAGAATTGGCTGATTAGCCCTATATGCGCTGTAATGGCAGCAATTGAGCTGTATACTCCCCAGGGAGCTGAGATGGTTTCAGGAATGATTTTTTTATGAGCCTTATGAGCAGGAGTAATTATATAATGCGCCTTGAGCACCACTCAGTTGGTGGATACGTGCGCTATATAAGTCCACACATTATTATTATTATTATTATAGGTTGGTGAAATTCTTGCGTCGGGAGATACACAATTGATTGGAAAGCACTGAGTATGATACAGTGCTATACACACGTCGGTGTAGGGCAAAATGAAATCAATTGTTTATCTCCCGACGCAAGAATTTCACCAACCTATATACATCGTGGAACCCGCTGCTATATGGGATTCTAGCCGGCCAATTGTCATCGGGCAAGCTCGGTGGTCGAGAGGTTAAGACGTCTGCACTAGTAAGCAGGAGGTCGCCCGTGTAGTATTTTCACAAACACTCAGAAAGCACTGAGTATACAGTGCTATACACACGTCGGTGTAGGGCAAAATTAAATCAATTGTTTATCTCCCGACGCAAGAATTTCACCAACCTATATACATCGCGGAACCCGCTGCTATATGGGATTCTAGCCGGCCAATCGTCATCGGGCAAGCTCGGTGGTCGAGAGGTTAAGATGTCTGCACTAGTAAGCAGGAGGTTGAGGGTTCGAATCCTGCCTGAGTCGCCTGTGTAGTATTTTCACAGACACTCGGAAAGCACTGAGTATACAGTGCTATACACACGTCGGTGTAGGGCAAAATTAAATCAATTGACAAAATGGGCAGCAATTTTTTGTTGTTGAAATATTGGTTTCAGTTAGCCGGTTAGCAAATTTCTTAACGGTTAGCGCAGTTTCGGTCAGTTAACTGGTAACCGTCCCAGCACTAGTTGCAACAACCCTATGAGGATTTACGATGTTGATATTCTCTGGTTGCTGCAATTATTACCTCCCATGCTTGGCTGGTAGCGTGTTTTATATTGCTTAGCAAAAAATTCTTTGCCGAGCAAAATTCTCTGCCTAGCAGCTCTGTATCATTTGGCCCAGGTCATTCCTGAAACCATCTCAGCTCTCTGGGGAGAACACAACTAATGTTTTAACATCTCTAGTAAATAACCAATTAATCCGTTATCGCAAACCACGTCTAGCTTCAAATGAGTCAATCTACTTCTACGGTTAACATTTACTACAATAATTAAAATAAAAATGAATAGATAAAAAATTATTTAAAATTATGATAAAAGTAAAGGTTTCCCCCCAAAAAAGCTATGCCCCTAATACTCACAAATAAATTGACTATGTTAAACAGAATATATTCAACAACTATCCATGCATAATGGTATAAATGCTTTTTATCGCAATATGATACTAACGAATCGTGATTCAAAATGGCCACGACGTTGTATCATATTACAAGGCATTGTATCTTGATATCAGTAATGCATAGTCGTATTCGATGTCGTTTGTGGAATTCAACTTCAGTCAAAATGCAAATTACGAGCGGGTGGGACTAAAAAAAAAAAAATGTGCAGCGAGATTAAATCCAATTCACAATTTTTCACCAAGTAAAATAGCCACAAAATGTTGGCTCGTTTGATGTCCATCTTCAGTGGAGTGCCACGGTCGAGCGGTTTAGTGCATCGGATTTGTGTTCTGATGGCTGAGTCATCAGAATGTGGGTTCGAATCCCAACCGTGACCATGGTGCTTGTGTCCTTGAGCAAGACACTTTACCATAATTGCTTCTCTCCGCCCAGGGGTAAATGGGTAAATGGGTACCTGTGAGGGCAGAGTTGGTTGTTGTGTTTGATTAGCCCTATATGCGCTGTAATGGCAGCAATTGAGCTGTATACTCCCCAGGGAGCTGAGATGGTTTCAGGAATGATTTATGAGCCTGATGAGCCGGGGTAATAATATAATGCGCCTTGAGCACCAGTTTGGTGGATACGTGCACTGTATAAGTCCACATCATTATTATTAGTTAAAACTTGTAGCTTTGCATGGTGAGGATGATAAGTAAGACTAATTGCGGTGACACCATGTGGAATCTCAATTGAGTAGTAATTAGTTCTGAAAAGAACTGGGGGTACAACTCGACGTTTCGATCAGTATGCTCTGATCGTCCTCAGGAGAACGATCAGAGCATACTGATCGAAACGTCGAGTTGTACCCCCAGTTCTTTTCAGAACTAATTACTACTCAATTGAGATTCCACATGGTGTCACCGCAATTAGTCTTACTTATTATTATTAGTATTATTATTATTATTATTATTAACACTGGTTCTGTTGGGCCTCTTGAAAGGAATTGCATGGACTTCAGTTGAATCTGTTCGACTATTCATGAACATACACTGTATATAGATTTTGTTTGTAACACGTCACATGCTTATTCCCTGGTCATATTGCTAAGCAAACATTTACCAATATAAACTACTTTATTTTTTTAGATTTATGTTTAATCTTTTAAAATGGACGATATCGTCAGGATCAACAGGGCATGGAATCGGAGTGCTAGTTTAAGATTAACTCCGTGAAAATAAAACCCACATGATAAGGTCATATGTGACCCACTCTGTGAAAATGAGTCACAAGTCGCAAATTTGAAAAATTTAGATTTTTATGTGGCTTTAATATTTAAAATATTAAAGCCAAATATTTCATTGATTGAAATTGACGTCAATTTCAATAAATAAAATTATTTTATTGATTGAAATTGACGTCAATTTCAATCAATGAAATATTAAAATCAATGATTTTTTGTGAGTAGGTTGTTTCATTTCTGTCATTTGTTTTCCTTTCGAATGTTTGTTTTCCTAAGAATTCAATGTGTTAATTATGCAAATGATTGATTATTAAAAATGGCATATCTCCATAATGCAGTACGTCAACACACCTCTAACATATACCAAATTAAAGCTGATGATGTACTCTTTCCATCCACATAGAAATTCTCAATTTTTCAAATTTGCGACTTGTGACTCATTTTCACAGAACGTGTCACAATATTACCGTTTCTGCTGCATAAATGAGCCGGTAATTTTCAGTCACTGTGTTCACCTTAAACTAGGACGCCGATTCCATGCCCTGTTGAAAGTCTGCTCTGATCGTGACGATGTTGTCCCTTTAAAGCACCAGGGCAAGAGATAATTTGAACATACTATTGAGAAATTGAGCACAAGAAGAAGAAGCCATATTTTTTAATCGTGACCAGACCTTAGTATGCAGAACAATCAGAATGAACAAAATTACTGTATAATACTGCTGCTAATTACAGAAAAAGAATTTAAAAAGTAAGGCCAAAAAAAAAAAATCTCTGGTTTCTGGTCACAGGTCGGCTTCAAAATCGGTGCAGTGGTGCACTTTTTTTTTTTTGGTGCACTTTTTTTTTTTTGGTGGTAACCTTTTTTTTTGCCAACCAGTGAAAAAAGTGATGCATGCATACGTGGTTATTGGAACCAGACCGAATTTCCCATACACAAAGTATGGTGGCTAAGAGAGGCCTCACAAATCAGGCAAATATTTATACCCCTGAAAAAGCCATTTGAAACACAGCACCTCAGAATTCCACACGATCCAGCAATTTTGGCTGCAATTTGACATCGTTTCATAGCAACAACAAAAAACTAAAAATATGCTGACACGCTGGTCTGAGGCAACGTGCGCAGAGACCAGACACCGGAGACTTTTTTTGGTCTAAGGCTTAATTCAATTAAATATGATAATATTTATGAATATTAATGAAAAAGTTGTAGTATTTGAAGCGATACCACATTTGAAGTCAATCCACCTTTAGGTCTGGAATTTCATTCTTGTAGGGGCAAGGCCACTTCTCCTAACTAAAGGACACTTCCATTAGAATATCAGAATGTCTATATGGGAACATTTTTAATGAGGACCAAGCCCAGGACCAAGGCCGGGACCATGACCAAGGCCAGGACCGGGGCCAGGGCCAGGACCGGGACCATGACCATGACCAAGACCGGGTCCGGGTCCAGGTCCAGGGCCAGGGCCAGGGCCAGGGCCAGGGCCAGGGCCAGGGCCAGGGCCAGGGCCAGGGCCAGGGCCAGGGCCAGGGCCAGGGCCAGGGCCAGGGCCAGGGCCAGGGCCAGGGCCAGGGCCAGGGCCAGGGCCAGGACCAAGGAAACGAAGGCCAGGGTTCATTAATAGTTGTATTCTTTTGAGTAGCAATTCTTGCATGTTGATTAGCAAGTTAGCAAGATAAAGGCCAGGTCAATCATCGTCTGTGGACATGACCCTAGCCTTTTCAAGAGTTTGGATTTGTTGTTTTTCGAAGATTTGTCCGTTTTGTTCACCTTTTTTCGCAAGCTTTTAATAATAACGTATCAAGCTGAAATTTCCATGTATATCTCAGGCCTGGAATTTCATTCTTATACGGGCATGGCCTCTTTTCCTGCGTAAAGGGCACTTCCATTAGAATATCAGAAAGTCTATGGGAACATTTTTAAATTAAGGTTAACTAAAAACAATGTTTCTGTTCACAAACAGAAAATAAAATGTATGATACATTACCCATTAAAACCCTAACCACCCCAAATCCATCAAAATCCTCCAAGGGGCACTTTTTTGTAAAAATTCAGCACTTTCAGAAACTGGTACTTTCACATCTTCAAATGCGGCAAAATTACTACCTGGCAAGAAGTACAGGCCATAAGTACTGAATATGAAAGATCAACGAAAATGCATGGTGCATTTTGAAGATAAGGGCATGTTTCCAAAAGTGCACTGCTGGATTTTGGAGGATTCAGGAAGGTTCCTAGCCGGAATACCTAGGGGGTTAGGGTTAAACAAAAACAAAATACAACCAAGTTGTACAGAAATTCCAGCAACAAATAAAATAATTCAAACATCTTTTTCAATCCCGGTATCAACTGATATAAACCCAACATGCAGACGAGTGCCGCTATAAAAACGTTGCGATCAAGGCAGATACTGTCTGTAAGATGATTCTGAAATGGAACAATTTTGTAGAACATAAACTCGCATTCAAAAATGTTTATGCAGAAATATTAGTGCGTGAAAGTAATGCTTATTTTGAATAGCAAATCTATGAGTTTTCGAGTGGCAATCTGTGATTTCTGTATAATTTGTCATACGATACAAAGGTGATTGTTCAATGGAAGCCAACTAGTGGCCATCTTGTTTACTGTCCCCTGCAGCATTTTAAAAATTGACCACACGGTCTTTTTAATGTCGATTCGTTAGCTGAACGTATGACATATTATCAGAAGTCTACTACCTGAAGTGTACTATCCTAGTCCACGGCATAGCACTAAATAGATTTGGGCCACTTACGACGTATTGTTGCACAGATTGACGCGCAAGGTCTAAAAAGAAACAGTGCAGTCTGGGAGACTTACACGTACACGACGTGTGAGAGAACTGTATCTCACGCACAAACCTCCCCACGTTCTCCCCGCGTTCTCCCCACAGCTGATGGTTCGCCCCCGGTCTAAGTTCAAGATTGCGTTTATTTCTAGGAACTAGCTTCGTGTGTCAAGCGACTAATCTCATGATGCCTTACGATAGGTCTGCGCCAGGTAGCAAATCGAGTAACTGTGCTCGTTGTGTATGCACGCATTTGGAGTACAATGTCATGGTATGGATTACAGCAGGCTGGCACACTTCCATGTAGTAACAAGAGTTTATCAACAAACCAAACCAAAACACAGGAGCAAAGAGATCAATATAAAGCCTTATCACATTAACTATTACACCACTATAATATAAGCATTAGGTCGTGACGCTCAGGTCAAGCCAGAGGTCAAGTTATGACAATAGGTCATCAAAGAAGTCATTGACACTATAATGGAATTTCTCAGGTCATACCAGAGGTTAAGTCGTGACACTACTGGGATGTCTTGGGTCATACACATACCAGAGGTAACGTCATGACACAACCGGGATTTCTTAGGTAATACCAGAGGTCATGTCGTGATTAGGGCTGTGCGTTTTCGGATATTTTTGGAACCGGATACCCGAAATCAGGAAACTTCGGATACCCGGATACCCGTTTTCATTTTTGTTGAAAACATGCCTCCGGTGGTGTACAAATACATGTACTGTAAATGGTAACAAATTGACTTTTATAATACAGAGGATACCATAATATCGCTCTTTTCTTTGTTGGAGTGTAATCTCTTGAATTTAAAAATAATTGTCTATACAAGTACATTGTTCAAAAGTCACAGATTTCTGTTTGCACCGCTCAAATGTTAAGTCCGAATTTTAAAAAGTCGTTTACGGGTAATTGGAACCGAAAAATGGAACCGGGTAATGACCGTTTCGGTCGGGTATCCGGATACCCGGATATCCGGCACAGCCCTAGTCGTGATACTACTGGGATTTCTTAGGTCATACCAGAAGTAACGTCATGACACAGCTGGGATTTCTTCTGTCGTAACCAGAGGTTACACCATGTAACTACTTGGATTTCTTAGGTTCATCGTCTTTGCTGCTCGTTTTAACATCTTCTCCTTCCGCTGCCTTGGACACCTTGCCATCACTTCCCTCCTTCACTGGATTGTCCTCATATCTGAAAAAAAAAAAAACAACCAATTGTTTGAAAAACTGTTAACCAGTTCGCGTCGGAGGCATTTTTTTTGGGCACCACGGATCGGAGAGCATCTAAACACGCCATAGGAAACTCCGATATATTTGTATGCATGCTCGGTTGAGCCACGCGTGTACTGTGACATGCTCGGAAGACGTAGCCACGAGCTGTGGAAGCTTCCATTAACGTGTGTGTGGGAAAAAGAAACCCGCACAGGGGCCCAGAAAAACTTTTTTATTCCCGACGCGAACTGGTTAAGAGGGAAATGTCAACTGGATTAAGTACAAGCAAAAAAAAAAGATAAACAAAAGGAACATGTAAAATCTGTCTGCGGTGACACCATGTGAAATACTCAATCGAGTAGTAATTAGTTCTGAAAAGAACTGGAGGTTACAACCCGGCGTTTTGATCAGTAACTTCTGATCGTCTTCAGGAGAAAGGAACATGGCTGGTTGTTCTCTTGGAGTTCAGTTCATGCGAATGTCAAAGTGAAATGAATACCTTTGGTAATCAAACAGACAAGGTGTCGTGCCAAATGTTCTTGTTGGCTTCGAAAATGAGCTCATGTCTAGAAGATTTGTTCTGTTGTAATATGCAGCAATAACCAATAGCTAAACAGTGCTATGAAATTGGCCGCAGATCCTGACCAGATATAGATGCTTGATTATAACATTAATAATAATAATGTGCGGATTTATATAGCGCACGTATCCACCAACTAAGTGGTGCTCAAGGCGCATTATATTATTATCCCTGCTCATAAGGCTCATAAATCATTCCTGAAACCATCTCAGCTCCCTGGGGAGTATACAGCTCAATTGCTGCCATTTCTAGCGCATATAGAGCAAACCAACTCTGCCTTCACAGGTACCCATTTAACCCCTGGGTGGAGAGAAGCAATTATGATTAAGTGTCTTGCTCAAGGACACAAGTGTCACGGCCGGGATTCGAACCCACATTCTGTTGCTAACACCAGAACTTGAATCCGGTAAGCTCAGGCATGAGAATGGGTTGTCTTAGAAAAAACTGGAAAATAGCGATTCACTATTAATGACCCAATCAAGCCGTAGGCCCGAGCCGAAGGCGAGGCATGCCGGGGGTTTCAGGGGGCCGGGGCCCCCTGGCGGGGGTTGAAGGGGTAGCGCCCCGGCCCTTTAGAAAATTTTGACAATTTAGGTACTGAAAAGTAGCATTTTCAAGCAATTTTCAATGTAATTTTTAGATCTGAATGTCCATAGGCCCTATTAATAGGCAGATTCACGCAAACCGCCGTTGGTGGCGCTATTTTTCATATGCTTTTGTACTGTAAAAGTTTGTGACCTGCCGAACTTTCATGGTAAAATTCTAATATAAAGGGTAGTCTATGGATGTAGTCACTTCTACATGTCGATAAATGGATACTACACATCGTGGTTATCTTAAATGATCAATCCATGCCAACTGTAACGTTGGCTTAAAAACAGTGCAACTTGCTGAAAATAGACTTTGTTAGTACTACAAGGATACATTGCAGGCACATTTGGTCACAACCTTTTCCATTGAAACTGGATCTTAAAAATGACCAAATATTTAAATCAACAAAAATTCGTAACTTTGCATAGGGTTAACCTATCATGACCATTGACCCCTCATTTTCTTTCTAATTTGTTGTTCTATCCAGTGATATGACATTTAAAAGCATTGAAGCAACTTCAAATTTTCATGAAACTGCCTACTATTAAACAGCAGAAATAAACACAATTGACACTTTCAGTTTCACGTGCACCGGAGGCAACCCATACGTAATGCACTTGTCAGATCAAGAGGTGGCGGAGGATGTGGACGGCCCTGCGCCTGAAGAACTTGTTGGCCCCGCTGATGCATGAAGCCACTTGCACGACATAATTTGTCCTTCTTATCTTCACTAGATTTACATGTTCCGCTGTGGTAACATGAGCTTTTAGTGCACTTTTCCCGCGATTTCCATAGTTGATCAGTTTATTGCAAAGCGTGCACATCGACTTCCCTGGTATATCTACCTTTCTGGCGAACTCGCCGAGATTGCACTTTACTTTATCGGCAATACCACTTTTAGTTTTACCAGGCAGTTTAATTTCCACATCTTCCTCTAACCAAGACCACTTCCATTTTTCTTTGACACCTTTATCCGACTCCCGTACGAATTGTTCTTCATTTCTATCCAAAATTCTCGGCATTTTGAAGTCGGATGCCTCCGATATTTCACGATAATTTTACTATAACTTTTTTCTTTCACGTACACAAAGGCCAAAGCGTTAACACGATGGCCGCTCAATCAACAACAGCATTTCCTAACGCTCATTATAGGGGATCGTTGATTGGACAATTTTTATGAGTTGTACCCCCAGTTCTTTTCAGAACTAATTACTACTCAATTGAGATTCCACATGGTGTCACCGCAATTAGTCTTACTTATCATCCTCACCATGCAAAGCTACAAGTTTTACCTAATTTTTATGACGTTATGGAATACTTGAACGCGATCGTTGATTCGTTTAGTAAACTTCATCTCTGTAATTTAACAGCACTTCATCGCTCTGCGTACGTCGTGTAAATAGGATTGGACAAACGGGTTTATAAAACAGCTGGGAGCGTCTAAAAACAGAGCTACGAAGCCGACTTTAAAAGTGCCGATCTCGGGGCATTTCAGCAATGATATTTCCACAATTTCCCTAAAACAAAATCACCCTAGACCACCTCTACCCCCCAAATTTTAAACCGGATTCACATTGAACTCGGAGAGGACATATTTTGGCCTCCAAAAAGCGGGAAACCGCGGAACGGCGGGAAATTCTCATGCCTGTAAGCTAGACCGCTCGGCCACGACACCACATTGATACATAGAAGTGTATGGTTCCTTGACATATTTGCAGGCTTTGTGTCCGAATTCCAAATATTTGCCAAATGAGGTGAGAGTGGCGTAAATTATTGGGTCAACTCAATACAAAAAGTATGCATGCTGTAGTTTAGCTCTTAAAGTGCATATGGTGACACACGTGTCAGCACGAGTCTCAAATGAGTTTCCCACACTGTGATCAGACCATTCTATTCTTTGAAAAGAATCAAGTCGGACATTTGTGTGAGATTGTATGTGTATTTCTGTACAAGATATCTCAAAAAGTTCTCCACGGATTCGGATTAAATTTGCTGAATACACATATGTTGAGTTTGCTACAAGGACCAATCGATTAGATTTTGATGAAGATCCGATTTCAGGAAAGTGTATTTTTAGAACCATATCTAACGTTTCCAACATTAACATTATCGTGGAACAGTAAGTTAATCAGTAAAATTCATAGGGGGCGCACTAATGACCTATTTACTTATAACCTCATGTTTTCGTCTAGTTTCAAGAATCGTTGGTGGCTCAGCAGTATTGATGTACGGCTGTCACGCCCAAGACTCTGGTTCGAACCCTGAGAATTTATTAATTTTTTTTTTTATTTAATTTTTTTTTTATACAAAATTTACCTACGAGTACAGCATAATCAAATCAGGTAATTGACGACTTCTAGGATTTTGTTTTTTCTGAAAAAAGCTCTACTTGGCGGAGGTTTGCGCTCTAAAAGTGCTTTTCTTGTTAGGCAGTAGGCAATGAGAAAAGGTCCTACTAAGGCAGGTTCATACTTCACATGAACACCAAGTGCAAAACATGTGCCAATGTGCATATCATGATGACATCAAAATTCACTTTTTTGTTTGCATGTATGGCCTGGGCTTTACATTTCAACAGGCACATAGTCTATGCACATGTGTATAAAAATCAACATGGCCGCTATCTAGTAGAAACTTACTTGAAGAGGTCAATGATCTCTCCTCTGACCAGCGCTACGAAGACTGGTACCCCGATGCAGGCCGGCACCAGGTAGAGCAAGGCAGGCTGGGCATGCTTGAAGAAATGCATGATGCCAATGGTGGTCAGTAGACCCATGATGTATGCCAGAAAGCTGGCTGTGAAGTAAATACGACTTGACTTCGGTTTGCTGCAGGAGAAAAAATATCAATCAAAATAACATCAAATTTCATTGACAAAAGTACTGCATCAGAATATTAAGCAGTTGGTTGTATTAATTTATGGCCAACACCGATGCAGTGTATGAAGCACTGTATACTAGGTGCTTTCCGAGTGTCAGTGAACAAAATCCTCAGGTGACTCGTGGGGAATCGAACCCCACAAACTCCTGCTTACTAGGGCAGACGTCTTAACCTTTTGACCACCGAGCTTGCCTGATGACGATTTGCCGGCTAGAATCCTATATAGCCGAGATTACCACAATATGTATAGATTGGTGGTATTCTTGTGTCGGGTGATAAACAATTGATTTGATTTTTGACCTTCGTATAAATTCGTATGATTTTTGACCTACGTATAAATCACTGTATACTCGGTGCTTTCCGAGTGTCTGCAAAAGAAAAAAAACTCCACTGGTGAAACGGGCAGAAATAAACCCGTAGCTTACTGCTCACTAGTGATATCTACACTTTTTTCCCCCACAAACACTTGGAAATCACTGAATTGACAGTCTTTCATAAATAAGTCAGTGTAGTCGGCCATAAATCAAATTAACAACTTTCTTGTGAGGGGGACACAGGTGGACAGGTGGGGGGAGAAGGGGGCACTCTTTACCTGACGTCAAAGCGAAGCAGTAGAGCTATAAATATCCCTGGAATGACAATGTCACCGAGACCCAACATGGCAAAGTTGTGAGCCTCCAGGCCTCTCTCCAGAATATCTTGTGGGAAAACCACTGAAAAGCAACGAGTTGTCAAAGAATGAACAAATGGATTGATGGAACGCTTGTGCAGGTATGAGATGAGTTTCGGCCTTTAAAAGGGACAACATCTTCACGATCAACAGGAATCAGTGTTTTAGATTAACTCAGTGACTGAAAATAATACCTCACATGATAAGGCCATACTACCATTGCTGCTTGCATATGAACCATTATGGAGTGTGGAGTGTCGTGGCCGAGCGGTCTAGCGCACCGAACTCAAGTTCTGGTGTTGCCAGCAGCAGGGTGTGGGTTCGAGCCCCGGTCGTGACACTTGTGTCCTTGAGCAAGGTACTTAACCATAATTGCTTCGTCCTTCGGATGGGACGTAAAGCCGTAGGTCCCGTGTGTTGTATAATGCACGTAAAGTGGATTGTCGTGCGGTCTAGCGCACTGAACTCAAGTTCTGGTGTTGCCAGCAGCAGAGTGTGGGTTCGAGCCCCGGCCGTGACACCTGTGTCCTTGAGCAAGACACTTAACCATAATTGCTTCTCTCCACCCAGGGGTTAAATGGGTACCTGTGAAGGCAGAGTTGGTTTGCTCTATATGCGCTAGAAATGGCAGCAATTGAGCTGTATACTCCCCAGGGAGCTGAGATGGTTTCAGGAATGATTTATGAGCCTTATGAGCCTTATGAGCAGGGATAATAATATAATGCGCCTTGAGCACCACTTAGTTGGTGGATACGTGCGCTATATAAATCCACACATTATTATTATTATTATTATTATTATTAAACTAGGACACCATTCCATGCCTTGTTAAAATTCTGGTCTGATCGTGACGATAATGTCCCTTTAAAAACATAGCTCAGCACTGTACACTCCACAGTTGGAGTACTCATACTCGTACTCAAGTACATTTTTTTTCTGTACTAGTACTCATATTTGTACTCATGAAAAAGTACCCGACTACAACTCAAGTCGGCTTACTCATACTTGACTAAAAGTCTTATATACTCTGCACTAGTAATCAAGGGGTAGTGGGTTCGAGTCAACGGGTAGTGGGTTCGAGTCAAGGGGTAGTGGGTTCGAGTCAAGGGGTAGTGGGTTCGAGTCAAGGGGTAGTGGGTTCGAGTCAAGGGGTAGTGGGTTCGAGTCAAGGGGTAGTGGGTTCGAGTCAGTTTATTTTTTTATTTTTCTGCAGACATGTGAAAGCTCCAAGTGAACGGTTCACTGAGCCACGGCAAAAATCGTATCAATTATAAAAATCGTAAAAATTGTATGTGATGTAACTGTATCTCTCCACGACAAAATGCCAAAGATTAGTCTTATCAATGTCTGCAAAAACTCATGAAACATATGAAGACCTTGTAAGGGGGACGAGGGGAGTGGGAGGGGAGGGACGAGGGGAGTGGGAGTGGGAGTGGGAGGGATGAGGGAACGAGGGGGGGGACAAGGGGAGTGGGGTGCAGGTTGGCAAAGTGGTACTTTCATTCATGGAATTGTCTTGGAAGAAAAACAAGATTTAAGAAATCCTTAGTTTCATTACCAGAAATATGTAATAATAAAGTCATATCGTTTCGGTTTGCGGTAACACCATGTGTTTATCTCAACTATCGCAAAGGTGAGGTACAGGTTCTGAAAAGAACCGTATCGCACAACTCGTATCTCGACTGTCGCTAAGTGAGATTATGGTTCAGGGGTTGAACCAATATTGAGCAACTCGTTTCTCAACTATCGCTAAGTGAGAATGTGGTTCAGGGAGAAACCATGGGGGCTTCACGGGGGGTCTTCTCTACATTTCGATTAGCGTGCTCTAATCATCGTCAGGAGAACGAAGAGGTTTGGAGATGCAGCTCCTTAATCCTATTATCAGTGTTGTTCTTTACAAAGTGGACCCATACTTCAAAATGTCACAACTGGGACATATTGCGGTACACACTTTCTTATCTAAAGATTAATGGCATAGCCCGAGGCACTTCAGAGAGATGAGGTAAACTGAAGCAGCCACCTGCTTTGTTTCATTGCAAGGCTAACTTGAAATAAACCAGTGCAGTAATTTGGGGTATACACATACTGTGTGAAGGTCAGAACACTTTGTTTTTGTCCCAGACCCGAGGGGCATTTTGGGGTATCCATGTACCATTCTTGTGTACAGTATGCAATATTTTGAGGCATGCATAGAAAAAGCATTGTGTACTTAGCAGTTTTTTTTGTGTAGCACTTTGGAGACTGCATGTATACAAGGGTTAAGTAGTATTTGCTAGGATTATGTGTTCAAACAATATCAGTACTCCACCACGCAAATCCTTAAATCTAATAAAGCCACAGTTATAGTTCGTTGTGCTGAAATAAGCACAACCCATTATCTTGTGTACGCTCACGTGAAGCACCAGTTGACTTACATTTGATGGGAGCCTCAAATGACTTAGCAACTGTCACCATGACATTCGTGCCAAAGACCCAGAATATATCGTAGATGAAGAGCCCTCCTAACAATATGCAACCGGTCATGACTGTGTTGAGCTGAAGGAACTCCACTCCGTTCAACGCAAACGCAAGGCCGAAGATGTTATTAGCTATCCAGTGCTGAAAACAAACAGATATCACAATTGTTTTATTGATGTACAAAAAAAAAAAAAAAAAAAAAATTAAAAAAAATAAATAAATAAATAAATAAATAAATAAATAAATAAATTAAAAAAATTAAAAAAAAAAAAAAAATTAAAAAAAAATAAATAAATAAATAAGTAAGTAATATCAAGTGTCATTCCAGGGTCAAAGAAGGTTTAAATAAATGAAAATATTTAGTTCAAACCCCATACCTACTACTTTAGACGAGACTTGCAATCAAGTACTTTTTTATGAGTACGGGTACAGAAAGATGTACAAAAACTCTATAGTTGTAATCGATTTCTTTTCATGAGTACAAGTACGAGTTCAGAAAAATGTAGTCGAGTACAAATATGAGGACTAACATCTCTGCTTTAAACCTTTACAAGTGACCTCAATATACACTAGATGTACCTTTTTCATCAAGTACCAGACTCCGAACACACCGGCCAGTGCAAGGCACACTAGATCCTTGTTATCAAACTCGTAGTTCACCATTTCTGTGTCAAAATCAAATATAATCGAATAGGGTAAAGGCGGGTATTTTTCGACAGGGAGTAGAATTCGACAGGTCATTAACATAATGCATAATAAAATAAAACGTCAGAGTTTGTAGCCAAAACAAATGTGTCCACGTGTCTTACTTTTTCCCGCCGTTGTTCTTGATGTTGTAAAAGTTTCCAAGAGTTCCAAGAAAGAGAAGCAATTTACGCTGAAAGTAGAGGTGAGTACACGCATCGCGAAGTGCGCGCCATTGTTGGTGAATGACGTAAGAGGTATAGATTCGTGGGGGGTCTCAAGAAACCAGCTGACTGAATATTAAAGTAGGTGTTGGTATGGTAATATATGTACTAAAATTACTATTGGCCAATGTGAACAATGGGCCTACTTATTATGGGGGGTGTCGAATTCTAACAACTGAGGGCGCTCCAAGATTTAGTATTCGACAGCGCGTAAAGTACATTATTGGTTTATAATTACGTGTGTGATTCAATACGTAAATGGGTCGTTTTCAAAAGTTCTTTCATGGCCAGGGTCCGGGAATGTCATTCAACGTAATAATAGAAATATGTCTATTGCTTTTATATTAACCAGTTGACGTCAGGAATATTTATTTTTTTCCGGTCCCCGTGCAGGTTTATTTTCAGTGAAAAATCTGAACAAATTTCTAGCCATTAATAATTTGTTTTGTCAATGAAACTAAGTTCGGACAACCAAATAAACACCTTTACTCATTGACATTTCGAGAATTAAATGGCTAGTTTTTTAATTACGGTTGTGTTTGTTCAGCACAATTAGACGGCAAGCTCCGATGCAACGGCTGATTAGCGACCAGCGCCTGGTCGAAAAGACGGCATACCTGGAGAGAGATCGAATGCCTCGTAAACAATGGATATAAATCCCTGGCTGGTACGTCAAAGGAACAGGTCTTGGATAAAGGGATTAGGCAAAAATCAACGAAAAGAGTTAACTCGTTCAGTATTTGCAGTGCATTTTGTCCGGGGCCACTGAACCGTGACCCCATGGACTCCGAGAAACGATTGCGTGCATACACGTCAGCCACCACGACTGCACGCCACGTGTGGCATGTTGACAAGTCTCCCGGTGACACACACAAAAATCGGAATGCGTGTTTAGATGCTCTCCGATCCGCTGTACAAAAAAAAATTGCGTGTTGTATACACGCAATTTTTTTATTGCATCCGAAGCGAACTGGTTAACAAGAAAAACCAAGTTAAACTGCCTAAAAAAATAAAGACAGAATTATTAGGACATCTTTTTACAGTGCAGTTTATCGAAGAATAAGATTTTTAGAAAAATAATATAATTAACATTAGGCATTAAAATGTCAATCATGGGTGTTGGCCTTGCATGAAGCTGTTTAGTAATAATCGTTTGTTGATAACAGTTTAATTATGCCTAGCTAGCCTCCCTTAAAATACAAAAAGAAAAAATGATTAAACTATGAGGCCTAATTAGTTATAAAAAATAATTAAAATTGTCATTGTGATGATGACAAGGGAATTATGATGATGGATGTTATTATGATTGGGTCACTTTCATTATCATTCAATTAAACAATATTCCTTACATTTTAATTTCAGGATGCTTCGTCTAAAGAAAAAAACCACCCCAAAGCGGGCACCGTACAAATCTTACACTCCCGAGACCCTCCAACGTGCATACACCTCCATTGTAAATAATGAGATGTCGGTTAATAAAGCCAGCCGGATATTTGAAATTCCGAGAACAACCCTAATGGATAAATTCCACAACAGAACTCCTCTTCACACCACCCAGGGACCAAAGCCTGTTCTGAATGAAGATGAAGAGAAAGAGAAAAAAACTCGCCGACTGGGTCATCCATGTGTCCAAAATAGGATACGGCAGAACGAGAAAGGAGCTGGTTTTGGTTGTGAAGAAGATTATCGACGAAGACGGGCGGAGCAACCCATTCAGAGATAACACGCCAGGAAAAGAATGGGTGAAAAGCTTTCTAAAACGGCATCAAGAGCTTGCAGTAAGAGTGCCAGAGGCGTTGGGAAGAGAGAGAGCGTGTGTAACCACTGAAAAAAATCCACGGATGGTTTAATAAGATGGAGGCTTATTTCAGGAGTGGTGAAGCTGACGGCAGCATCAGTATCTTTGACCATCCTGAAAGAATCTTCAATGCTGATGAAAGTGGTTTTCCACTCGCTGGGAAGTTGGAAAAAGTGTTGGCCCCCCGAGGAGCTAAAGATGTCTACCAGCAGTCATCCTCTGATAAAGAGCCAGATAACGGTATTAGCATGCGTCAATGCAGCGGGTTTCTTTTTTACCACCGATGCTGATCTTTCCGGGGGGTTAGGTTTAATTATAACCCACTCGCTGGAGCACCCGAGGGCACTTTCTTTGGAAGAAGTTCCAATGGGTGGATAGATTCCGAAGTATTCTACGAGTGGATTGCAAATAAGTTTCTTCCCACGGTGAAGTCCAAGGCAATTCAGTTTCCTGTAGTTCTCTTCGTCGATAGCCATAGAACACACATCAACCTACAGACGGCAATGTTTTGCCGGGATAACAAAATCATCCTCTACTGCCTCCCGTCCCATTCCACTCATCTGATCCAGCCACTCGATGTTGCAGTTTTCCGGTCGCTGAAGAAGCGGTGGTTTGACTGCGTCCGCCAGTACCAGACCGAAAACCCTGGAGCTCAGGTGACCAAGAGGACTTTCGCGGCCATTTTCAAGATTTCCTGGGAATCCTCAACCACTGCGTCCCATGCCATCAATGGTTTCCGGAAATGTGGGCTATTCCCTTTGGATCGGCAAGCCGTCGACATCAGCAAGTTGCAGCCAGCAAATGTTTTCCAAGCTGCAGTCTCGCCAAACAATGACCATGGAAATTCTGCCCCAACCGCACCCCAACCTCAAATTCAACCCCCTCAGAAATCATTCCATCAAGCCATTCAGCCCTCCGCAGAGAAACACGCCTCTCCCAGACAAGCCGCACTTGACGCCCTTGAGCGTGTAATTTCTCTAGGGAAAAAACAGCTCTTCTACAAGTGACTGGCCGAGGGGTACAACTTGGAGAACGATGACCTGTATACGGCATGGAAAAGCCTGAAGGATCAGTGTGATGATCAGACGGTGAAAGTTGCTGAGACGATTGAAACTGCAACCATCCCCGATGCCTGCTCTTCGGCGACACAACGTGGCACTACGTCGTCAGCGTTCGATAAATATCTGAGGTATCCCAGTGTCCTTACAGCCAAGGGGAAACAAGCACCCCGCCGTGACCAAGTTCCGAAAGCTGTTTCCGGGTTAAGCTTTATAGCTTATCTCCGCAAGAAGGAGAAGAAGAAAACAGAAGACGAAGAACGACGTCAAATGAAGAGGAAAGCAAGGGAGGAAAAAATCCAGGCAAAGAAACACAGAGCAACCAGAAAGAGCAACAAAGGAGACGCGGAAAGAGAAGATGAAGACGGCCTGAACCAAGATGTGTGCAGTGCATGCGGGATGCCGTACAACAACAAGGCTTCAGAATGGATTGGCTGTGACCGATGGTATCATAAATGTGCGCTATGTACTGGCATAGGTGGCATTGAGGATATGTCTTCAGAGGAAGTTGAAGATCTAGATTTCCTGTGTTACTATTGCTTGTAGGAAATCGGTGTGTCATCCAACCTGTTGTTCAACTCTCGAGTGTTTCCGTCCAGTTAATATTCTCTTTGCGAGTTGAACGTTTAAAGCAACTGAGAACATTTGTTGATTGACAAACTTATTTTTACATAGAGAAAAAAATCCTGCATGCATTCAAACACATCATTGGAGCTGGGGATTCATGTGCCCGATGTCATGTGCATTACGCATAAAGCCCGGTTCATAATTGGGCGAAAGTGAACGTGAAGCGAATTTTCGTCCCACAAACAATCATTACGCACCATTTTTCAATCGTGACACAAGTAAATTCGCTTCCCAATATGCATAAAGTATGAACCGGTTTTAATGCGTTGTGCGTCCTAAAAAAAATGTAACCGCGTTGGAAAAAGTATTGCGCCTGTTTTTGTTTTTTGTTTTTTCTTGCTTTCCCTAGATCATCCATGGTCTGATTGATAAGCCTACCAAATGATCGGCAATATTTTTGTGCAACTAATGCTGAAAAAACACAATCAATTTCCAGTGAAAAAATAACGAAGAGTTTTATCTTCTTCTTGCTTTCCCTGGATCATCCATGGTATGATTGATAAGCCTACCAAATGTTTCTTATACTGATTGATATTTGTTACATTCATGCTTGCAAAGAGAATGATTCTTGAAAAACAAAACTATTTCTCTCCTGAGGACGATCAGAGCATACTGATCGAAACGTCGAGTTGTACCTCCAGTTCTTTTCAGAACTATTTACTACTCAATTGAGATTCCACATGGTGTCACCGCAATTAGTCTTACTTATCATCCTCACCATGCAAAGCTACAAGTTTTACAAAACTGTTTCCGTATTCTTTTTAATGTTGTTCATGATCTGCAATATTTTTGTGCAACTAATGCTGAAAAACATAATCAATTTCCAGTGAAAAAATAACGAAGACTTCAAGACGCCATATGATGATAAATCCCTTTCCTTTAATTGCTTTTTACCACCCCCATCTTTAAAATGTAGCACCCCACATTCCACTTGGATCCTGTCATTGATAACAATAATAAGCTGTGTGTTGTGTGTACAACTACACGTACACAAAAGGGGCATTTGTACACAATGGTATGGGGTGCCAAATTCATCTGCCACACGTCGAATTCTGAAACAGACTGGTGAATTCTGCATCCAAATACGCACTTCGGACAAGGGGTCAAAGGTCACTTTCGTTGGGGATTTGACCCAGTGTACTGTCCACTATAGGAAAGGTAAAGAAATAATGAATTTATCCATGTGAAATAAGCATTATATTTTCTTTGTGGTAGAAATAAATGTTTCTTTCTTAACCCTAACTCCCTCAGCATTGTTACTGAACAATAAAAATCCTTCAAAATCCTCCAACTGCCTTTGTTAGGGAGTTAGGGTTAACCTGTCGAATATACCCGCCTTTACCCTAACCCACAATGGAAACCGACTAGGTACATCAATACATTTTTAACCTTTTCAACTCAGCCCTGTGTAAAAATTGATCAAGTTTGTTTTGTGATTGAACGTAATGGGTCTTGCGGGTGATATGAGGACGCCAGACCGCATGCTTTCCGTGAATGTTCGGAAATTTTTTTCACGCGTTAACGTTAGACGTGAGAGTCACATTCCTGCCGCCGTATTCCAGTAAAATGCCCATGGGAAAGCGCAAGTCAAATGCAGATGACACAGGTCATCAAAGGAAAAGATATTTCCTTAGGAATTGATGTGAAGTTTTACAAATTTTTGTTCTGTGTTGTGGCAATGCATGAATACACATGTAGATGTAAATGTCCAATGTTTACAACTGTAATATACAGTGAGTTACTCAAATTTTGCACCAAAATCTGCCAAATTAACGTTATTATTCTTGCCTATTATAGTATGAAAATGAAATACAGTTGGATTTTTTTTTTATGTATGCATGGAATGAGAGTTGGTCTTTGAAACCATGCATTCAAATTACTCCTAACCATAGTGCATCATATATTATTTGCCCAAAACTCACAAAAAGCATTAAAATTACCCCAAAATTTGGTATTCAAAATGGCCGCCATTTTCGGGGGGTAGGGTATAATAGGAAAATTTTTAACCAAAAGAAATAATGCCCAAATCATTGGCATTCAAATGGTACATGCATATATTACTTACTCAGATACCTAGACAGAGTTCACAAAATATTTTGCATATTTAAGTTAAACTTTGTCAAAAAAAGCTCAAAACAGTGCCGAGTTTAAAGGGTTACGTGATAACAAAGAAGCATTGACTGGAGCAAGATTTGAACCTGGGACCTCTGATTAGACCTATCTAACACTATGTTTGCTACCTCCCTGCTTTGTTGATATCTTCCTTCGGGTGGCACTAGTCAGACGTCATTGAACACAAGGCTGTGCGTTTTCAGTTATTTCAGGAACCGAATACCCGAAGTTGGAAATCGTATAAATACTCCATGTATGAATAAAATAACCTCTTGTTTTATTAGAGTCATAATAAATGTGGATTTACTGTAATAATTTCCCGCTTCTGTATTAAAAATGACTTGTAACATCCCTATTCCACACACACATTCTGTTAACACAAAATTTGAGACTTCCATTTGTGTGGCTTAAATGTTCAGTGGAAGTTTTAAAAAGTCTTTTATGGGTATAAATTGGAACCGAAAAATGGAATCGGGTAATGGCAGTTTTCGGTCGGGTATCCGGGTACCCAGCACAGCCCTAATTGAACCAAAGCATGCCCTATAGCCAGAGATCACCCCCAATGTTATGATGCAACCCAGGAACAGGCAGTCAGGGGATCACTAGAAGAGGAAACGAGGTTCAAAATGTTTTCTCTGTTCACTCTAAAAATTCAAAAATAAATAATACAAACAAACCCTTGACCAACTCCCCAGGTCAGCCCTAGGAAGACCTCAGATCTTGTCTGCCCTATCCTTGAGCATCAGAAATCTGACTAAGATATTTTGACCAACACCCCAGGACAGACCTTGGGAGACCACGGACCTTGTCTGCCTAACCTTTGGGCTTCAGATATTTTGACCAACACCCCAGGACAGACCTAGGGAGACCACGGACCTTGTCTGCCTAACCATTGGGCTTCAGACATTTTGACCAATACCCCAGGACAGACCTAGGGAGACTTCGAACCTTGTCTGCCTAACCCTTGGGCTTCAGACATTTTGACCAACACCCCAGGACAGACCTAGGGAGACCTTGTCTGCCTAACCATTGGGCTTCAGACATTTTGACCAACACCCCAGGACAGACCTAGGGAGACCTCGGACCTTGTCTGCCTAACCATTGGGCTTCAGATATTTTGACAAACACCCCAGGACAGACCTAACCCTTGTTAGACAGACAATTTTGACCCAACTCCCATGTCAGGCCTCTGGTGGTGTGGGCAAGGAGTGGTGTGGACAACAATTGTGTATTGTTTGTTTGCATAGTGTACCTTCCTTCTTGTCTGCCTTTCCTTTGGTGAAGATAACATGATAAGACTCATTGGGGAATGCTGCAGGGAGCAACTTCCGCATCAGTGGGCTGTCAAGAAATAGGTCACAAATAATGGTACATTAACCGGTTCAAATCTTAAAGGCTCTTAATATGACTTGGTCGTATCAGATCTAAAAGGAGCTCAGAAGTTTGCCGATTGCAACAAAATCCATCGGCAAGAAAAATGGTTCCTTTTTCTCCACAGTCAGCTCACTGTGACAAGATCCGACAGACTTTTACATCTGCTGTATTCTGTTGCACTAATTATTGATTATTTTGTTGCATTGTTATTGTTACAGGATTAAAGCCTGTTTACACTTATTGTTTACACAATACAGGCTACTTCTTTCTTTCCTCAGTGGCTATTTCTGTTCTTTCAAGAATGTTTTGACGCACAGGGAGATTTGTAAAAAAATCCTTAAATCAGGAAAAATTCAGAGAAATCACAGGCCTGAGAGGGGCCGTTTCATCCAGTCTGGAACTGCCAATGCAATATACAATCAGAGTTCTAGCTACGGTGGGCGGCGCCGGGCGGGGCCGCCCAGCACTCATTATTTGCGCCCGGAACTCACGGTCAAATGCACTGGCCCGCCCGGCACAGATTTTTTTATTTTTTTTATTTTTTTTATATATATTTTTTTATTTTTTTTATTTTTTTTTTTTTAAATTCTTATTCTTGTGTACTTTAAATTTGTTGTAGTGATAGAATTTAACCATGGCTTCTTCGCAAAAAAAGTCACAAAGTACACTAAAAAAATAAACAAATAAACAAACACAAAAATAAACAAACATTAACTAAAAAAATGAATAAAATTACACATATAATTAGGTCAAAATGTTGCAAAAGATAGCACCATTTTGCATCTAAGCCCCCTTAAAAATACAAAAATTTCTCAAAGGGGAGGGGGAAACCCCCTTCCCTTAGACCCCTCCCCCGGGACGGCGTTTCGTAAACATCTGGCACCCGGCACTAATTTTGCCCTAGCTAGAACCCTGTATACAATGTATACTTACCTAAAAATGTGAGCTAAGGCTAACACTCCTAAGAAAAAGAAATACACTGTCAACAGCAAATTGATGTAATCCTTGGAGAAAATCTGTATGAGAATGGAGGTTATAAAAAAGGGCAAAAGAAATTAATATTCAATGATTTATAAATGGTTCGGTTCCAAAATTACCTGTGGATGCACATCATTAACAATTTGCAACGTTTCCCGTAACGAGTCCACCGGCATTTTCAGAAATTTTCCTATTTAACCAATTTACCATAAAGTATTTTCCTAAAAGTGATACATTTTGTGTTTAACAACTTTAATCAAAGGGAGTGTTGACCTTTGGTAATAACCTATTTTACAAAATGAATTCTTATCCAAAAAACGTACTTAACGTGAAGTTGGTGATGGTACCAAACCATCCTGAGTAAGCTTGGGCGATAACACGATAATATCGAATACCGCGATACCTACATTATTTTTATTCGATTACGATATTGAGAACCTTTTTAAGTTATCGAGATATCGGCAAATCGTGATTTAAAAAAATATATCGCGATTTAAAAAAAAATTGCCATTGTGAGTCAAGTCAGAAATTCCATGGAAACAAAATTAGAACAGTCTTTTCAGCTTTTGGAAGTGAGAAACAAAAGCGAACTACTTCAGAAGTACATACACGCTATGCAAACGAATTTGTGATTTATTGTGACGCTTGTAGAGGGGTACATACATGTACCTGTGGTCATCGGCTCTAAAGCAATCATACATGGATGAAAAAAATAATCGCGATACTATCGAAAATCGCGATATATGTTTGCCGATATATCGTGGATGAAAAAATCGACATCGCCCAAGCTTAATCCTGAGAAATTATTGTCTGACATGCCGTCATTTTTGAGAAAACGTGAATTGTATTACAAATTTGAAGAAGAAAAAAAATCACAGCGTGATAATTTTCCACATCAAAATGCACACACACAATGCTGAAATACATTTCTGTAATTTTCACGTAAACCACACAACAAAATAAGTCGACGAGTTAGGTTTTTATACATTATCTCTTCACTCTTATCAGACATGCAACTTTGTAATTGCAAAAAAAAGAGGAAATGGCTGAGCACACAAAACTCTGTACAGTGTTTTTCAGTTTTCTATAGCACAATTATTAACTCTCCTACTGATAGACCATTTGAAACCATTCAAAATTTCCACTTACCAAAATGGCCATTGGTTTTGTACACACATGGTGATACCATTTGAACAGTGTTGGTAGCAAGCTTTACTACCATTCAAATCCATTCAAATGCATAGAGTCCATTGATTCACCACTTAGAAGTATCCAAACAAGGTTTTGTATTAGCTGTACTACCATTTGGAAAGATCCAAACAAGGTTTTGTATTAGCTGACCTACCATTCAAAACCATTTGGGGGAATCAATACTGTACACAGTTATTTCACCATTCAAAACCACAAAAGCGAATGGTTTCAAATGGTGGATCAACTTGTATGAAAAAGGTACCAGAAGTAGGAGGGTTAAAGAAAAAAAGAGGAAATCAGCTGATCAGCTGAAAAAGTGCATGCCTGTCGTATATTTTATAGACATGTTACAGTAGTGTACACTAACATTGTGTTAGGTATCATAAAAAAAAAACCAGCTCTACTTTTTTAATGACCAGAATTTATAGCCGCTTTTAAAGTTAGGAACAGTCTAGCATAAGTGCAATGCACTCAGTATTTTGGTAGCATATTTTGACTAGCAATATGTAAGGATCACATGTAGAGGTTTTTTTAAAACAAGTTCGCTGCTATTTTTACTGAGCATTTAGCCGGTGGACCGGTGTTGAGGACGAACACTGTTTTGAATTGCAATTTATTTCCATCCAAATGCTTCATACTTGCCTGGAAAACTACATAGATTCCAAATAACGTTGCACTGGCAATAAGTGGGAACATAGCTGCATCTTTTTCGGACATGATGTCGGGAACTTCTCCATTTTCCTGTCAAATGAACGCAGAAACACCAATGAAAAATAGTACTTCGCTGAAATAAATACATGTAGATGCAGTTACTGTATAATCTCAAAGGTGTTGTCATTGGATTGAGTCAGACCATAGTGCTACTGACTTTTACATCGGAAATTTGGGAATCCCATTCTTTGTGCACTAACCAAAATAGACTGGTTACACAGATTGATTTATATGATAAGATACAGTCTGTAATATGGGTTTCAGACTATGGGCTTGGGTGACTTCTAGCTAACGTTAGTGCAAGTGTTTGTCAGTTTTAATATCGGCTTTGGTCATTGTTGATCCATTCAAATGATAGAGGAAGTATCTAGGTGCATTCTGTGGAGAGGAAAGGCACCTAATATTAGTTTTTAAGGAGATATTTAAAATGAGCTAAATTACCCCGAGTGTCTCCCAAATTTCCTACAGGCCTGGAATTTCACGGCGGCCACGACGGCCATTGCCGTCGTTGCCCTTTTAGTGGCCGTGATGCCCCTTGCAAATGAACCAATATCACGGCCAATTTTGCCGTGCCCTTTTTCCCCATGGCCGTTGTGCCCTTTTTGGAAGATCATGCCAGCGCGATGCGGCTCGGCACGTTCCGTTCACACACAAAATAAAAATTAAGTCAACGTTACACGTACGTGTGAAGGATCAGATCAAAGGAAAACAAAATCACTGTAACGGACCCCAATGTTCGAATATGTACATGTATGCGTGAGACTTCCACGGTAATGCAGCGTAGCCCGCCAGCCACGACTCACGCCAGATATACGGCCCACCGCCCGTTATTAAAGCCGTGTCCGAATTGGCAGCTACGGTTGCGGCTGCTGCTATATGAGCGTTGCTCAGGGCAGCCTATGCTGCAGCGCATGCTGACGCAGCCACAGCCGTAGCCGCCAAATTCGGAAACGACCTTACTTCCGATCCCAGCCACGGAAGGCCCAACTTTCGACTACAATATGTAACTTTATCAAGCATCTGCAATGGAATTTTTAACGTTGCCCCCTCTGAAAATTCAATAAATAGCATTGCGCTCAATTCTTTCCGGTGGGAGTAGCATCGTTAAACAATTCACGCTCCTATCGCTCATCAGCTGTACTGTAAGCTTGCGCGTCACGAAAAGAAACTTGTGAATGTTGCCAGTAGAGATCGTCCCATGGGGTGATTATACTGACAATATAATGGAGGATCATTGGGCCAGTTCTAGCTGCGACAATCATTGCTCATAGTTTTGGTTCTTTAAGTTAAAAAAAACATGGCCTTAGTGCCCTTTTTTCTTTTTTACTTTGGCCTTGGTGCCCTTCCCTTTGGCTTTGGTGCCCTTAAAAATTTGCCCCTATCGAAGGCCAAAGTGGCCTTGCCCTAAAAATGATGAAATTCCAGGCCTGTTCCTATACATGTAAAAGTCTGTAGCTTCAACTAAGGTCTGATTCAACTCAATGACAACACCATTGAGATATAGTTAACTGCAGCTATAAAATATATTGCTGGAGAGGGTTAGCAATGGTAATATTATTAAGCATTACCTGGCTCTCTGCACCAATTTGACTTAGCACCCATCTGGGAAGTATTTACGCCCTGATTAGCAAATAATGAATTAAATGACTTTAGGGCTGTGCCGGGTATCCGACCGAAACGGTCATTACCCGGTTCCATTTTTCGGTTCCAATTACCCGTAAATGACTTTTTAAAATTCGGACTTAACATTTGAGCGGTGTGAACAGAAATCTGTGACTCTTGAACAATGCACTTGTACAGACAATTATCTTTAAATTCAAGAGATTACACTCCAATAAAGAAAATATCGATAGTATGGTATAACCTCTGTGTTATAAAAGTCAATTTGTTACCATAATTTACAGTACATGTATTTGTACACCACCGGAGGCATGTTTTCAACAAAAATGAAAACGGGTATCCGGGTATCCGAAGTTTCCTGATTTCGGGTATCCGGTTCTAAAAATATCTGAAAACGCACACCCCTAAATGACTTTGATTATAAATATAAATTAAGATGAAAGGGGAAAATAAAGAGTTAGCTGTTGCAAACTGCTTTTAATATACGCCTTATCAGAATTCCTGCGCGCATGTGCACTGTCTTGTAAAACTACATGTACCTCACGGTATGGGAAAAAAAAGGTACTTATGCTTCAAAGGATGTCAATGGGGAGGGCAGGGGGAAATCTTTTTTGGTGTAAGTAGTAGGGAGGACGAAAGCAACAGCGCCCTCACATCAAAAGTGTTGAAAAAACTCCGTTACGAGTGATAATTTCTTACTTCAAAAATTTATTTCTCACTAGAAAACAAAGCTACAACTCATAACGCAGTAGATTCAAGCACCATTTTCACTGTTTCACACTTTAAAAAGGTTTTGAACGAATTTTACCGTCGAGTTGAAGATGAAAATGAAGCCCGAAAATGGCCCAAAGCGGAAAATCACCTGTCAAATTCGCCGCTCAAAAATGGTCCCCCAAAAAAATTAACGGTAAGACCCTTTTTTATATGGCGGGGACTTTGCGTTCCAATCATCAATCCTGACGATCTTGGTATCAAAATAAAGCTTAAAATTAGATCTGTAGCCAGAAAACTGTTTCAAATGTACTTAAAAAAATTAATTAGGTCTTAAAACAAAAGAAAGACTTTGAGACCGAATAACTTTGGATCTAACACTGGTACGGCCTTCACTAGGCAGTTTCATGAAAATTTGAAGTTGCTTCAATGCTTTTAAATGTCATATCACTGGATAGAACCAAAAATTAGAAAGAAAATGAGGGGTCAATGGTCATGATAGGTTAACCCTATGCAAAGTTACGAATTTTTGTTGATTTAAATATTTGGTAATTTTTAAGATCCAGTTTCATTTGAAAAGTTGTGACCGAATTTGCCTGCAATGTATCCTTGTAGTACTAACAAAGTCTATTTTGCACAAGTTGCACTGTTTTTGTGCCAACGTTACAGTTGGCATGGACTGATCAACTAAGATAACCACGATGTGTAGTATCCATTTATCGACACTAGAAGTGACTACATCCGTAGACTACCCTTTATATTAGAATTTTACCATGAAAGTTCGGCGGGTCACAACTTCGACAGAAAAAAAGGATATGAAAAATAGCGCCACCATCGGCGGTTTGCGTGAATCTGCCTACCTTCACCCGTACCTCAATGGAATCCTTATAAGTAGCAAGTTTTTATGTATCATGACAAAATTATGGAAATTCCCTTTTGGAAATTAATTAGATCATAAAGTTAAACAGAATACTTTAATTATACGTTGACTGTGGGGTGCCATGGTCGAGCGGTTTAGTGCATCGGATTTGTGTTCTGATGGCCGAGTCGTCAGAGTGTGTGGGTTCGAAGCCTTGCCACGACCATGGTGCTTGTGTCCTTGAGCAAGACACTTTACCATAATTGCTGCGAGGGCCGAATTGAACCCAGCCACTGGGGGATGTACAAGCCAGTGCATGCTTTAGTGCCGGTCCCAAGCCCGGATAAATGGGAGGGTTGCGTCAGGAAGGGCATCAGGCGTAAAAACCTATATGCCAAATCAAATATGCGGATCATGATCCGCTGTGGCGACCCCTAACGGGAGCAGCCGAAAGAGGACAACAACATGCTAACTTTGACCAATTTCAAAGAAAAAAATCTCCATAATGTTGTCAGACGCTTTTCGCATAAAATATGTTATTCTAGGATAGCTCACTTTAATGAAATTTGCCAACCATTTTTTAAAATTTTTAACAAAATAATGAAATAAAAATTTCACCAAATTGACCGATCTCACTTCATGCCAAAAAGTGTCTGCTTGGGCAAGCTTACCTAATCACAGAATTTTAGATTGTATTTAAATTGTAAAAATTAGCAGATCAACAGTTGAAAAAAAAGTTTGGTACAACTAGAATGCAGGGCCACACCGAAGGTTACTTCTTATAAATTGACG
This sequence comes from Zoroaster sp. YZ-2022, assembly GCA_029582265.1. NCBI lineage: Eukaryota > Metazoa > Echinodermata > Asteroidea > Forcipulatida > Zoroasteridae > Zoroaster > Zoroaster sp. YZ-2022. The sequence goes on along the minus strand of CM055824.1, from coordinate 39,448,357 downwards.
TAATCTGACTTAAAAGGGACCGTACTCAAGTTCCCTCAGCCTTATGTTCCCTCAGCCCTATGTTCCCTCATCCCAAAATAGACCCTATGTTCCCTCAGCCCTATGTTCCCTCATCCCAAAATAGACCTTAGGTCTATTTTGGGATGAGGAACATAGGGTTGAGGGAACATAGGGTTGAGGGAACATAGGGCCTAATTTGGATTTTTAAAAAATGTTAGGCATTGAGGGAACATAGGGCTGAGGGAACATAGGCATGACCCCACTTAAAAATACACAACTGCAGTTCCTCGGTCAAATTCAGAAAAAGGGAAAAATTTTGCCCTGCATCGTATTGGTACTCCACAAGTTTTTTGTACATGTGGTGTTAGGGCCAAGGATACGGAGGAAGTCCAGTGTATATTGGCCCTAGAACAGTAGAATGGGGCTATATTGGCTGGATCCGCTGGATCTGGATCTGGATTGTTTTACTCCGTAAAAGCGGTAAATCCGCATCACTACAGAGTGTTGACTTGGCCCTAGAATGAGGCTATATAGGCCCTAACGTTAGAATGGGGTTATATACAACATTAACAGATAATAATAATAATAATGTATAGATTTATATAGCGCACGTATCCACCAACTAAGTGGCGCTCAAGGCGCATTATATTATTATCCCTGCTCATAAGGCTCATAAATCATTCCTGAAACCATCTCAGCTCCCTGGGGAGTATACAGCTCAATTGCTGCCATTTCTAGCGCATATAGAGCAAACCATCTCTGCCTTCACAGGTACCCATTTAACCCCTGGGTGGAGAGAAGCAATTATGGTTAAGTGTCTTGCTCAAGGACACAGGTGTCACGGCCGGGGCTCGAACCCACACTCTGCTGCTGGCAACACCAGAACTTGAGTTCAGTGCGCTAGACCGCACGACAATCCACTTTACGTGCATTATACAACACGGGACCTACGGCTTTACGTCCCATCCGAAGGACGAAGCAATTATGGTTAAGTACCTTGCTCAAGGACACAAGTGTCACGACCGGGGCTCGAACCCACACCCTGCTGCTGGCAACACCAGAACTTGAGTTCGGTGCGCTAGACCGCTCGGCCACGACACTCCATATTGAGCATGTTGAGATAATAATGATAATGATAATTAAAACTTGTAGTTTTGCATGGTGAGGATGATAAGTAAGACTAACTCGACGTTTCGATCAGTATGCTCTGATCGTCCTTCTCCTGAAGACAATCAGAGCATACTGATCGAAACGTCGAGTTGTACCTCCAGTTCTTTTCAGAACTAATTACTACTCAATTGAGATTCCACATGGTGTCACCGCAGTTAGTCTTACTGATGATATTGATAGTGATAATGATAATGATATTGATAATCAATGATAAACTGTTTGTAAACAGCTGTTGCCTACCTTCTGTTCTTTCTGATACTTAACCGATCGAAAAGCACCAAAGAAGATGGGTAATAGGGCCATGATCACCAGGCTTCCGTAGGCAATGGCCATCCCCTCGGGGGTGGTGGGAATTTTCGCCGTAGCATTGGAAACTGTTTCGTTTAGAGTCTCGTTTAACTCGGGAACCACGTTGCTTTCACCTGTCGTGTCAGCCATGTTGATCGAAGAATTGTGACTGGTACGCGTTGCGTTGCCCAAAGAGATGCTTTTACGAATGGTACGTACAGGGCATCAGTGAACCGGTACATGCATGAATAAGCCGTAGCATCATTGCATTGCGATAGTGTGACGTGGACTCGAATAATCACACACGTAGGCTGGTTATTCCACAGAACCACGACATGGGAGTGGGGGGGGGGGGGGGGGAAGTAGAACCTCCATTGTATGAGAGCGGATTCAGGGTGGGGGAGGGGTGGTCCGAGATGCGGTTGGAATTGTTTGTTTGTGTCATAAGAAACAGAAATCAAAATTATCTCACCATTATTTTGTTCCAAAGTGATCGCTTTGTTAAAAACGTATATTCTACAAGTACTCATATTGAAGCACCTTAGGCTATAATAATTAACTGGACGGTAACTTACAAATGACATCAGAAGTTTGTTGTTTCAGTTTGTTTCAGTGAAGGATTCTCTTATAAAATACTGAATCTTTTAATGTAAAATGGAAGGTGGTTATAATTTTTCCAAAAAGTACTTTGAAAATGTGTAAAAAAGGCTGTTAACATTTTGTCAATTAATAGATTTCTTTTCAAAACCATGATATTTTCAATAAGTTTCCACTCCTGACCAAAGTAAACATCAACAAATTAAGTAGTCTTCATTCGCTTCTTCTATAGGGATTATGTCCATTATGAGGCTCCGTATTCTTTCAAAATTCAATGCAACTACATGAACAAGCGTTCATATGTTTTGGTTTCTACAGACAACGGCAATACAAAAAGCTTTTATTTTATTTATTCGGTTGTTTATTAATTTGTATGAATAAGACAAGTATGAATTGTATGGAACATAAGGCAAAAAAAGTCTCCGGCGAAGTTTCCGGTCCCCGCGCGATGTCCAATTACAGCCAAAATTACTGGATAATTTGGAATTTTGCCGCGCTGTGTTTTAAACAACTTTTTTTCACATAGGAGTATGAACAGCTTAAAGTCCATTCAAAGTGCCTTGACTTTTTTTACTCAAAATTGTTCAATATGTATTTAGTTATTTATATGCTATTCCAAAAAACATTAAAACAAACTCAGAAATTGCTGAAAAAAAATCATGATTTTCAACCAAAATTCCAGCGGTTGAAATCCGCGAAGTCTGTTGGACATTTCGTCACCATTTTCACGAAGAGCCACATATCTCAAATGGCGTGATTGAGATTTACATTTTATACTGTGCTTAGCTTAAAACTGCAAATCTGCAATACTAAAGCAACGGTTTGCAGTTTAAAACCCCTTACATGATTCTGTAAAAGTTTAACCTCTCCATTGACTAACTAATTTGTTTTAAAATATTGGCTAATTGCCATAGTAATTAGTCAAAGATATGTGTCTCTTCGTGAAACCTAAAAAGTGAGATGACCTACTTATACGCCCATCTGAATACGTTTTTTTTTTTTTACATAGGAAAGGGATGCGCATGTCACGTGATCACGCGCACACTGCCATGTGGCTCTTCGTGAAAACGCAAAAATGATTTGACCTACATTTACGCCCTTCTGTTGCAATGTATAACATGCATCTTTGGGGATAATAATAATAATAATAATAATAAAGATTTTTAGCGCGCCCATATCCACCCTGCTGGGCGCTCAAGGCGCGGAAACAAAGAAAAAACATTAACACAAACAATATACAATGATAGCATAGGGGGAAAAAAATTATGTACCGAGATACATGTACCTACAAATTACAATGCAATTACAAATATACATCATCTTTGAAGAGTTGTGACATAAGATGAGTGAAAACGCTCTTCGTGAAAACGCAAAATGCAATTATTGAGATACTAATACGCCCCTACCTGTATTAATCAATTGTCATTTTAACATGAGTGGCTCTTCGTGAAAACGGTGACGATTTGCGGCCCGTGGCGGCAGCAAACATTTTCCCAGTTTTTATGACGTACTTTTACGGGAGCTCGAAAGGAGCCGTCTTAACAACGGTCTGTCTGCCGCCGCGTTGTCCGTGGCCGGTCGTACATGTACATGTACATGTGAACATGGGATTCCCCTTGACGTGCAACTCATGTATTGTGTGTGCGTCGGGTCGGGTCATTGTCAAACTATTAGTCTGGTTAACTGCACCGGCAAAATCACCAAAGGATGCTTTTCTATCGGCACACAAAAGAACAATTTGGACACATTTTGCAGTGAGATTAACTTTCCTGATAACAAAATTCAACGAATCAAATACTGGACATTCCAAACTTTGGTTGCTCTTAGAATATTTGTTCGTAAAAATGCAATAAAAATAGGGTACCATTATGTGCGCTTAAGCCGGACTAGAGATCTTTCTTCGGCTTCGCAATTTTTGCCAGGATTTCGTCCGGATTTTGTCCATTCGCTCCGGGCTTAATTGATATGATTCTATATGTCACTTATATCACCAACTTTGGCATTAGTATAATCTCCATCAAATGACGATGATGAACAACACAATTGGTCAGTACTACTTTTGGAAACTTTTTCAAAAACACTTTCGGAAGTCATAGTTGGTAAACGTAATATTTTTGCAGCTGTACGCGATGTGATATGCTTTGTGTACAAAACGTACCGCAGTAAACAGTTTTTGCGTTCGCCCTCCCGTAAATGTACGTCATCAAAATAGGCTCAGTGAAAGTGTCCCCGACGGCTTTTGTTTTGGGCCTGTCGTCGCGTTCGCGGCAGTGGCGAAGTACATTTTCATAGGTTTTTTGAAGGGTTAAATAAAAATAACGAATGTCTTATTTTTGGTGATTCCTACTTAGAATTACTTACTTTTTAAAATAGGGTTGAAAATATTGACCATTTTGTATGGTCTTTAAGGGAAGGTACAACATTGGTTAGTCCGAATGCTTCTTCTGTTCACAGTCTCATAATTATTCTAAAAATAGGAGACTGTGAACGGAGGAAGCATTCGGACTAAACATTGGTCATTACCACATTATTAAAATGATTTATTATCTAAACATTCACGTCAGGCGTCAACCATCCTGATAAACTGTTTTGTCTCAAGTGCTTAGTAGAGAAAACAATAATATTTACACAAAGTTTAATAATAATAACTGGGAGTTATTATTTTTAAGTAAATGACATCCATAAGTATCCCCTTCCATAAAATATGTATAGCGCCCTCCACTGACAGGAAGTTGTTAACAACCTTCAATTTCATTGTGTCTCGCGGATCGCACTCTTGAACGAATCGTCCAAGTCACGTCACTGATAGATCAGTTGGTAGAGCGACCGACTTTGAAGTGAACGGCCTGCGGTTCAAATCACAAGTATGATTTTTTTACGTGATATATTGATATCCTTTAATAACACATTTAAATTGCAGTACTAGTGTAAAACTATACCAACGTACTACAGCTCTATTCGTTAGTGCGTTGGTACTGTCAGAACACATGGTATGTGTTCGATTACCGTCTGCACCCAATTTGGAACTTGGCTTTTCGCCATCGCCGGAACTGCAGCTCCGGTGAATGCTTGGGAGCTGCCTTGTTTCTCCCCTGATGCTGCAGGGCCTTTGTGGCTAGAAATCCGGACAGGGAACGCCAGACCAGAAGGGACCTATACGGAAGCCGGTAACACTGGTCAACAATTTTGTAAAAGTTGTCTGCTTCGGAGATAAAATGTGCTATTTATTATGGATTTTGATGTGCTGAATTCAAATATGACAATTAAAATTGCCGATTGGCTACTGTTTCCAAGATATTTAAGTTTACATTATGTACTATGTATATGGTGTACACAGCAGATTTTTAATCATGAATTGTAAACCAAGGTCTTTTCATGTGTTTATGGTTGTTTCACTTGATATTATGTCACCTGCCCTGTTTATGTAACACTTACTATGTATCCGAGTTCATAGTTCAGTCTTTATTCAGTGTCTACTCTGCGCTTCTTGGCAATTGTCTCTTGTAGTCATTAAACGGTACCATATCTTGAAAACTAGAGCCAATCAACAATTTTAAGCATCATTTCCATTCTCAGTGACCCATAATTAGTCAAGTTTGACTTCATTTGTTTCCGAAGCATTTTGGCTGTAGGCCAGTGTAATTAAAGGGACCCTATAGATACGACTATAAATCATGCATTTAAAGGGGCAACATCGTCACGATCAGAGCAGACTTTCAACAGGACATGGAATCGGTGTCCTAGTTTAAGATGAACTCAGTGACTGAAAATTACTGGCTCATTTATTCAGCATCAACGGTAATATCACCTTATCATATGACCATCATATGGGGCATTATTTTCAATTACCGAGTTAATCTAAAACTAGTACTCCAATTCCATTAAAGCACCGGTAGGGATCAATCTCGATAAATCGCGGCTCCTGCCTGGTATTCGCAGAGTATTTTTTTTTCCATTTTTAAATATAGGCCTATCTTTATTTTGTTTTATAAGTAGGCTTATAATAATTCTTGCTGAATGGTAAGGCGTTATCGAGGTCGACCAACCATGGCAGACTTTATTCAATAATGAAATAATTAAATATAAAAAATACTTCTCCAATAACCGTCAGTGACACCGACCAAATTGCATGCCATCTTACCATCTAATTGAAGGGTCGCCCTTGGACATCAAGAGTGTACACACGTGCATACAGTTAGCAAATTAATGTTATTTATTTATTTATTTATACAACTTTACTAAACAATGTTTGCCCTTAAAAATCCCTTAAAAACACCGACTTTCCAAGGGCTTCAAACCCTACATCCACACAACATCCCCACATTTTTTGCGGGTTATTCATCCATCGGAAGTTGTACATTTATGTTTGCCTCATAACTCATTTTCAACTTTATTGAGGAAGTATTAAATCATCAAGCAAAGGGGTCATTTCTCGTTGGCATATCACATGACCCAACACATGTATCTAAAGCATCGTGCAAAGGGGTCATTTCTCGCTGGCAATATCACATGACCCAACACATGTATCTAAAGCATCGTGCAAAGGGGTCATGTCTCGCTGGCATATCACATGACCCAACACATGTATCTAAATCGTCGTGCAAAGGGGTCATGTCTCGCTGGCATATCACATGACCCAACACGTGTATCTAAAGCATTGTGCATGTACAATGTATGTACACTCTGACTTTCGTTGCAGTGGAACCATCTGACCGCGGACCAGTAAAATTTGACTGTCAAAAAGGGATGATTTCATACATTAACCCTAACCTTCCTAAATCCTCCAAAATCCTCTTTGCTAAAGTGAAGGAGTTTGAAGGATTGAGGTTACATGCTACATGCTCTTCGCTATTAAGTGAAGGATTTTGGAGGATTGAGATTTTTAGGCATACTTACCTTTCCATGGTACATGTACATCCATATTTGCTGTAGTGATTGCAAGGTCAGTGCTTGGGTCAGTGGACACTGTTTATTGCTCCATGCATGCAGGGAGGGTCCCTGGCCATGTATATGCATCACAGATTAGAAACACATGTGTGCATACATGTCATGTGCTTGCTTTACTACTTAAGGATTTTGGAGGATTCAGCTGCAGGTTATGTGTAAGCAAATGGGCCTAGGGAGTTAATAAAATGTTTTGAAATTGTTTTCTTCGAGATTCTACAGCTGGCGACGAAAACAAAAATCGAATTTGGCCGTTTTTCGGTAAATATCCATCGCTTCGATTAAAAAAAAACTTCGTGGTTTTACCGAAAAAAGCCACTAGCCAACCGTGATACTGACTAAAATAACATTTGACAATAAAAACATGTTTTTACACGTCTAAAAATTCACCTGTCCTCGCGGCATTTTCATTCAGCAAATTCGTAGAAAGACCTCATTATATATGCAAATCATATGCAACACGTAATTGGAGGAAATAAAACCATGTCCGTGGGTAGCTGCATGAAAAGTGTTGTACGCGTTTCGTATATATAGTATAGACGAAGGCTTCTTAGTAAGGAAAATATTCCGATAAATTTCTTTTAATATTTTATCGTTATTATCTGGGATTGTGTTTTGGATTTTGATCATGATGTTTGATAGACAGTCATCGGGGCATAGTCATGCTTATGTGTGTTGTTGAAGGCTGTTCGAGGAATGGATCCAGGAATTCTGAAGTCAACTTTCTCAGACTTCCATCCAAAAATGCAGCGCCTACCCGATGAGAGTAGGTTCGCTTCGTGTACAACTCCTAATTTGCTTCGAAGCGTAGGATGCTTGCCGGTGTGTGCTACTAGTGTAGAGGGTGGTTTCCATTGGGGGTGCAAATAACTCGACGGGTCTCTGGACAATCCACATTTTGAAAATAAAAAATATCGTGTGATCTGCTGCCCTCAAGAGGTCAAGTTGGTACACGTGTATATCCTTTGTGGTTCCTGTAGGAGGGGCAAAGCAACACTAAGAGTAGACTGGTTCCTGTCCTTATCAAAGATAAGGACCACTGATCAGTGTACAAGGACAGGCTCCGGCTGTACCATTCACAGGCAAGGGATTTCATTGGTTACGTTATACCGAATGTCTCGCTTCGAGGCTCACGCGCTGGCTACCAAGCAAGGTCAAAGTTGCATCGCACCCAAACTGAACTATCTGGCGTCTTTCACTACGAGCTTCGAAGAGTGACGTCAGATCTTTGGGCTATAATAAAATAAGAGGGCGAGGGTGTGGGGAAAGTTAGTTTTAATGTAACTCAAGGCCGTCCTACCACTAGACTTTCTTCTGATCCTTATTATGTTAACTGTTCCTAGGTATAAAACTTAATCACATAATTCTTTTTATTTTCAGCGGATTGTTCCAATCTGGAATCAACTTCAACAACAACAGCAAGATCTGCCATTTCACTTTCGCCGTTGAAATCTCAAGTGTCTCAGTTTTATAGAACAAAATTTGCTTCCAGATTTTCGGTAGATAGTATCTGTACATGGATGTGTTTTTGCCATTGCTCTCTCTGTCGGCGTAATTAATATGTTGCTTAATGTTGTCTTTTCCGTCCTAACTTGCTTCAGCGGCCCTCCAGTGGTGTAACGGGGATGGGGGGATTTGGGGTGTAACGAGGTATATAATGTTTAGTGGGTTTCTTGTGGTAGGATGGCCTTGTAGAGGTGCTGGTCACCTGTTCTGGCTTGTTTAACATGAATTTTGTTTTAGGGTTTGGTTTTATATTTAATTGATGTAATCTGATTGCCAGTGTAAAATGGAATAAAATAAAATAAAAAATTAAAAAAGGTTTCGATATTTCAGTGATTTGGGTCATAACATTTTGGGCTTTGGATAACACAAGACATCCATCAATTGTCTGAATTGCAAAAAATAAATATAGTGATAAAATCAATACGAGCACGGAATAATATTCTTTCGGGTAAACATAACTAATTGACGACATAAAAAGACAGTATATCACACAATACTTTCTTTATCAGCACTGTACAGACTTCATACTTAGACTCACGTATACAAAATGTCGAGTCAGCAATTGTAATATGCAATGAAATTAATCCAAATACTGTGCAAAAATACCTGGAAAATTGAATCATTTTAATTTGAAGAATTTGCCTTCTCATGATCATAGTGACGTCATTCGATTCGACTGGTAATCATTCATAACTATAGTGACTAAAATGAAACTTCTTAAACATCATAAATTCGTGTTCACAAAATTTCAGTCAGAACAATTTGCAGCCTGTAATCATAGTGACGTCACTCGATTCGACTGGTAAAATTCATAATAACTAAAATTAAACTTCTTAACCCTGTGGCGAGGTACGTGTACGCCTCCTGACTCAGGAAAACAAGTTAGAGCGTACCGGTGACCCCTTTAAATAAAGGCCCTGCGACGATGACCTAGACCTTCTAGATAAGAATGCTTTCTGCACTGCATCTTTCTCATAATCATAGTGACGTCATTCGATTCGACTGGTAATCATTCATAACTATAGTGACTAAAATGAAACTTCTTACTTACTTGCATCTTTCTTTAGTTCAAGGGATTAACAATATCTATTACAGCCTTGATAATAGATGTGTTTGCCCACCACCCTGTATACATGGTTTACATGTACTGTGCTAACTATCTTACACATGTCTTCGGCTCATTATTTCACCATGGCGGTGATGGCAATGGCGATAAAGTAGATTATATTTTCATGAGCTGCATAAGAGCACTCATTTCACATTGACACAACAAATGCAGTAGCTATACCGTCCCCTACAAGAACGGTGTTGCTTGTACAATCAACCCACAGGGTTAAACGACCCTTTTTGGTTTTCAAATTCATTTATCTAGCTGATTGGAGACTATTATGGAAGGGGACCGCAGTCTCAATTACTTAATTGGTTTGGGAAACTGAAATTACATTAATATTACTGGGAGCTGTTCACAGTACAGAAAAATATACGAGTTGTTTGAAATGTTTTTCAGGTAGCAAAATATACCAGCAAAATCTAGTAAAACGTACAAAATATAAAAGTAAAAAAAAAATCATTAATGAGATGGCACTTAGGAAAAACTATCGGATAGCCCTATAATACATTGTTGGCATTGTGTCGACATTGTGTCGCGCAGTGTTAACATTTTGTTGGAGGTGTGCCGACATAATATCGTCGACATATTGTGCTGACATAATGTGCCGGCGTTGCTGGAATTGTGTCTGCGTTGCGAAAACATTGTATTGGTGTTGTACCCAAATGTTGTCAACCTTGTATTGGTGTTGTACCCAAATGTTGTCAACCTTGTACTAATGTTGCGCGATATTGTGCCACAATTACGTCGACATTGCGTCGACGTTATGCCGACGTATATGTGTACCTATTTTTATAGCATATTTATCTAGCTGTTTCCCGCTTATTTGAGTGCAATTAAAACAATGTTCATAAAGTTGTTCACAATTCCTCGTGATATGGAGATCTCGTGACTTTAGGAAGAGTTTTATTTGGTTCCATGTATCCGAAAAATGACACCGGCTTCTCGTTGACGTCACGATCGCGCTTGACGTAGGCACTGAATGCTGAAACACAGTTCAGAATGGTGTGGTCGGCTTGAGTCAGCACGTATAGGTCCATCTGGTCTAGTTCCGGAACCCATGTCACAATTTTTATCTGCCATAACAAATAAAAAGAAACATTTAACTGACTTATTAATTCAAATTGTTAATATTTTCCTCTGTGAGTAAGAATAAAGGCAGAATACATAGCCAAGCAATGTTTGTTCCCACTGTTATAGAGACCTAACTAAAAAGGTAGGCTGCTATAATTTGAATTAAAAAAATAAGAACTACGGTTTGAAAAAAAAATATTAAATTTAAAAAATAAAGATTTTTGGTAATTTGTTTCTTCAAATTTGGAAAATATTTTGTACAAAAACAAAACCTAGGAATGTTTGTAGCACTACAGCACCATGTTAATTCTCTAATGAGTTGTAAAATAGTGTTGGTTCTGATAAGAACTGGTGGTTCGACATCTCGATATTTCGTTCAGTATGTGCTCTGATCGTCTACAGAAGAAAAGGAATCAAACATCAAACACTTTAAAGATTGATGAAATTCTTGCGTCGGGTGATAAACAATTGATTCGATGTTTTGCCCTTACACAGATGTTATGTATGAAGCACTGTCTTCATGACTCAGTGCTTTCTAAGTGTCTGTGACGTCGACGTCGACGTTGTCGTCGTCGACGACGACGACGACGACAATAATAATGTGGAAATATATAGCGCACGTATCCACCAAACTGGTGCTCAGGGCGCATTATACTATTACCCCTGCTCATCAGGCTCATAAATCATTCCTGAAACCATCTCAGCTCCCTGGGGGGTATACAGCTCAATTGCCGCCATTACAGCGCATATGGCTAATCAAACAACAACCAACTCTGCCCTCACAGGTACCCATTTGCCCTCACAGGTACCCATTTACCCTCTGGGTGGAGAGAAGCAATTATGGTAAAGTGTCTTGCTCAAGGACACAAGCACCACGGTGGCGGTCGGGATTCGAACCCACATTCTGATGACTCAGCCATCAGAACACAAATCCGATGCACTAAACCGCTCGACCATGGCACTCCATGTGGTGTTGTGATTTCGAATCCCGCCCAAGTCGCCTGTTTCATACAAATGTCAATGTAAAGTATACAACTGTATAAAACAATTGTTTAAAAAAACCTCACATCTGGGAATGCAGCTTGTAAATCTTCCTCCATTGCCACGTGATCGGTAGCTACGAAGATAGTTTTGGGTAGTCCCAGCTTGGTCTCCTCGGACAAATAAAGCTGCATCTGGATGTCTGAGATGACCTGTTCCTCTGAGTGGATACACATCTCCTTGGTCACCGAGTCTTTTTCTTCGCGAGTACACTGTCGAGAGCTTAGCAGATGTGGGTAATCGTTGGCAAGTTCACAAGTGCGGGTCTGATTTGAATTGAAAAGACAGTGATTACATACAAAAGGTCAAGTATTTGGAAAGGTAGCCAGCTCACCCAAACATGATATTATGTCTAAATAATTGCCACTGTTGTATGGAATTCCAGTCAACCACGCAATTATTTATAATAAACTAGTTTTCCAAGACACAAAATCAATCGCCATGCACAAATTACCAAATTTCACTACATCACTCAAGGAAAGTTATTTCATTGTCACAATTAAGGAGAAAATAGTTAAAATGTATGCAGATTGTTCGTTCCAAAGTGGAATTTTTGTCATCGAATAACAGGAATTCATTTAGGAAATTATCTCTTTATTTTAACATTGGCTTAACATTGACATACAATATTTTAGGAGGTAAGATAATTTGTGCAGTATTTTGTCGTTAGGTAGACCAGCATGCATTACGCAAATCGGCTTGCGCGTGCGCACTGTGGTAAGGTATCTGTAAAGAGGTCTACGCAATAGTGATATTGCACTCTTAAAACCAAAGTGTTGAATAAACCATAATAAGAAGAGTTCAGTGAGTGACAACACTTTATTAAGTTAAATGCAACTCGAAGAAAGTGTTGATAATTAACAAGTTAGCCTAAGTCTAGAACTTGTAGCTTTGCATGGTGAGGAGGATAAGTAAGAGTAATTGCGGTGACACCATGTGAAATGCTCAATTGAGTAGTAATTAGTTCTGAAAAGAACTGGAGGTACAACTCGACGTTTCGATCAGTATGCTCTGATCATTCTCCTGAGGACGATCAGAGCATACTGATCGAAACGTCGAGTTGTACCTCTAGTTCTTTTCAGAACTAATTACTACTAATTGAGCATTTCACATGGTGTCACCGCAATTACTCTTACTTAGCCTAAGTCTATGTTTATCAATGTTAATTCAGCGCTTTTCAAAGTTAAATCCAAGTTAACTTTATAAAGAGTTATCACTGACTGAACTCTTTAAAATGTTGATTCAACACTTTAGTTTTAACCAAGCTTCTTCTTGACTGTCTTTATCTTGACCGTACCCAATCAGCGCCGTTTCTGAGATGAAGTCCCCAGTACGGCCTCTGCAGACTGTTCTCGATGAACAAATCGGCGGGTTCCGTGATGATGCTCTTGAACTTGAGGTAATGTTGCAGCCCCTCTGTCTTTGCACTGATAGGGGTGTATGTGGGAGCGGACATCATGGCAAGAACTGGGTGCTCAGAACTAGGGAATCTGCACAATGAAGCGGGAGAGAAAATGTACAGGAATAATTATGAATTATTGGTTCGGTAACACCTTAATTATATGGAGTATCTCAGCAATTGTTAAGTGAGATTATGTTTCTGTTTCTGCAGTAATCTGTGAAATAACACCAGGGGACATCACTGCAGATTGCACACGGCTAGACCGACTTAAATGTGCACTTAACTCCGAAGTTAAAATGTTCAACTGTTTTGGACCCAATCACCTCTGTGGGAAGACCGTTCCATTCAGGGATCTGGTTGCAAACGAGAATTTCTTAACATGAGCTCAAGGTTGGTGATGACCGATTTTTGTTGTGACTATTTCTAGTATTTGATGGTTTATATTGTAAGAAGCGTTTTTGGGTTAATCCTACACAGCGGCGTAGCCAGGACTTTTTCAGTGGGGGCGGGGGGGCATTGCTTTTCAGTGGGGGGGGCCCAGGGGTATGGGTTTTTTCCCTTTTCCTTTTCTTTTCTGTTTTTGGGGCACTATGAGGATTTTCCGTGGGGGGCACTGGAAATTTGTGGGGGCACGTCCCCCAGGCCCCCCCGTGGCTACGCCGCTGATCCTACAAATCCATTCAAAATGTTGAACATCATTGTGAGACAACAAATTGTACGTCTTTGTTGAAGAGAGGCCCACATCCATGCTGGTTACGCTATTTGTATTTATGATGTGACGTGGGCAGGAAAACCCTCCACATGGGGGAAATTTGTAATTTGAAAACGTTGTTTTTCCTTGGGGTTTCCAACAAATTACCACCGTCAATCATTAAACTTTTCTAAATAAGACATTTCTGTAAATAATTGATAATAGATTTTGAGTAATTTCTTACTCTTTGTGCCACTCTTCAGCAGAGTTTGGTATCTCCATATTGTAATGCAAGCTAGTTGTTTCAGTCCGCCACACTACGGAGTCGTCAAACTGGATACCTTGATCATCCCAGAACGTACGGAACGGGTTGCCTTCCTGTATGCAAGAAAGGTAAGACACAAAATATGAAAGAATAACGATCAATCTTGTTGCATATAGATACAAATATTAGTGAAACAACATCGAAGAAGCCCCACAGTAATTGCTAAAATTTTCATGATTGTACTTTTTTTTACCAACTGATCAACGACATTATACAATGTAATTCACTCTAACTGACTGAAATTAAGGACAACCTGTGAATAATTTTTTCATTGTTTCAATCTGATTTAAGAGCGCCAACACAAATACAAACTGTTTATTTGTTTTGAAATGCATTTTAATGCGTTATAAATGATCAAAGTTGATATAAAACTAAAACCCCGTACTTTGTAAGTTCAGAATTCGAAGTTGGAAGAGAACAATAACAACAGCAACATTCTACACATTCTAGGTAAGCTTATGATCGGACTGGTTGCTTACCCTTGTACATTTCCCATCGTTCAAATCAGCCAGCCCGCTCATGCAGTAAGCAAATCGGTTTCCCTCCTTCCAATAAAGTGGCGCCAATTCCGTCATGAACGTTTCCATGGTGATCACATTTGGATAATATTTCTTGACTTCGTCCAACTCAAAATAGTCGTCAAATGGGATGTAAGCCTAGACACCATGTAAGAAAACGACTTGTCATGATCGAGTGAACGTTCAAAATTAACAAACGATTATTTAAAAAAATTCCAAATAAAAATGCAAAAAAATTATTCCACCGGGTTGGGGCAAGCTTTGTGATAGGTGTCCCCTTGTGTAGGTAAATGTATCATTTGGTATGATTTATTATGACTCCTAAATAATATTATTATAACTTCCTGTTCAAGGCACAGAAACTGAGAATGTGCACTCATAATAAGGATAATGAATGGTACATCTGCCTACGTAACAAGGACACCATGTCACAAAGCTTGCCCCAACCTGGTGGAATGACCCAAGAATGTGCACTCATAATAAGGATAATGAATGGCACATCTACCTACGTAACAAGGACACCATGTCACAAAGCTTGTCCCAACCTGGTGGAATGACCCAAGAATGTGCACTCATAATAAGGATAATGAATGGCACATCTACATGTACCTACGTAACAAGGACACCATGTCACAAAGCTTGCCCCAACCTGGTGGAATGACCCAAGAATGTTTACTCATAATAAGGATAATGAATGGTACATCTACCTACATTAAATAACAAGGACACCATGTCACAAAGCTTGCCCCAACCTGGTGGAATGACCCAAGAATCTGCACTCATAATAAGGATAATAAATGGTACATCTACTACGTAACAAGGACACCATGTCACAAAGCTTGTCCCAACCTGGTGGAATGACCCAAGAATCTGCACTCATAATAAGGATAATAAATGGTACATCTACCTACGTAACAAGGACACTATGTCACAATTATTTGAAAAATGGAAAAATTGTATAAGGAAATATAGTGTTGTGCAAAAAAAGTAAAATGACGTATGCAATTTATATTCTTCTTACGTTTTGTGGATGTTCTTGTAGTGCAGTGGCATACGTAATAAACGGAGGAACGACTAAAACACGTTGAACCTTTGACGCGAAAAGCAAAGCACCCATGAACTGTTCCAACTGGTTACCAAATCGACCTGCAAATGACAGAAATTTACCACAATTTCAGGCCGCGTTTAAAAGTGATATAAGGCAGCCAATGATTCGCGAATGGGCACAATGAAAGATTCGTATGGACTGGAGTTGTAAAGACAATCAGTTTTTTCATTCGCGAATGGTCAACTGGCTTCACCCAAATGATTGGATGTTTTTTTGGTTTAGATTGAAGAAGTAATCTTTTGTAATAATGATCGATAAATAATTAACCATCTTGAGCTCATTCAAAGAACCAGGTGGAAAGTATATGGGTTGCTTAGATTCGCAGGAAAAGGTTTAATTGTCTTAATTTTGTAAAAAGAAGACAATGTTTCTAAAAGAAAAGGAAATTTGATCTTGTATACTATCCTTACATTTCTATCCATATGTACAGGCACTTGAACACCAAAGTGGCTGTGGTCTTTGCGGCCACATGGATAATTGATAAATGGTGGTGCAACCAGTATTCGACCCACAGCCTTTGAAAATTGCAGAGAACCCAGGAACTGTTCCACCTGGCCCGAGAACCGACCTAAAGATACGAAAACATCTTCAACATCTTACACAACATATAATTTCTTAATTATTTTAATATACTGCCGTGTTAAAAAATAACTACAGCTTTCTGGTAATTTCTCATTAAATACACCGAGTTCACACTTAGTATGGTTCGGCCAACGGGGGGATGCACCCTCCCAAATGCATGTTTACACAAAAACTATACAAATACAAATCTCCCTTTGAGCCTCACTAATTGTCGATCTGCTTAAGTTACTCTCCCCCCCCCCCCCCCTCAACCAAAAATAAAATAAAATAAACTAAAACGGCAGTCTGAAAAGGGAAGTGGGCAGTATGAGCAGGGCTCTGGTGGCACTAGTGTTTGCGCCAACTTTATATATCTGTCACTGGTAACATCTGTTCTGTCAGAAGCGCTCTCGTTTTAAAGAATATACAAGATATAGCTTCTTACACATCTCCGTCTGAGCATGGACGGATCATCATGAGCACAGGCCCTGGGCACAAATTCACCACGGGCCCATACACGCGCATAATACTACTAGTACTATGCTACTTAGCCTGCACGCACACGCACTCACTGCATGCCCTCCCCCCAGATAGCCTACATAGTTTTGTTGCACAATAGCACAGAAACAACCACACAGCATATAGGCCTACGTCACGCTGTAGGCTACGTGATTTAATTGGCTTTATTAAACACGTGATTTACATTCAAACAATGCCATAGTCATACATTTACAAAATCACATTTACTCCAATATTTTTAAAATGGGGGGGGGGGCCTTGACATTTAATAGGGACCCGTGGCCCCCCCTCCCTAAAAAAAAAATACTTTTTTTTTTTTTTGAAAACCAAGGGCCCCTATTGGCTCCTGGGCCAGGAGCACGTGCCCAGTTTGCCCGTGCGGTAATCCGTGCATGCGTCTGAGGAATGAAGGAATGTCTTTGAACTCTGCCCCTATTTAGCATGAGCTCAATGAAACCAAACTGTTAATGTTGCACACCTCTATTAATCAGCACAAGTTTGCATCTCTGATACATGGAGTGCAATGGCCGAGCGGTTTCGTGCATCGGATTTGTGTTCTGATGGCTGAGTCGTCAGAATGTGGGTTCGAATCTCAACCGCGACCATGGTGCTTGTGTCGTTGAGCAAGACACTTTACCATAATTGCTTCTCTCCACCCAGGAGTAAATGGTTGTTGTGTTTGATTAGCCCTATATGCGCTGTAATGGCAGCAATGATTGATGAGCAGGGGTAATAATATAATGCGCCTTGAGCACCAGTTTGGTGGATACGTGCGCTATATAAGTCCACATTATTATTATTATATAATTTTCATATTATATGTTAAACAACAAATAAATACACATCGGGAAACTGTAATACTTTTGATTATATAAGGTCAAGCTTCTTACAAAATAGAAACGAAAGCAGTTCAGAAACAGTATAATTATTTTGAAGTATAAAATTATACTTTATGTCAAATCAGCCCAAAAATGATTCTATTGATTTTTCGGGGTACAGAAAGCGAAAACTATCTTTAAAATCCACTTGTATGATGGTTTTCGGACTTTATTTCCCTTCTAAAAACATCCTCCCCTTCAGAAAATAGAAGGATCCTATTATAGTTGCCACTGCGCATGACTGTATTGGTCACTAACAGGGAGTTGACAAGATCAGACTCACATGACTGAGGAAGTCATCGTATACCAAAAATGCCCGATTTTTCATGAAATAAATATCCTGGAATAATTTGAAGTATATGTCCATTATCATCCATATGTTCTCCATCTTACTGGGTAGGTAAGATTACATTATTGGTTATATTGAACGAGAAAAAGTGGCGGTCGGATACGACATTCTACCCAAAAAGGGATATATTGTAGACACCAACAGGGTCAGAAGACACCAACAGGGTCAAGACTCAGTAATAACTAGGTTGTGAACTTGTGGGTAGCTTGAAGATCTGACGTCACGCTTCGAGGCTCGTGAATTACGCCAGACACCGGCCTCTCAGTTTTGGGGAGATACAACTTTGACCTTGGTTGGTAGCTAGCACACGAGCCTCAAAGCGTGAGATCAGATAAAGACAGGGGACTCGGTGTAGGTTGTGCATTGTTAACGAAACTTTCTCAAAATAATACCTGTAGTTCAAATGTGGATTTGTCACGTTTTTCAATGTTTTAACAGGCGTATGGGGGGGGGGGGGGTGCACAGCGAAATAATATACCGGTACCCCGTTTTTACTCTTAAAAAGGTGGTGGGGTTGTTCTGTGACCTCAATCAAAATTTTCTGGGGGACATTTTTTCATGTTAATTTTGCCTTTGAGAAAGAACCTGCTAGGTTCGGAACGTAAGGCCAACTACTATTTGGAATTTTAAATTTTTGTTTCTGGCTATATACATGCCCGATCTTCAGTAATTATAATTGAAGGTAATTAGCAAAAGGGTTAATGTCTTAGTTAAAAAAATGCATAAAGAGAGGTAAAATCTTTGAAATCTGTGGGTGTTAGTCTGTTGCACCACCCGCCATTGGCCGGATGATGTCCACGACTAATACTTTGTAATTAATTCATAAAATCGTTCTCAGAGAATACTAAGATTATACATGATGTGTAAACAACTGTAATGACTTCAAAACAAATCTCCCTTTTTTTAATACAGTGACTCTGTTCTTAAAAGGACGACTGTAAACAAGTTTACCTGAACAAGGACAGTACATTAAATATCCTTTGGACGAATCCCACTCCAACGTCCCACCAGTGTTCCTCCCTTCTCCTAGTCCCATCGTCAGCATAACGACCACTGAAATAACCAAGGAAAGACGCGCCATCTTGATCAATAAGTGATTGTAGATGAACAATCAGATAATACTGGCACAACTTGTAGAAAGATCAGCAGAGATGTTTTATGTCTGGGCTGGTGTGCCAAAGTAATACACCGAATCGACCGTTCCCTTTTCTAGATTGTACACGTGTACTAAAGTTGTGTAAAACCGCACCGGTGAAGGTAATATCTACATGACAATGCAGTGTTTTGTTAACCCGCACTGACTGGTTTATCCTTTTGGAGGTCGACCTGGGTGACTACTTCATCTGCATGACAAAAGCTATTTGTTGCCCGTCATAGGTCCCAAAGGTTGGCCTTTTAGATCAAGAGAAAATCAGGTAAGTCACGCCCTAATGATCAAATTGAAAGTCAGTGCACTTGTGTGGATTTGCACACGTGTACTTAACTTTAAAAATCACCAGCTAACGTTCTGGAGCGATAACAATGTCTTATGTTTTTCGTAAACATCACATGTTTTTATCCCTGAACTATGCACTTCAGTTGAATATATTGTCATTACCAATTAAAGATGTATCATTCGTTGTTTTTGCGCTATTTTACATCGAAATTTTCATTATTGAAAGGGACTTAACAAATACTTTGAAATTGAATATTTCACAAAATATAAATAGTCGGAAGTTACAGTTTAACTTTAAAATTTGTTCCCAAAACGAATTTATGGTGGGACCAGCCAAACAGTTATTTTTGGACGTTACTGCAAAACCATGCAATTCTTGATTATTTTGTCATTTTAAAGCAGTTGTTATCCTTTTCAACCACCTCCACCAGTTCATCTTGGAACCCTGTAGCAAACCCGCTGGGCATGACCTCCACCGTCACTGCTGGGTCCAACTCAACCGCCTGCTCTTTGCGGTCACAATCGCCTCGCAAAGCACATGACGAAGATGGGCCTGGCCACTAACCCCTCCTGCCCTTGCGGTACCGGCGACCAAACCTGCCCACTGGCAACCTGATTGATGTCGATGACCAGGCTAGAACTGGCCTGGCTTCACAGACTTCCACTGGAACTATGACTTGCTGCGTCATACGCTAATAATAATAATAATCCTTTTCAGCAAGTAAAATAATAATAGCAACATTCTGATGAAAAATAGCGATACTTCTTTAATAATGATCAGTTCAACATGAGCGTTTTCCATTGTGAAAAAACCTTTAACAATTGCTATACCTATACTCTATATTACAGTAAAATATACATGGCCACAGCATGGGCGGATCCAGAATTTTTTTTAGGGGGGGCTAAGAATCAAAAACAATTATTTTTCAGTACTACAAAAATTACAATGAAATAATCAAAGGGAGAGAAAAACAAAGCACACTGTGGGAATGCGTGCGTTCTCCCCTCCCCTTCTCTCTCTCTTTTTCTCTGCCTTTTTTAAATTTTAATTTTTTAATTAATTTTTTTTTTTTAAATTTTTTTAAACGATTTTAGGGGGGGCTACAGCCCCCTTAGCCCCCCCCCCCCGGATCCGCCAATGCACAGTTCATCCATAGAGCCCCCTCCAATTTCACACAAGTAAAATACAGTTTCATAAAATTCCTGCCTGTAAATATTAACCCTCTCACTCGTGTTAATCTTGTTTACAGTTCTAGTAGCCCAAACACCGATGTGACATCAAATGTTTTGGTATAGGGCCTATGTGGTATGGAAATACTTTGGTTTGGAAACTCTAGACCGATATCTACTGTTTAATGTACTGAGATCTTTTTAAAATCTTTCTGCCTGAGGTACTATCATTTTCTGTAAACACAATTGTTATAAGTTCAAACTTTCACTTGTCAATTTAGTTGAATGTGTATATTTTATGAATTTTCATAATGTATAGCCGCATAGTCAAGCACCAGGGAAGGTACAACATTGGTAATTACCAATAATCTTAACGGGACAGTATCGTCACGAGCAGAGCAGCTTTCAACAGGGCATGGAATCGGTGTCCTAGTTTAAGACGAACACAGTGACTGCAAATTACTGGCTCATTTATGCAGCAGCTGGCGCAACCACGTGTTGAAAGTTGGGGGGTCCCAAGCAGCCAATAGCAACGTGATCTGCGGGCGAGCGAAGCGAGCACGCCACTAGCAGCTGGGGTATTGGTTCAATATCACGTATTTCAGCGTGTTGATGGAAGTGTTGCATAATTGTGATGTCATGAATGACATTACTAGGATCATGTATACATAAAATACCAAAATGTTCCAGAAGTTGGGGAGGTCCACATAAAAGTACGGAGGGTCGTGACCCGACCCCCCCCCCAGTGGTTGCGCCCTTGCTGAGCAGCAACAGTCATAATGACCTTATCATGTGGGTATTATTTTCAGTCAATGAGATAATTTAACACTCAGATTCCATGCCCTGTTGATCGTGACGATATTGTCCCTTGGTGTATGTAAAGTTGGTACTTGTGTCAATCATTTTGAGAAATGATTTCGTCTGAAGTAGTTTCATGTTAGCTTCATGTGGCAGCAAGATCTGCCACTTCACTTTCGTCGTTTAAATCTTAAGTGTCTCCAGTTTTACAGAACAAAATTTGCTTCCAGTTTTTCGGTAGATAGTATTTTGTACATGGATGTCTTTTTTGCCATTGCTCTAACTGTCGGCGTAATTAATTTGTTGCTTAATTAATGTTGTCTTTTCCGTCCTAACTTGCTTCAGCGGCCAGCGGCGTAGCCAGGACTTTTTCAGTGGGGTAGGGGGGGGGGGCACAGGGGGATTGCTTTTCAGTGGGGGGGGGGGGGCCCAGGGGTATGGGTTTTTTCCCTTTTCTTTTTCTTTTCTGTTTTTTAGGGCACTATGAGGATTTTTCGTGGGGGGGGGTACCTGGGGGCACTGGAAATTTGTGGGGGGGGGGGCACGTGCCCGCCAGTCCCCCTTCCCCTGGCTACGCCGCTGTCAGCGGCCCTCCAGTGGTGTAACGGGGGCGGGGGATGGGAGGTGTAACGAGGTATAAAATGTTCAGTGGGTTTCTTGTGATAGGATGGCCTTGTCAAGCAGGGTTCGACCTTAACTTTTTTTTTCACTCGCCGGCCGGGCTAGTAAACCAAACTTTTCACTAGCCCGCAAGCCTTTTCACTCGCCCGTATGTTTTTTAAATACTTTTAATCAAATCACTGTTTTTTTAGTAATTTAGGCATTTTGCATCAGAACGTGCATTATAAACAACAGTTGTCAGTTACCTTATTATTATGTGCATATTTGTTTCTGAGGCAATACTAATGTTTCTTTAATTAATAACGGATTCTATTCTAATAACAGAGGAAAAGATCAGGCACATTAGTGTACAGTAATGCTTTTGCTTTAATTCTGAAATGAAGAAGGCTCATTTCATATTTTATTTCTAACCAACTGAACACAGCAATAATGAAAACATTATAAAAAAAAACAGGGCACCAAGGCAATTTTTAAGATTTTCAAAGGACATCACGGCAATGATAAAACAAAACGTAAAGGGCACCAAGGCAATCTTAAAAAAAAAAAAAAAAAATTAACACACTCCAATTCAGCACATTCCAATAAGACTAAACTTGTTTCCTTTATCTGTCTCCGTTTGGGTTTTTACATGTAGGCCTACATGAAAACAGTATTGCAACACTTACAGTTTATGTCACCAATTAAATATAAATAAAAAACACAATGTTAACCCGAAAAAAACCATCAAGTTTTATGCATTTGGATGTGGCAGTATTCAGTTCACTCTTTTTTTATTTGCTAGTCGGCCCTTTGACAAATGGTCATTGCGTGAACTTGGTCTTAGCAGCGCAGCCACCAGTCGCGCAATCGAGCGTGGCGGCGATGTATTTTTTCCGTGAGAATGTACATGTACGTAGTAAATAATAATGTGTAAACAAGTGGGCACAACGGCAATGCAGGGAAAAAGCACAGCAACTCGTTGCCGTGAAAAATGGCATTTTAAAAGGGCATCATGGCAGAGGGTGAGGGCATTCACGGCAATTGCCGTCGATGCCGTCGTGTAATTTCAGGGCTGATATAGGCCAATCGGTGACAATATTTTGACTCGCCCAGCGGGCTACTGAAGGAAGGGTTTTGACTCGCCCGCCGCCGTTTTCACTCGCATTTGGCGAGCGGGCGACCGCTAAGGTCGAACCCTGCTTGTAGAGGTGCTGGTCACCTGTTCTATCTTACCACTCACTGGCTTTCTTAAAATGAATTTTTGTGTATTTTTTTGTTTTTTAGGGTTTTGGTTTGATATTTAATTGATGTAATCTGATTGCCAGTGTAAAATGTAATAAAATAAATAAATAAATAAAACGGGAACTGTTTTGTCAAAGTAACACAAACTGAGTTGCCGGACATTGTAAAAACATGTAAAATTCCAGCACCTATTGCAATGAATTTTTCACAGGCTAGTTTCATAATATATTTCTTATAAAACGAGAGGGTTGAAATGAACTCAGCATACTAAATAATATCAATTGTACCCATGGACGGATCATCATGAGCACAGGCCCTGGGCACAAATTCACCACGGGCCCATACACGCGCATAATACTACTAGTACTATGCTTTTTTTTTTTTTTTTGAAAACCAAGGGCCCCTATTGGCTCCTGGGCCCGGGGCACGTGTCCAGTTTGCCCGTGCGGTAATCCGTGCATGATTGTACCTTCCCTATTAAAGATGTGTCGACTGTGGAATGTTGTGTATCCAAGTTGGATCGTGTCGACTGTGGAATGTTGTGTATCCAAGTTGGATCGTGTCGACTGTGGAATGTTGTGTATCCAAGTTGGATCGTTGATAATGTCCTTTCAGAAAGAAAATAGTTACATTCCAGTTTTCAATAGCCAGGGGTCAGGGGGCATGGGGAGGGCGCCCCCACTGGTTGGCAAAATAGTGTCAGTCGGTAAATTCACCAAATAATTTGTTGGTACATGTAGCCTATTTCTGAATTGAGTTTTATGTCGGTAAATGTACCACCAAACAATGCCCCCCCCCCCCACTCTGAATATCCTGGCTACGTCACTGAATAGTTATTTTATTATTTATATTATACATGTTAATTTGAAAGCCTTGCGGTGACACCGTGTGAAAATTCTCATTTCAGTAGTAATTAGTTCTGAAAAGAATTTCTGGTGGTTACAACTCGACGTTTCAACCAGTATGCTCTAATCGTCTTCAGGAGTATGCTCTAATCATCTTCAGGAGAATGTCGATGTGAAAACCTGCAATAGAAATTAAAAACCAGCTGGCCGGAAGTGCGACCTCAATCGCTTTATTTTGTTAGTGTTTATAGTCTGGACCCATACTTATAATATGATACTCCACGTTTATAAATTGGGAACAAGACTCCACCAGATTATTTACTTGTGCATGCAGTATCCACATTATGCACGTGGTTAATTACTGGTTCATTAGTTTGTTTAAAGATCTTTAAGTCAGCACGCGCAGGTAGGTAACTGGTTAAGTTTGAGATAGACCGCTAAGGCGCTAGATAGTCGTGATTAGAAGATAAATGTAAGTCAGTATTAATTTTAAGTTACGCCTAACACTAACATTTTTTGTAACAACATACTACAGCAACAGCGCAACGTAGAATGTCGTATCTTACTGCCACTTGGCACTTTTCTCTGTTCTTATTCAACCATAGAGCAAGCCTTGCTCTCTGATATAAGTAACCAACTAATCTTACCTACCTAGCCCCTAACGAACATTAGTAGCCAAGTAGTACTATTAAGGTGGAGAACATATGCCTATGGATGATGATGAACATAAACTTATTATTACATATTTACATATACAAATTATTCCAGGATATTTATTTCATGAAGAATCAGGCATTTTTGGTATACATAATACAGTGACTTACTTCCTCAGTCATGTCAGTCTGATCTTGTCAACTCACCCATACTGACCGACACGGTCACTGTAGTACATGCTCAGTGGCAACTATATAATAGGATCCTTCTATTTTCTGAATGGGAGGATGTTTTAGAAGGGAAATAAATTCCGAAAACATCATAAAAGTGGATTTTAAAGATAGTTTTCGCTTTCTGTACCCCGAAAAATCGATAGAATAATTTTTTACCTAGTTAGTGGCTGCAAAGAAATTCCCCAAAAACCTTTAAAAATGGTGGTCGGATACGACATTCTTTCCATTTTTTCATCACAGAGATGCAATGAATAGATAAAGTGTAACTCCAAACAATGGATGAAGAAAACGAAACACTGCATCTTGAAGAAGAGAACACTGTAAGTTTAAATCAGGAATCAGAAGACATGGATGAAGAAAACCAAACACCACATCAAGACAATGTTCTTGAAGAAGTGAACATTGAAAGAGTCAAGCAGGAATCGCAAGAAAATCCATCCTGTACTTCTGGAACCCAACAATCTTGCGTATTTAATGTCACACCGATGCCCACAAATTCACAGCCTGCCGAGTGTGATAGAAACGTTACCAAAGTCAAAGAGGAAAGAGATACGTCAAGTGAAACCGTAAAGGTGTTTGACGCAGTTTCATCATGTTGTGGAGATCCCTCGCTGAAACTGACCGATGTTTTCTTGGAGAGTGTAACCATGAAACACGTGGATGAAATCCGAATTGATGGTACAAAACGAGACACGGATAAAGGTTCATTGTTGTCGTCGTCGTCGGAGAGTGTTATGGTGAAACACGAAGATGAAGTCCAGATTGATGATACAAGCAATGACACAGGCAAAGGTTCATTGTTGTCGTCGTCGGAGAGTGTTATGGTGAAACACGAAGATGAAGTCCAGATTGATGATACAAGCAATGACACAGGCAAAGGTTCATTGTTGTCGTCGTCGGAGAGTGTTATGGTGAAACACGAAGATGAAGTCCAGATTGATGATACAAGCAATGACACAGGCAAAGGTTCATTGTTGTCGTCGTCGGAGAGTGTTATGGTGAAACACGAAGATGAAGTCCAGATTGATGATACAAGCAATGACACAGGCAAAGGTTCATTGTTGTCGCTGCCGGAGAGTGTTATGGTGAAACACGAAGATGAAGTCCAGATTGATGATACAAGCAATGACACAGGCAAAGGTTCATTGTTGTCGTCGTCGGAGAGTGTTATGGTGAAACACGAAGATGAAGTCCAGATTGATGATACAAGCAATGACACAGGCAAAGGTTCATTGTTGTCGTCGTCGGAGAGTGTTATGGTGAAACACGAAGATGAAGTCCAGATTGATGATACAAGCAATGACACAGGCAAAGGTTCATTGTTGTCGTCGTCGGAGAGTGTTATGGTGAAACACGAAGATGAAGTCCAGATTGATGATACAAGCAATGACACAGGCAAAGGTTCATTGTTGTCGTCGTCGGAGAGTGTTATGGTGAAACACAAAGATGAAGTCCAGATTGATGATACAAGCAATGACACAGGCAAAGGTACATTGTTGATGTCGTCGGAGAGTGTAACAGCAAAACACAATATAGATGGAGTCCGGATTGATGACACAAGACAAGACACACACAAATGTTCATCATTGCCATCGTCGTCGTCGTCATCATCATCGTCATCTTCAGACAGTGAAAGTGAGACTGAAGATGACACCAGCTCGTCAGACTCAAGTTCTGAGGATTCTTCAAGCTCTGGTGATGAAGGGAGAACACGCTATAAAAGTGTTATTGAAAGGTAGATTGGCATACAAAACAATAGAGGGAGGGACCCCACAGAGAAAGAGGTAAAGCTATGGGCATGATTCAATTTGGATCTGATAGTAAAAACGATGACACATTAAAAATACGTTTTCAATAAAGTCATCTTTGTTTATGGAAGTGAAATGGGTGGGTTATATTCATTAGCCCTCCTACACATGGAGGCCACTCCGATCCACAAAATTCTGCTCTTGAGCAACCTTCAGTACATACATGTACAAGCCTGCTGTCCTTTCCAAGTAATCTTACAAAATCAACTGTGTGTCACCCAAGGCCACTGTAAATGTTTGAACATATTAGTATAACTGCAATGTATCGATGGGAGACCACTTTACCCTGCAATCTCAGTAGTGTGACAGTGCACAGAATGGTAACCATAGGAGGCCACTGGCAAGAGCTAATGGCTTGGAGTGGCGTGAATGGGTTGTTTCAAAAATTGCACTGATTGTAGGAGGGTTAACCCTCCTACGTGTATGACTGCAAGGGTCAAAATGTTGATATATTTGCCAAGGTATACATAATGTAATAATAATAATAATGTGTGGACTTATATAGCACACGTATCCACCAACTAAGTGGTGCTCAAGGCGCATTATATCATTACCCCTGCTCATAAGGCTCATAAGGCTCATAAATCATTCCTGAAACCATCTCAGCTCCCTGGGGAGTATACAGCTCAATTGCTGCCATTACAGCACATATAGGGCTAATCAACCAACTGTGCCCTCACAGGTACCCATTTAACCCCTGGGTGGAGAGAAGCAATTATGGTTAAGTGTCTTGCTCAAGGACACAAGTGTCACGGCCGGGATTCGAACCTACATTCTGCTGACGTTGAGTCCGGTAAGCTAGACCGCTCGGCCACGACACTCCACTACATGTATGTAGTTCACTTAAAATTTGATGAAAACTGTTTGGCATGTCTTTATTTCTTATTAATAATAATAATAATATGTGGACTTATATAGCGCACGTATCCACCAACTAAGTGGTGCTCAAGGCGCATTCTTTTTTACACACGGGACCTACGGCTTTACGTCCCATCCGAAGGACGAAGCAATTATGGTGAAGTACCTTGCTCAAGGACACAAGTGTCACGACCGGGGCTCGAACTCACACCCTGCTGCTGGCAACACCAGAACTTGAGTTCGGTGCGCTAGACCGCTCGGCCACGACACTCCACTGGTTAAATGTTCACTCTCTTTGTTCACTCTCTTTGTTTACTCTCTTTGTAATGATAGTGATGATGAACATCCAGGCCGTCTGTCTCCGCCTCCAGCTACTTGTAAGGAGCTACTGATTAAGGTAGGTAAATTTATGGTAGTATACAAATAATCAATGTTTATGAGTGCAATGTTGAGAATATTTTCATGAGTTGAAAGATGGAATGTTCCATTCAACGAGGCGAAGCCGAGTTGAATGGAACATTCAACTCGGAATAAACGCAACATCAATATTCATCTTTCTACTTTTTGATTTCTTCTTCTCTTACCCACTTTCCCCTATTTAGCCTTCACCTTGAGTGGCCTGTAGGCCTTGTGATTGGCAACTAGTCATTAAAAAAAAAAAATCTTTTAACGAATTAAAATATTCTCTCCATTGCACGAATGCAAAACATTCACTATTTGTTTTATATAACATCCAAGTAGATCTTTGTCATTTGATTGGAGGATAAAACTATAAGAATAAACAAAATGTACAAGATTGTATTCTTCTGGCATCCACAACTTTATTTTTCGGCTTATGACGCACGGTTTGCTCGAATGGTTGTGTCTTGTCAAAAGAGGGTGATTTGTACTGCTGTGTATATAGCACATGATGTGGTCTAGTGTGCAATAGATCAAATGGGATGGAACCAAAATGCACGGTGAATGGAACCAAAATGCACGGTGAATGGAACCAAAATGCACGGTGAATGGAACCAAAATGCACGATTTATGACGTAGGCCATGTAATAGTTTGATTAATGAATGCCGCATGACCTACAATCCTCCAATCAAATGACAAGGATCTTCTTGGGTGTTATATAATGCCCCCTGGGCTCTTTATTGGTTAGTGGAGTGTTACTGAGGTCACATTTTGATCATCTTACTCGCTCCATTTTCAGTCACTGACCCTTTCTAACCTCATTCCTTCAACTAGTAACGTTTTCCTGTAATCCCAATCTATTTGTTTGCTGTAATAATAGATATTTGACTCTTTCAAAAATATGATTGTGACATCATGAATGGTCAGAGTGACATGTAGTGGTTGGTTAAAGCAAGTCTGTTAATGGTATTCTTAAACAAATCTTCAACAGAAGCTAATACGGGTAAAACTTGTAGCTTTGCATGGTGACGAGGATAAGTACAAAGACTAATTGCGGTGACACCATGTGAAATTCTCTTTTGAGTGGTAATTAGTTCTGAAAAGAACTGGAGGTTACAACTCGACGATTCAATCAGTATGCCATGGTCGAGTGGTTTAGTGCATCAGACTTGTGTTCTGATGGCTGAGTCGTCAGAATGTGGGTTCGAATCCCAACAGCGACCATGGTGCTTGTGTCCTTGAGCAAGACACTTTACCATAATTGCTTCTCTCCACCCAGGGGTAAATGGGTACCTGTGAGGGCAGAGTTGGTTGTTGTGTTTGATTAGCCCTATATGCGCTGTAATGGCAGCAATTGAGCTGTATACTCCCCGGGGAGCTGAGATGGTTTCAGGAATGATTTATGCGCCTGATGAGCAGGGGTAATAATATAATGCGCATTGAGCACCAGTTTGGTGGATACGTGCGCTATATAAGTCCACATTATTATTATTATTATTATTATCATCCTTAGAAGCTAATAAAACATTGCATGTTATGACCACATACCCTGTAACATGCAACAATGTTATGAGGCCATATCAAAAATATGATTCAGTAATCCGTCACAGTTTTCACGAAGTGACATATTCGTCCACGTCGTGGTAAAATCGCGTTACGAGATATAAGCGATTGAAGTTGGTCAGGTTTTAAAACCGCGGTTTCGATGTCATTTTAATCTCGAAGATCATTAATTTTTACTTTGTTAGAAAGCTGAAATCTGAAATGATACGTAACTGTATTCATTTTGTAGAGAAAAATAACTATAAATGAGTAGCAAACTTATAAACCAAACAGTCACTTTGTGAAAACTGCACACACTGTTGTCAAGTTTTCACAAAATGACATTTCCTGTGCATTAGTATAGGGACACGCGTCAACTTCGTGGAACACACGTGTGGTGTGATGGAATTGTGTCACTTTGTGAAAACTTAAAAACATGCCGTTCGCATAAAATACATGCAGTAATACATGCACAAGGCTCCAATCAGTCACTTCGTGAAAACTTAAAACCACAGTTGACTCCAATTTTACAAAAACTTCATTACTTTAATTAGAAAACTAGATAGTTTTGAGGTTTAAAACTTGGTGAAATGAAAGATAACAGTATTTGAAGTCCAAATATTGACTAAACTCATTCGTGAAAACTGCGACGAATTATGTCATCAATGATCATTTGATTGAAGTTAACCTGAACAGAATGTGCTTGTCTCAACAAACACTTGATCTCCTGTAAAGACAGTCAGAGCACATTGACCGAAACACTGCGATAATCCACAGGTTTTTCTCAGAACCACACACCTCAAGAGAGCTTATTACATGGTGCTACCGCAAACCTACTCTATTACAACTTTTCCACCATGCAAACCTTGCAGTCTTATTCAATCTCTAGTTAGGCCTATTTATTTAATGTATTGTTTTCCAGTAACATTTTCCAACTGCATCCCCCTGCTATCATCTCGATTATCAGAAGGTGAATCTCTGTCTCTCTGCTACAATTAAAATGTTGAATGGTTTGCCAGCCCTTAAAGGGTAAGTATCATCACGCTCAGAGCAGACTTTCAACAGGGCATGGAATCGCTGTTCTAGTTTAAGATGAACTTAGTGACTGAAAATTACATTTATGCAATCAGCAACGGTAACATGACCTTATCATGTGGGTCTTATTTTCAGTCACTGAGTTAATCTAAAACTAGCACCCCGATTCCATGCACTGTTGGTTGTGACGATATTGTCCCTTTTAACCCTCCTATGACTCAGGGTCAAAATCAGTCAAAATGTTGATATACTTAGGTAAAACTTGTAGCTTATTTGTTGATATACTTACCAAGGTATATGTAATGCACTTAAAAGTCAAACACTGTCAAACCTCACGTGTAGTAAGTACATTTACAGGTCAAAATGAGTCAACTGTTTTTGACTGGTATTTTTCAGGGTGGTCAAAACGACAG
The DNA here is from genome assembly GCA_029582265.1 of Zoroaster sp. YZ-2022. NCBI lineage: Eukaryota > Metazoa > Echinodermata > Asteroidea > Forcipulatida > Zoroasteridae > Zoroaster > Zoroaster sp. YZ-2022. Next base: position 39,417,245 of record CM055824.1, on the reverse strand, counting down.
TCAAAACGACAGTCAAAACCAGTCAAAAATGCCTCTCTGTGCACGTTTGGGTCAACGGTCAAAACAGTCAGTTGACTGGTTTTGACCACTACAGCTTCTTGCCACTAAAGGTCAGCTACGTGTATAGTAGGAGGGTCAACTTAAAGTTTTTTGTTTATTTTTGTTGACAGGATTTACCACAGGTGGATGCTGTGGATATCACTCTTGATCAAGATGAAGAGATGAAGCGGCTTGGCCTCGTATCGAGTATTCTTGGTCAGCTTGGTAAGAGAGATATGCTGTTATACATGCTAACCACCATGTCCTCCGCAAACTCGGATCGCCTCCAACGTGCAATCCCTGTCAGGAACATGTCTTGGAGTCAGACTCCTTCAAGAGTCACTCCACTGGTATGGTGCCCACTACCAGATCTGGGGCCACATTGTACTTCTAACATAATTTATCTGATATCTTGCAGGATATGTGGTATTCAGTACATGTATATCGGTGAGACTAAATACTCACTAAAGAAACAGTTCCATGGTTACAGATACACACTCAAAAACCATAAGCTTGACACTCCTGTGGGTCAGCACTTCAATCTACCTAGTCATTCGATTTCTGACATGAGATTGCAGGGCATTGAGGTGCTTGGTAACCTCAGGGAATCGGTCTGTCTCAGCTAGGCTTGGTCCATCTCAGCTAGGCTAGATTCGAAACGTAAGGCCAATAACCATTATTTTGCATAATTTATACTTCAGGTCCTTTAGGTTGGTAAGCAGTTTGCAACAGCTAATTCTCTATTTGTTATTATATACATTTGTGATATTGAAACCAAGAATTTTCTTAAGTACATGGGGTGTCATGGCCGAGCAATCCAGTGCATTGGACTCAAGTTCTGGCATTGTCAGAATGTGGGTTCAATTCCCGGCCTGGCCGGTCATGGTGCTTGTGTCCTTGAGCAAAGCACTTAACCATAATTGCTTCGTCCTTAGGATGGGATGTTAAGTCATACATGTAGGTCCTGTGTACTAGGTTATTAACCCTAACTCCCTAGGCCCATTTGCATACACATAACCTGAATCATCCAAAATCCTTCAGTAGTAAAGCAAGCACATGACATGTATGCACACATGTGTTTCTAATCTGTGATACATGTACATGGCCAGGGACCCTCCCTGCATGCATGGAGCAATCAACAGTGTCCACTGACCCAAGCACAGACCTTACAATCACTACAACAAACATGGATGTACATGTACCATGGAAAGGCAAGTATGCCTAATAACCTCAATCTTCCAAAATCCTTCACTTTAGCAAAGAGCATGTAGCATGTAACCTCAATCCTTCAAAATCCTTCACTTTAGCAAAGAGGATTTTGGAGGATTTGGGAAGGTTAGGGTTAAAGTAATGCACGTAAAAGAACCCAGAACACTTTTTGTGGAAGAGTAGGGGTTTACCCCAGTGTTTCTGGTTCACGTAGCGAGCGCCCTTGTTTACAGCTTTCCACAGTGTTCTTTTGAGGACCCTTGGTTTCATTACCAGAAATGTATAATAATAAGCACTCTAGCTCAGAAGCCTGAGGAAACCTTTGAAGAAGGGTGCTTGCTTTGTGAACCAGAAACACCTGGGTAAACCCGGGTAAACCCCTACTCTTCCACGATAAGTGACAAAGCTGGGTGTCTTGTTGAAGAACACAAGTGCAGCGACCTGCCAGGCCGGGATTTGAACCCACATTCTGGCACCATCAATCCTAGAACCCTTCGGCCACGAATCTTCACAAAGTGAAAAGTGAGACTAAATAAAGAGGCAGCTATCTTCCTGCGGGGGGTATGTGTCTTGTAAGTATTTTCATGATTTGCCCCGTCTTGTTTATTCTAGTTGTGATTCAGTCAGACCGCGATGTCACAGCACTAGATGCAGATACAGTGTTATTCAAGGAGGACAGGCAAGCTATTGGAGTGGTAAGCTACTTATAAGGACACTGACATAACACAACTCTCCTCACAGATATTCACTGGCTTCCAGTCAATCAGCAGATTGCTTTTAAGACAACATTAAATATTAGGCCTGAGCTGGGTTCGCGGGTTCGTGGGTAACTGCTGAGTTCACTACCAAGTTCCTTGTAACTAGTTCGGGTGCCCAAACCCACTTTATAAAATCTGTATGTAACATTTCAGAAACTGTATGCCAGTCTTTGATGAACCCTTAACCAGTTCGCGTCGGAGGCTGTGTATACACGCACATTTTTTTTTGGACAGCGGATCGGAGAGCGTCTAAACACGCCACAGGATTCTCGGGAATTTTGTATAGATTCCCGGTCGACGTGGCAACGAGCCATAAGCATACGGTGGAAGACGCGGTCTCCCCGGTCACGCTCTGGTGAGCACCATTGTTCGTGTTTGTGCGGTAAAAATAAACCCGCCACGGGGGTTTGGAAAAACTTTTTTATTCCCGGTGCGAACTGGTTAACGATCTTCCATGTTTATAATAAGGTTTCAGGTACTTTTTCATAAAATTCATAACAATAATAAATTATAAATTGTTGGTGTTTTTATGTAATGGTATAAATGAAGAAATGTAAATAAATGTCGCTGTCTTGTGCTGTGTTAGGCCTATGCCTCGTGTGAGGAATTGTCAAACACAGCGGCACATAGTAGAAATTATTTTTTCCCACATTTTTCTTTTGGTACCCAGGAACTGGACCATTACAGCTGCCTGATACCTGGTTCCAAAATTACTTGTGGACGACAGCATTATTATTATGTACAAAACCATGTCCGACATATTTCCAACATAACATCTTTGGCATAGTTGATCTCGGCAAAACAAAACATACAGGACTTTACTCTCTAGCTAACCTGCAGGACTGTGGTTTCTCAGGATTTTTCCTGATTTCCCTTTGCCTCAAGAAGATCTTCTTGATAGAAGAAAAGTAGCCACCAAGGAAATAAAGTAGTCTGTATTGTGTCCAAACCTCCAAAATTTATTATCCAGGAGGTTCAGGTGGGCTTTGTCCTCTAGACCAAAGGGGAGACCCAGGCCCGCTACCCTTTTTTTCAGGATTTTTAACTTTTGCTGAATCACACTCCTGTCACCCACTCCTGTCACCCAGTATATTTTTCTTCCGTAGGTATTTGAAGTCTTCGGTCCAGTCAGTTGTCCATTGTACACGCTACGATTTAACAGCCCTGGCGATATCAACAATCTCAAGATTGAGTTGAAAACGCCTATCTTCTTTGCTCCAGGGGTTCAAGACATCACGTCTTATGTCTTCACACAGAAACTCAAGCAGTATGTACATGTATTGTATGAATCGGCTTGGGCAGATTTGTTCTCCCATTATTTCTGTAATGCATCTATAAGATCAATTGTTGCGCCCACCCCTTCTCTAATGAATTGTGTGATATTTGCCAAATTGTTGACCAGCAAGTACAGTAAGCCACTCATTTGCTTTTATTTTATACATTCATTTCAACCCTTTAGTTTTCAAGAAATATATCATTAAAACTAATCTGTGAAAGTTACATCACAATAGGTACTCACGTTTTTGAGAAAACTGATAATTTGTTTTTATGTTTTGTATGTTTTACCTAAAGTATTGCCAGCAACTTTTTTTTTTGTAAATTCAGCATTCTCGCCCCACCTTGTCGCATTGGTTATGTCACTGCATTTATTTCAAGATATATTGACTACATTATTGGCTGTTTTAAAGGGAAGATAGGACATTGGTAATTACCAGATTTTTAAATTAAAGATATATCACTCGTGTTTGGGCTGATTTGGTGGTAAAATAAAAGAAAGCTTTCATTTGAGATATTGAACAAAAAAAAAATCTATCCACAATTAGTGACAGCTAATTAAGAATGCAAATTAATAAAATGATGGGTCTAGGGCTGTGCCGGGTATCCGGATACCCGACCGAAACGGTCACTACCCGGTTCCAGTTTTCGGTTCCAATTACCCGTAAACGACTTTTTCAAATTCAGACTTAACATTTGCGCGGTGTGAACAGAAATCTGTGACTCTTGAACCATGTAATGTTTACACTTTTACAGACAATTATCTTTAAATTCAAGAGATTGCACTCCAATAAAGAAAAGATTGATTTAAGTATGGTATCCTCTGTATTATAAAAGTCATTTTGTTACCATTTACAGTACATGTATTTGTACACCACACCGGAGGCATGTTTTCAACCAAAATGAAAACGGGTATCCGGGTATCCGAAGTTTCCTGATTTTGGGTATCCGGTTCCAAAAATATCCGAAAACGCACAGCCCTAGATGTGTCATCGTTTTAATGCATGAGGGTGTGTACAGTCTTCCGATGAGCCAGAGCGGTTGTCAATGAGAAGCAAGCGCATTTCAAATATCGCTTTTATACAGTTTCCGACATCTGAATTTTTGAAATCGTTTTTGTTCGTTTATTAACAATATTATCTTTCTACATTTGTTTGCTGTTTAAATTCTATTCTTTGGGGGTCAACATAAGCCAAACTCGGACAATAAATTATTATCTCAAAATTGATTTGGTGTAATGTTGGTAAATGTACATGTATAATTCATCCTCTGGAATTATGCGGAATTGTGCTTTCATCTTAGAAAAAAAATTGATTGTTATTTCAAATTTACTAAAAAGTTGCCGGCCCCCCCCCCAAAAAAAAAAAAAAAACATGTATTAGTTTGTCATTGTTATCTAAAAAAAAACACGTGTTGTGATCAAACTTTCCCATATTTCTTGAAAATTAAAGTGTTGAAATGAACAAAAATGAAAACCCCAACGTATCTTCCCTTAAGCAATCATTTTTGTCTTCATCACAATATTGTTAATTTCCTCAGAGAAAGGTAAACAAATATTGTGAATTGAGGTTTTTTCAAACATTATTAACGGAAGCCTGGTTTGACAGTTATTAAAAGCCTTAATGAATTTATTACAGGACCCAAAATGAATTCATATCTGGACATAATTATTTACTGCAAAACATGTATATCATGAATATCGAGAAATGTGCACTTTGACGTATTTGTTGCTAAATTTTGTTGCTAAAATTTAGCAATGTTCCAATGAAAAAGAGAATTGCTGTAAACTGGCTGTAAAACAGGGAAAACGGTACAATCATCTTTTATTTATTCAGTTTTATGTCATTTTTTTTTCTTGGAAGGACTGAATTCAGAAGTAACCTTTGCAATTGGAATGGAAATGCAGGCCTCCCAGTGAAACCTATAAAAACCTATATTTTTAATCTCCTGCAACACATTTTCAACTTCCTCATAAAATCCTCATGGCTTTGAAGAAAAAATACTTTCTAAATAATTATAAAGAGATGAAGCCAAAACAGTAGCCAAACTGTAACATGTGTACCGCTCTTAGATTTCCTGCCAGACAGGTTATGGGTTATAATGTACTTTGTTGCAAAAAGTACTCAGAAGGTAGGCAATTTCAAATATCTCGTCTTCAGCACATACAAAACACAGCAGCTCGTGTTGTAACTTTGTCCAGAAAGTCATGCCATATCACGCCAATCTTGAAAGAACTGCACTGGCTTCCTGTTTCACAGAGAATTGTTTTTTAACTTATGCTAATTGTTCACAAATCTTTTAATAGTATTGCTCCAATTTATATTTCTGAACTGCTTAAAGTCTACAATCCAACACGCAATTTGCGCTCCAGCAACATGTCACTCCTAAAGGAACCAACTTCAAAACGGAACTGGGGTGATAGGTCTTTTTCTGTTGCGGCTCCGAGACTCTGGAATCATCTTCCAACTAAACTCAAATCTTGTCATAGTATAACTAGATTTAAGTCAATGCTTAACCAGTTCGCGTCGGGAATAAAAAAGGTTTTTCTGGGCCCCTGTGGCGGGTTTCTTTTTCCCACACACACGTTAATGGAAGCTTCCACAGCAGGTGGCCGGCACTTCCGAGCATGTCACCGTACACGCGTGGCTCAACCAAGCATGCATACAAATATTCTGGAGTTTCCTATGGCGTGTTTAGACGCTCTCCGATCCGTGATGCAAAAAAAAATTGCGTGTATACACGGCCTCCGACGCGAACTGGTTAAAACTCATCTTATGTCACAATTCTTCAAAGATGATGTATATTTGTAATTGCATTGTAGGTACATGTATCTCAGTACATATTTTTTTCTCCTATGCTATCATTGTATATTGTTTGTATTCATGTTTTTCTTTGTTTCCGCACCTTGAGCGCCCAGCAGGGTGGATGTGTGCGCGCTACAAATCTTTATTATTATTATTATTATTATTATTATTATTATTATATTAATTTACCAACAAATTGTTACTTAACACTGCATAATCATGGGAAATGACCTATAAAAGCCAATATTTTGGCATTTGGTAAACCTATAATAACCTATATTTTGCTTTAAAAACCTATTTTAAAAACCTGTATTTGGTAGATTAGGCACTGGGAGGCCTGCTGCAAATGGTTTAGCATCAGAATTGCCAATCAATCTCTTCATGATTTAGCCTTGGATTAATTTGCATACATAACGGATTGATTGATTTGATGACAGGATGAAAGGGTCTGATGCATCCTGGGAGCATGATGAGGAACCGCCCCACGAGTTGATTGAATTCAGCGACGATGAAGAGGAACGCTCAACCAAGGCCAAGAAAAAGGCGGACAAACGCAAGAGGAAAACTCCACAACAAAAGTAGGGTTTCTTTCGACTTCCGTACACACACTGTTGGTAAAATGGCTGTAAATGCATCCGTACTTCATAGATAGATACTGTCATTTATATACCGCATTTCCCCCCCAAAAAAAGGTTACAAAGCACTTTTGCTGCCATTTCAGAAACACAGGGTATAAGCCTCTTTTGTGATAAGTGTCCCGCGGTCAACATTGCTTAATCTTTCTCTCCGGAATTAATTGTGTTCATTATTGTAGTTTGATACTGTAAACAATCGAGGTCAAGTGTGGAAGTTGTTAATAATTTGTTGATCTTTGCACTATTGAAGAGAGTAAGGTGTCAAAATAAAGGTTACGATTCGTATTGGACAATTGTGCACTCTGTTGTCAAAACAAGTCAAAACAAGACCCGTTGTCAGGTGATGACGTTCAAGCCTTTTAAAACACTCGTTGTCAAAACGCGATGCGCGTGCGAGCCTTTTAAAAGGCTTGCCGTCCAGTTAACTATGGCAGTGATGCCGCTTGCTCTTCCATTGATCCAACTTGATAAGAACCAAGATAATGTGTAAACACTAACCTTTGCTTTGAGAGTTTAACCCTACTCATGCTCAGTGCAACAAGATGCAACAAAAGTAAAAAGTTGTTCCATCTTGTTGCCGTCAGCAGAGAACAAAAGAACCATTGTTCTAGCTGGTGGATCTTGTTGCATTGAGCAGCCTGCACGCTTTTCTACTGTTCTGTTTCTGTTGTATGTAGCAAGAGTGTTTGTGAAGTGCCTGCACACTTGTCTACTGTTCTGCTGTTCTGTTTCTGTTTCATGCAGCAAGAGTGTTTGTGAAATGCCTTCACATTTTTCTGGTTAACAAAAACAAAAATTGAAAATGCATTAATTTTTTTGTATTCATAATATGGAATTAACCAGTTCGCTTCGGATGCCGTGTATACACGCAATTAATTTTTGTACAGCGGATCGGAGAGCGTCTAAACACGCATTCCGATTTTTGTGTGTGTCACCGGGAGACTTGTCAACACACCACACGTGGCGTGCCGTCGTGGCGGCTGACGTGTATACGCAATCGTTTCTCGGAGTCCATGGGGTCATGGTTCGGTGGCCCCGGACAAAATGCACTGCAAATACTGAACGAGTTCACTCTTTTTGTTGATTTTTGCCTAATCCCTTTATCCAAGACCTGTTCCTTTGACGTACCAGCCAAGCATTTCTGCTGAACAAACACAACCGTAATTAAAAAACTAGCCATTTAATTCTCGAAATGTCAATGAGTAAAGGTGTTTATTTGGTTGTCCGAACTTAGTTTCATTGACAAAAAAAATTATTAATGGCTAGAAATTTTTTCAGATTTTTCACTGAAAATAAACCCGCACGGGGGACCGGAAAAAACAAAATATTCCCCACGTCAACTGGTTAAAGTCTCCCAACGACACAAATTAAGTATGGCAAATTTCGTCACTAATTTTACTCAAGCAATATCACCTGAAACAGAAATATCTCAAGTGATGTTTGACACCATCATCAACTTTAGACCAAGTGAGGTTGATGTAAAGCTGTGATCATTTATGTTGATTGAGATTACCAATAGTGTATGGGGGCTTTAAAATCCAAACCCATAGTAAACGGTGACTTACAGGGACATTATCATCATGATCAGAGCAGACTTTCATCAGGGCATGGAATCGGTGTTATACAGGCCGGCTGATTTCTCAGGATTTTTTACAAATCTCCCTTTACCTCAAAATTTTCTTGAAAGAAGAGAAGTAGCCACCAAAGAAAAAAAGTAGCCTGTATTGTGTCCAATCCTGTAGTTTCTTGTTTGTGGGGATGTGGAGATTCTGTAAGTCCTCCAAAACCAAATATCCAGGAGGTTCGGGGGCTTTGTCCTCTAGACCAAAGGGAGACTCAGGCTCGCTACCCATTTTTCATGATTTTTTTACTTTTGTCAAATCACACCCTTGGTTATATTATAAGATGAACACATTGACTGGAAATTACTGGCTCATTTGTGCAGCAGCAACTTAGGGATGATGATATTCGTTTTTTGATATTCGGTTATCGACGGCCATGATATCTGTGATATATACGATATTATCGTCTGAATACATGGATTTTTTAAATACATGAAAAAATGTATGTATCGTACAATGGACACCGAAATAACTACTTTTACATGTAAGTTCTACAGGGAAGTTGCATAGGTAATAAACAGTTACTCCAAACAGTCGCTCCAAAATGAGCCGAGTTCTTAGATTTGTGTCGCTCAGTGCGACAAACATTTCATAAAAAAGAACTCACTGTGACGTCCTTAAACAAACCTGTGGTTTCATTGGCGGATCCAGGGGGGGGGGCTAAGGGGGTGGAGCCCCCCCCCTAAAATCGTAAAAAAAAATAAAATAAAATAAAATAATAATAATAATAATAATAATAATAATAATAAAAAGAGAGAGAGAGAGGGGGAGGGGAGGGGAGGGGAGGGGAGAACGCACTCCCATTCCCTCACTGTGCTTTGTTTTTCTCTCGCTTTGATTAATTCATTGTAATTTTTGTAGTACTGAAAAATAATTGTTTTTGATTCTCAGCCCCCCTAAAAAATGTTCTGGATCCGCCCATGGGTTTATAAATTATATGCCTACGGCCCCATCCAAGAGCTGAGAATGAACGGGCCATTGAGTGATCATTCATGCACAGTTCAGCTGTCATTATCCACGCTTTTATCCTGGTATCCGACAGCACAGTTATTCCAGGAGAGTACACCATGTGATCCTGGGACTAGCCTTTAGTTAAGGCCCACACGGCAACCAGTAGCTAGCACAATGCACAAAAAAAGACCACACACGCAAGTAGTGGGAACATGAGTGGCACCGCGTTGTGATTTCAAACTTTTAGCTCTTCACGGTACCGTAACTTTGTTGATATCACCATATAATGACATAAAAGAATTTATGAGACAATTTATCACTTCGGCAATATTTTAACTAAAAAGAGCAATATCAATTTGATATAGGCTATATTTTTGGAATATCGGCTTTTTCTTTGGAATATCATCCATATGGCGATATTTCGATATCTTCAAACCCATAACCAATGTTGCCGAAAATTTTTTGAATATTGTATCATTACGATATTTACCGTGATATCGTTCAGCCCTAGCAGCAACGGTAATATGACCTTACCACGTGGGGTATTATTTTCAGTCACTGAGTATATCTAAAACTAGCGCTCTGATTCCATGCCCTGTTGATCATGATGATACTGTCCCTTAAAAGATGTATGAACCGTGTTCTGCCGGTAATTTCTGAAAATGTTTGTTGTCATTGGAACAATGATAATTTTCTTTTTGAAAGGAAAACAAATACTTTGAAATATTTCACAAAGATTTTACAAAACAATGGTTATTGGCCTTACGTTTTGAATGCACATGTAGCAGGTTCTTTCTCAAAGGCAAAAACTTGTCAGACGCTTGGTTAAAAAGTAAAATGGTACAACAATTTATTTAATGACGTGACCTATTTCATAAATTAATTTTGGTACATATTTGTTTATAAAATTATGTTCCTAATGATTATTAAGAGAACCATGCCATTTCACAGCATTTCTATTTACTGCTACAATTAACAATGGAAAAAATTGTTAAAATAGTGAAAAACTTGGACGATACATCTTTCACCCTCCTACTATAGCTGCACTTTAGGGGCAAATAACTGTAGAGGTCAAAATCAGTCAACTGCCTGTTTTGACCTGTTGACCCAAATGTGCACACAGGGGCATTTTTGACTGGTTTTTACTGTCATTTTGACCACCCTGAACAATACAAGACAATGCTTTTACCAGTCAAAAACGGTCGACTCATTTTGACTGGTCCATGTACATACTACGTGTAAGATTTGACAGTGTTTGACATTTAAAGTGCACTAAATATACCTTGGCAATACCTATTTGAAAATTTTGACTGATGTTGACCCTTGCAGTCATAGGTGGGTTGATGAAATTTATATTGCAACTATATAATTATTGTTCTTGTAAAAAACACACATGGAAACACAGGGTCTTTGTTGTAAATTGAGAAACATTTTTAAAATCCAATATTCTTCTGCAAAAGCTGGGTGGGGGGAACGCTTTTCATTACACTTTCATGTCAAGATTTCTGATCCATCTTATCAACGTTGTAGATTTGAGAAATTTAACAAAGAACAGAACCAGTATATTTATAATTTCAAAGTAAGTTTGAAACAAGTGTACATCTTCAATAGTCGGCCAAAGAGAACTCATCTCAAGCCATGCTTCATTTCCTGTATCTAGGAGAAATAACTCACAGGATGTTTCCATGGCGACGACCGAGAACCAACAGCCAAGACATCAATTCCCATCAAGTATAAATGATCCGGGTTACCATGGTGAGCTGCACTTAAAATTCCTTTGACCCAGATTAAAGGTCACCGTTCATTTCTTATAAAGTCTTGCTCTTAAATACCATTGATCTCAAGTTAACGTAGAAAGTGAGGAATTGTTTTGTTAAACGGAAGTGACTTGACCATTTACAAACACTTTGTGACCTCGGGGCAAAGTGTTACATGTACTTCACTGTAGCCACTACAGGGAGGAGACTGCATTATTGCAGGATGGGGAATTGTATTTTTGTATTTTTTGGTATCAAGGTAATTTGCTATTGCATGCAGCCAACCAGAAGTCTATTACCTACACGAAGTATGCCAGACTTAAATTATACCGCAAAGTGGAGGGGAAAGTCAATTATTGATTTTTGCCTAGAGCCCAACTTTTTAATGAAAAATAAATATTGAAAATGCATTCAGAACTGTTTGTGTGCACTGCCTTGATCCATTTAAAATATTGTAATACATTTCACGTTCTCTCCAAAATGACGGCATGTCAGATAATATAACTACCTCAGGCTGTTTCAGCATAGTGTTAACTGGTGTTAATCAGGTCTGTGATTACTCATGAGTTTTTTTCCCCCGATTTCAGCATTTTTTACAAATCCCCTTTGCCTCCAAATTGTCTTAACCCCGTGTCTTAAGAGAAGTAGCCACCAAGGAAAGACAGTGTTAGCCTGTATTGTGTCCAAACCTCCAGTTTCTTGTTTGTGGGGATGTGGAGAGGTCTGTGAATCCTCCAAAATTAAACATCCAGGAGGTTCAGGGGGGGGCTTTGTCCTCTAGACCAAAGGGAGACCCAGGCCTGCTACCCATTTTTCAGGATTTTTTTACTTCTGTCAAATGGCACCCTGAATACTTCATGTTGTCTTGTGGATGCCCTGTTCTATACAATGGACACCCTGTTTTAGTAATAATTCACAAACAAATGTATTGTAAGTTTAACATTTGGACATTCTGTTTTTCTAAGTATAATCTAGATGCCCTATTTTTAAATCCTGACTTATACTGTACATCGTGTTTGCTGTCATCACCATCTTAGAACTAAGTATGCTTTTGAATAATAATTCATTCAGTTTGTTTTGGGGTTATCACCAATGGTGTACACTCCCTTTTAAAGGGACAATATCATCACAATCAGGGCAGACTTTCAACAGGGCATGGAATCGTTGTCCTAGTTTAAGGCGAACACAGTGACTGACAATTACTGGCTCATTTACGCAGCAGCAATGGCAGTGGCGGACCGTCAGGGGGGCTGGGGGGGGCAGCCGTCCCCCGGCCCGGAGGGGTCCGCCCGGACCCCCCTCCCCAAAGAAAAAAAAAAAAATATTTTAATATTTTTTTTTACATTCTGGTGGAGGGTGAAATGAGGGGGTGGGGGTGGGGGTGGTTGGGGGACCGGGCCCGAGCTGGAACTTACACAAATCAACCGGGCCCTTTCTTTATTTTGAGCTCCCCTGAAAACATGAAGTGTAATCATGACAGGTCTCTCGGAAATCACGTGTGGTTAGGGAATGATGCCTGGGGGGCGACGACCGTGCGCTCTGCCCCCCGGCCCGGCGGTAACTTGTTCCGCTACTGAGCAATGGTGTCCTTATCATGTAGGTGATTATTTTCAGACACTGAGTTAAAAACTAGCACTCCGATTCCATGCCCTGTTGATCATGACGATATTGTCCCTATAAGCAGGCTTGGGCTTGGTAAGATTACTGATCTAGTCCCCCCCCGCCGCCAATCCAACTCAAGCAGAGTGTAACTTCCTGAATCATGCAATGAAAAATGAACCAAACAATTATCTGCCCTGTAGTTCGTCGCCTCCAAGCTATTTAGACAACAAGCATACACCGCCATACAAAATGCATTTGAGATTAATCTGCGATTTTGCTGTAGATGTAGCCAGGCGTGAAATGGCTTTTTTTTTTTTTTTAATAGCCGAGGGCCAGTAAAAACATGTATCTGGATTCTGGATAATCAATAGGAAAGCTAGTAAAATGGCACTCTTTATTAGACGTTCGTGTCTAGATTGCTCATTGGAGGGCGAGCAAAATTTCACTTTTTACCACACCTTAATTTGTATTAGGCTTGGCATTTTCCGTTTAATTTGCGAAACGTGTACATGTTTTGACAGGCTGTGTACATGTGTAATCAAATTATTATTGTTTATCACTATTAATAAATGGCACGATGCAGATGGATTGTACGGGACATAATTCACAATATTGCAATATGGATTCAGAAAAAAATAGTACAGATTAAACAAATTGAAGCCTGGCACAAAACATCCCCTGAAATTTCTGGTTGTATTAATTATTAAAAAACAAATTATCAGTTGAACTTTACTGGGAATCGTGGTATAATAATAGCGGGCCAACTGGTCGCACTTCGTGAAATAAAAAAGACTGGCCAGATATCTTAGAAATGGAAGGTTCCATTTTTTTAAATGTGGGATTTGTTTACACGTTTCGTGAATTTGAAAACGTTCAGTGAATTAATTTTTGTGTACACTTCTAAACTTTGTATCTAGATTACCAGTTGGAGGGCTAATAGAATTTAACTCTTTACAAGATCTTTCGTAAAATTCCTGTAGGGCTTGAAAGGTGAAATCATTAACAGCTTGTTAAAACAATCAGTGCAAAAATCCGATTAATACTTGCTTCTTGAGAAACGACATTATTTTCCTTTCTCTTCTAGAATCAGTCAGTCACCACAGCCAAAGAAGACCTTGGGGCCAAGCTATGAGACCACGCCCGCCCTTCCATTCCTCCCGGGGGAGGGGTGTATCTCACTCACCGATGAGGCCGCCTCATTTTCAAGGTCCGACACCTGATCAGTTCAGACCGCCGTGGCATCCACAGCAAGGATCATCTTTTAATCCTAATCCATTTTCTGGAATGCCAGGTAATCCGAGCGGTAATTATCCGCACAGTGGTAGTCATTGGCAACACGGCATGATGGGACATCGGTATAATGCCTCGATGACGTCTCAAGTCCAGCATCATCAATCATTCCAAGCTGCTCCCCCGCGCCATCCTCCTGTACCCTTTCCTAATATGCATTATCCACCTCACCCACCCCCTCCTCCTCCACCCCCTCCTCCACCCCCACCCCCTCCCCCTTCCAACATCCCAAGGCAGCCATTTCCCCCTTCACAAAACAATCCCTATGGTTGGTAGTAACAATCATTGTCTATACTCCAGGTACACCTTTCCATATACATGTAATTATGGTACCCAGTCTTGCAAAAATGATTCTGAAGTAGCCCAAGCTGCTCTTGTGTAACATGCCCTTAAACAACATGCCTTTTCCCCATGCGAAATTCGCATTGCGAATCAATAAAAAATGTCAAGGAATTTCACCCCAAGAAAGTCTCAATTTCACATGATATTAACATATTTTCGGTGGTAAGTTTAAGATGACAATGTGCTTGTTTTAAAATATGTACAAATTTTCCCCGTAAGGGACAGTATTGTTACGATCAGATGAGCAGACTTTTGACAGCATGGAATCAGTGTCCTAATTTTTGATGAACTCATCAGAGACTGAAAGTGATACCTCACTGGCCTAGATAACAGGGGCACTACATGTACCTGGTTGCTGTATAAATAATGAGCCAAGGGCTACATAATATGATATTCAGGCAGCAGCCATGGTAATGTGATCTTATCGCATCTGGTCGGGGTATTATTTTCAGGAACTAAAAATCCAGCATTTCACCCTGCTGAATGCAACAAAATGCAACAAAAGAAAAGTGCGCAGGCTACTCAGTGCGGCAAGATCCGCCAGCTAGAACAATGGTTTCTTTTGTTCTCTGCTGAGGGCAACAAGACCCACCAGCTAGAACAATGGTTTCTTTTGTTCTCTGCTGAGGGCAACAAGATGCAATAACCTTGTACATTTGTTGTATTTTGTTGCATTTTGTTGCATTGAGCATGGTTAGGGATAAGAATGAAATTCTCGGCCTTGTTGTTGACCAATCAACTTAGCAGGCCTGTTATTTCTCAGGATTTTTTCCTGATTTCAGGATTTTTTACAAATCTCCCTTTGCCTCGGAATTATCTTGAAATAAGAGAAGTAGCCACCAAGGAAAGAAAGAAGTAGCCTGTATTGCGTCCAAACCTCTTGTTCAGAGGGGGTTTGTCCTCTAGGCCAAAGGGAGTTTGTCCTCTAGGCCAAAGGGAGTTTGTCCTCTAGGCCAAAAAGGAGTTTGTCCTCTAGGCCAAAGGGAGTTTGTCCTCTAGACCAAAGGGAGTTTGTCCTCTAGGCCAAAGGGAGTTTGTCCTCTAGGCCAACGGGAGTTTGTCCTCAAGGCCAAAGGGAGTTTGTCCTCTAGGCCAAAGGGAGTTTGTCCTCTAGGCCAAAGGGAGTTTGTCCTCGAGGCCAAAGGGAGTTTGTCCTCTAGGCCAACGGGAGTTTGTCCTCTAGGCCAAAGGGAGTTTGTCCTCTAGGCCAAAGGGAGTTTGTCCTCTAGGCCAAAGGGAGACCCAGGCCCACTATCCATTTTTCATGATTTTTTTTTACTTTTGTCAAATAACACCCCAGTGTTAGTTGTAATAAACCTTATTGACTATTAAATTTGTTATCATTTCCATTGGTGGTAACACCATGTGTTTATCTGAACTATCACTATGTGAGATTTTGGTTCAGGTACAACCAATATCGGGCAACTTGTTACATACAGGGTGCAAAATAAAACAAATGTAGGACATGTGAGTTGCCCCAACTAGTGGGGTAATGACTGAGACATCAAAATTTACTTTTTCATATACGTGTAAATGATACTCCTAATAATGAATGATGTTGATCTTGATACATAGATTTTCCTTTTTTATTCAATCTTTTTAGAATTAGTGTTGGGAGTTACCAGTTAGTTCGCGATTACCGTTTAACCGAATCTTTCATAGTCAGTTAACAGAAAGTCGGCACCTGACGCCCCCGCAAACTAGATCGTCGGCAAATTGCACAATAAGTTTAGATTTTCCATCAAAAAGCATAAATAAACTCCCTGCAATGATTGCTTAATAACCAAATGCGGCAAAAAAGAAAGAAAGTCTAGAGCAACAAAATAGGCAGAACATTCTTCCAGATTTGCTTGTCGAATTTTTTTCAATATTGGTTTCTCTTAGCTATTAGCAAATTATTAAACGGTTCGTGCAGTTTCGGTCGGTTAACTGGTTTACCCTCCCAGTAATATTTGGAATCGGTACAAATAACCAGTTTTAAGTTTTATCACGAGTTAAAAGTGGCATTTGATTTGACGGAAAAAAGTAATGTGTACTTATAGAGCGCACATATCCACCAAACTGGAGCTCACTGTGTGTCAATATTACCCCTGCTCATCAGACTCATAAATCATTCCTTGAAATCATCTCAGCTTCCCCTGGGGAGTATACAGCTCAATCCTGACGGGCATCCATTTTCAATTCACTAGGTTGTTCCACTGAATTCGGGCAACTAGACAACCCCTTAAGTTCTCACCCATGTTGAGAAAATCAGCGAAGTATTTTGTAAGTAAATAGAGAATTAGCTGTTGCAAACTGCTTACCAACCTAAATAATAATAATAATAATGTGGACTTATATAGCGCACGTATCCACCAAACTGGTGCTCAAGGCGCATTATATTATTACCCCTGCTCATCAGGCTCATAAATCATTCCTGAAGCCATCTCAGCTCCCTGGGGAGTATACAGCTCAATTGCTGCCATTTTGGCGCATATAGGGCTAATCAAACACAACAACCAACTCTGCCCTCACAGGTACCCATTTACCCCTGGGTGGAGAGAAGCAATTACGGTAAAGTGTCTTGCTCAAGGACACAAGCACCATGGTCACGGTCAGGATTCGAACCCACATTCTGATGACTCGGCCATCAGAACACAAATCCGATGCACTAAACCGCTCGACCATGGCACCCCATCAGGACCCGTAGTATAAATGCGAAATAGTAGATAATGGCCTTACGTTTCGAATCTAGCAGGTTCTCAAAGGCAAAATGGAGGACAAACATACAAGCACACATGCATAAACACAAGATTATTAGAACAAAAACATCATAGAATTTATGTTTGCTTTCTTTGAATTATTAAACAACCAACCTGTGAATGTTTTAGCTCAATTTGAAGTCTTTAATTCACGAGAAATGTGTGAAAAAGCATTTACAACAGAAAACACTTGCAGCCATATTTTGTTTCATGTTTTTTCCTAAATAGTTTTTAGGATGATTGGTTCAGCGGCGTAGCCGGGGGGGGGGCACGTGCCCCCCACAAATTTCCAGTGCCCCCCCCCCATGAAAAATCCTCATAATGCCCCAAAAAGAAAAAGAAAAGGGAAAAAACCCATACCCCCTCCCCCCCCCCCACTGAAAAGCAATGCTTCCCCTGTGCCCCCCTCCCCCCCCCCCACTGAAAAAGTCCTGGCTACGCCGCTGGCCCCCAAAAACAGAAAAGAAAAAGAAAAGGGAAAAAACCCATACCCCCTGGGTCCCCCACTGAAAAGCAATGTCCCCCTGTTCCCTCCCCCACTGAACAAGTCCTGGCTACGCCGCTGGATTGGTTCCTTGACCACCTTCACATAAATTTTGCTCTCCAATAATAATCCGGTAATTGGGTAATTATCAGTATTGTTCCTTTTCCGTTGATAAAGACGTGATACATTCATTGATTCTGTGTGGGCAGTTGCAGAGCTACACTCGGGTAGATGTATTCAACTTGCACAAGATGTTCTATGCAAACTTTTGTTAATGTCACAAATTCAGCTCTCTTGAACCGGCCTATAAAAGCATGACCTAGCCTCTTCAGTGCTAAAAGTAACAGCCATCCAAGGAAGTAGCAATACAGTGATTTCATCTGTGAGATAAGCTCAAGACGAAAATCAAGGGAAGTAGAGAGCACATCGATCCCTTAATCTTTACACTAATCCCTTAATCCCGCAAGGAATAATATCATGTGCAGAGTTATCTTGTCAAGCAGAAGCAAAATGACAGCCCTGCGGCATGAGGCCAGCTGAGACCCTTAAGACTAGTGTTGAGACACTAGCTATAATGATTCTCCAGACATTGTACGCCGTTAGGGCCTGTCGTCTTGCTGAATTCACCCTTCAAAAACTGATCAATACATCACTGTTTTTACAACTGTCAGGACGATTTTTCCTGTTCTTAATGAGAATGCATAACATTAAGTAAAGACCGTTTGCGGCTACAAGGTACAACATTGGTAAAGTTTGCGAAACTGCTTCTACGAGTATGCATTCTGTCTTGAACATTAAACAACCAACCTATGCAAGTTTTAGTGTTGTATGTTGTGTCCTTAACGACAGTGTCGTTATTTATTTTTATTCAGAATTTAGGAAAAAGTACTCTTTCCTAAATTCGAACTAGAAGTAATTTCACTTTTCTTGTAAGTGATAGCATCGCCCGACGAAATGATTTCTTGGGAAAATTGATGCCATCAGTAAGTTTCACTTGGCATCTCGAGAACTTTGTTATTTTAGAATTACCAATAATTTAGCTTATCTTTTTACTATTGTGACACAGAACAAAAAAGGGCAACTGTCATCATCGCATGACAACAGAGTAAGCAATAAACAAAACATGGAAGGAAATCTTGACCATAATTTAATTCTGAAATGCTAAAAATACACTACAATACGCATGGACGGATCATCATGAGCACAGGCCCTGGGCACAAATTCACCACGGGCCCATACACGCGCATAATACTACTAGTACTATGCTTTTTTTTTTTTTTTTTTTAAACCAAGGGCCCCTATTGGCTCCTGGGCCCGGGGCACGTGCCCAGTTTGCCCGTGCGGTAATCCGTGCATGACAATACGGGATATGTTTGTCAGCACCGAGGAAAAAGCAACATTTCCCTTGGAAAATATTTTGCTGGAAAAATGTTGAATGTCAGGTAAACAATTTTTTTGAGTTGTTTTTATGGACCCAACTGATATATTTTGTTAAATGTCATGTTTAATATTTTACTCAAAATTAATCTCTGTTTGACATGCGAACTTTCGCTCTGTGTTTTATATCCATCTTAATTCATTTTTTTAATGCTAAAATTACCACGGACTACTTCTAGGTCCAAATAAATTGAACTGAATGTGTTATCGTCAGTTTGCGTTTGATTGGATTTAATTTCAAAGTGTTTGTTGTTTTCTTTTATTAACCTCATTTTAGGCCAAGTAAAAAAAAATACCAGTTGATCGTCCTGGTTTTTTCAAAAAGAGGAGGATGAGGGCCTTTTTATTTATTAAAAATTTTTTTTTCCCAAGATGGCCGCCAAGCATTTAAATTCAAAATGGCCACCAATTTTTCAGTTTGAAATCACCGCCAACTTTTTTTTTATAGCTATCGAACAAGTAGTTGAGTAAAAATATTCATGTTAAACAATGTTTGATGTATTTTGTTAAACCCAAGTAAAAATACATGAAAATTTTACTCTTTTTGTGGACAAGTATAGAACAAATAATAATAATAAACAAAAAAACAGGATGCGGCCTCAAAAAAGGATGCAGGCGGGGACGATCAACTGGTATTTTTTTTTACTTGGCCTTACAAATCCTTTACACTTAAAACTTCGTATTTTATTTTCTTCACTATAAATAAACTAAAAGCTGATGAAATCTACCAAAGAAAACTAATTTATAAATTAAAAATATAATAAGGGCATCTACTAACCTTTGTTATCCTTTGTTGAGTATAAGCCATTCTACTTGAGATTGTCTCTCGCATGATGAATTTTAATGTGTATAAATAAAATGTGATGATTATATTTACAGTCGATTGAGACTTATATGCATCAGTCTATCGGCAAATGATAGAATGCAGATGTTATGATCCACGTTAGTTTTTCCTTGTGGAGTATTTAATGGTTTGATATATAAGACGTTGTATCCTCTGATTTATCGCCGTCTGTCGCCTCACATGTTTAGCATCATAACTCAGGGCTTAATCTCTCGATATATGGTATGTATTGGGTTTCATGGCTTCTGACTAGAGCCCCTCCAAAAATGAAGATATTTGCAATACACCGTCCCTGCCTGTCAGCCAAACGGCATGGATTAATCAATAGGATATAGTATTTCAATGAAAATTGTTACTATATAGGTCAAGCGCCTGCATGGGTTCCATGCAGGTAGCGTGACCGAGTTTTCAACTTTGCTGTGGATCAGTGTATTCAGCAAACCGCTAACTAGTACTGGATAGATCATTTGGTAGTATGGAGATATGGTAAAACGGACAGTGGGCCTGGGTTCAAGTCCCGCTGCAGTCAATTTCTCTTTGTACTCTCAACATTTATTAATGTACCTAAAGTGCCCTTTCCGGTCTTCGCTTGTATTTTATGAAAGAAATTTCGTTTCCAAGTTCAAAATGTGTAAAATCTGGACAGTTTCAAGAAGGGGAAATGGCAGTAATCGTAACAGCCGAGACAGAGCGATGATATTTACCCAAGGTAGGGACATACATAGTACTCGGTATTTGCACAGTTTTCCTTCAATATTGGTTTTGCGAGCCTTGGAATGGCGCACTTCCCACTTCATATTAGATTTGATAAAATCTTTAACCCTGCGCACACATCAAACTAGTACATCTTATGTTTGTCTTTCTCTGTTTCCTCTGTTTGTTTCATTTTGACAATTTTGAAGTTCTTGTAAAAATCTTTTAAAAAGCTTTCAAGATTTCTAACCTTTAGTGGACTCGCACAGCAATCTATATGATAATGGCTGCTACAGACGATACCCGATACCTTTAAAAAAAAATACCAAACACGGAAATAATATACTCAAAGCAATCAAAGAATCATTTCCCGCATCTTTATTAGATACAGACCCATTTCGGTGGCGTTCATCCCGTGTGAATATCGTTTGTTCTGCAAAACCTGATATGAATAATTGAGCCATTGAATGAAATGCGATAAGGATGGACACGCTTAAACTCTTTATAATGGAGGTATCAAAATTCCAACCACAAATGGAGATAGGGTCAAGATGTACAGACTCACATCTTGAAGAAAGCATCCTCTTGTTTAGAGAGACTTAAGTTGTCACATGGAGTGTCGTGGCCAAGCGGTCTAGCTTACTGGACTCAAGTTTCTGGTGTTAGCAGCAGAATGTGGGTTCGAATACCGGCCGTGACACTTGTGTCCTTGAGCAAGACACTTAACCATAATTGCTTCTCTCCACCCAGGGGTTAAATGGGTACATGTGAGGGCAGAGTTGGTTGATTAGCCCTATATGCGCTGTAATGGCAGCAATTGAGCTGTATACTCCCCAGGGAGCTGAGATGGTTTCAGGAATGATTTATGAGCCTTATGAGCAGGGGTAATAATATAATGCGCCTTGAGCACCACTTAGTTGGTGGATACGTGCGCTATATAAGTCCACACATTATTATTATTAGGTGTTCGGGTATGTACCCGAAACACCTATTGTTTTTGTTCGTTTAAAAAAAAATTGTTTAGGTGTTCGGGTATGTACCCGAAACACCTATTGTTTTTGTTCGGTTTTTTTCTTCTCCTTTTCCGGATAGATTGTCTACAAAAAATACATACTTGCAAACTTCACATGAACTTCAAACTTGGCATATACTTAGAACTTAACACGTAGACGAAACACAATTTGTGACGTCATGATTAGGTCATCAGATATCGAATTACGATAAATCAAAGTTTAATATTTACAAAAATCATATCTCAACAACCACAAGAGGTCAATTCAAAATTGTTGTACCAATGTACATATCGTTAATTGTTAAAAAATATTTACAAAAAGGTGACCCCAATTTGACCTTACTTCCTGTCCAAACCGGAAGTCAAAGTTTAATATTTAAAAAAATCATATCTCAACAACCACAAGAGGGAAATTCACAATTTTTGTACCATTGTACAGATCGTTAATTGTCAAAAAATATTTACAAAAAGGTGACCCCATTTTGACCTTACTTCCTGCCCAAACCGGAAGTGAAAGTTTAATATTTAAAAAAAACATATCTCAACAACCACAAGAGGTAAATTCACAATTTTTGCACCATTGTACAGATCGTTAATTGTCGAAAAATATTTACACAAAGGTGACCCTAATTTGACCTTACTTCCTGTCCAAACCGGAAGTCAAAGTTTAATATTCAAAAAATTCATATCAACAACCACAAGAGGTAAATTCACAATTTTTGTACCATTGTACAGATCGTTAATTGTCAAAAAATATTTACAAAAGGATGACCCCAATTTGACCTTACTTCCTGTCCAAACCGGAAGTCAAAGTTTAATATTTAAAAAAATCCTTTCTCAACAACCACAAGAGGTAAATTGACATTTTTTGCGCCATTGTATAGATTGTTAATTATCGAAACATGTTTACACAAAGATGACCCCAATTTGACCTTACTTCCTGTCCAAACCGGAAGTCAAATTTTAATATTAAAAAAAATCATATCTCAACAACCACAACAGGTAAATTCACAGTTTTTGCACCATTTGCACCATTGTACAGATTGTTAATTGTCAAAAATATTTACAAAAACATTCTGACGTCATCATCACTACCCTGACAAAATCTGAACACCTATGTGTTTGTCATATGACAAACATTTAAGTCTAGTTATTATTATTAGGTGTTCGGGTATGTACCCGAAACACCTATTGTTTTTGTACGTTTCTTCTTCTTCTTCTTCTTCTTCTTCTTCTTCTTCTTCTTCTTCTTCTTCTTCTTCTTCTTCTTCTTCTTCTTCTTCTTCTTCTTCTTCTTCTTCTTCTTCTTCTTCTTCTTCTTCTTCTTCTTCTTCTTCTTCTTCTTCTTCTTCTTCTTCTTCTTCTTCTTCTTCTTCTTCTTCTTCTTCTTCTTCTTCTTCTTCTTCTTCTTCTTCTTCTTCTTCTTCTTCTTCTTCTTCTTCTTCTTCTTCTTCTTCTTCTTCTTCTTCTTCTTCTTCTTCTTCTTCTTCTTCTTCTTCTTCTTCTTCTTCTTCTTCTTCTTCTTCTTCTTCTTCTTCTTCTTCTTCTTCTTCTTCTTCTTCTTCTTCTTCTTCTTCTTCTTCTTCTTCTTCTTCTTCTTCTTCTTCTTCTTCTTCTTCTTCTTCTTCTTCTTCTTCTTCTTCTTCTTCTTCTTCTTCTTCTTCTTCTTCTTCTTCTTCTTGTCCGCAAGTAAAAACATACTTGCAAACTTCACATGAACTTGAAACTTGGCATGTACTTAGAACTTAACAAGTAGATGAAACTCCAGTTGTGAGTGACCCCGATTTGACCTTACTTCCTGTCCAAACCGGAAGTCAAAGTTTAATATTTAAAAAAAATCATATCTCAACAACCACAAGAGGTAAATTCACAATTTTTGTACCATTATACAGATTGTTAATTGTCGACAAATATTTACACAAAGGTGACCCCAATTTGACCTTACTTCCTGTCCAAACCGGAAGTCAAAGTTTAATATTTTCAAAAAATCATATCTCAACAACCACAAGAGGTAAATTCACAAATTTTGTACCATTATACAGATCGTTAATTGTCAAAAAATATTTATACCCCAATTTGACTTTACTTCCTGTCCAAACCGGAAGTGAAAGTTTAATATTTAAAAATTAAAAAAAATCATATCTCAACAACCACAGGAGGTAAATTGACATTTTTGTACCATTGTACAGATTGTTAATTGTCAAAAGTATTTACACAAAGGTGACCCCAATTTGACCTTACTTCCTGTCCAAACCGGAAGTCAAAGTTTAATATTAAAATAATTTCTAAATTCAGTATTGTATTGTATTCAAATAAACTTCTCGCGAGAACTTCAACAGACGTTAACATTTGACTTCTCCAACACTTCGAATTGATGACGTAACCATTTTAACTTCAACCGAACACCTTGTTTTTGTTGTGACAAAAACTTATATCTAGTTGAGGCAGGTTGGTTCACAAGTGCTTCTTTGATTTCTGCATTGACATGACGGTTGTGTTATTTGGCCTCAGTGGACAAGTCTTTCCATTGTCCATTCTCAACAAGCACAGATGCGATTAAGTTTGCAGTCACAGGACAGGGTTTGGATTTACTACTCCTGCCAGTGAGTCGGTTGACAGTTGACCATTCCTTCCGGTTTGAGTGGGTGAAGTCAATACGGTTGATGGACTCTTTCCATATAACACGTCTTTTTTTCACCGAGGACTGTCATTAGAATGTCACTTTTTTTCTGCCTTGTCTTTTTCACTAGCGTTGTTGAGGTCAGTAAGGCATTTTCACAGTCGGAATGTATTCTCCTCGCCTTCCACGTGGGATAGAAGCTTTTGCAGCAGTGGATAACATCTCGATGAAAACAGTGTAGAAATTGGACTTCTCTCCTGTTGGATCCGGGAGTTCAATGGAAAGCCTGTCTGTAAGTGTAGTAAATTTGCTCCAATTTTCTTTTCGGGAAGTTCCATCGGTTTTTGTTGAGGCTGCTGATTTTGATCTCGGCATGGGTGCGAATGATGATGGGACAGTGACCGGAACGCGGGAACTTGCCTAGGATAGATCTTTCGCAAATGGGTAAGATGTTGTTGGTCACAAAGC
This sequence comes from Zoroaster sp. YZ-2022, assembly GCA_029582265.1. Taxonomy (NCBI): domain Eukaryota; kingdom Metazoa; phylum Echinodermata; class Asteroidea; order Forcipulatida; family Zoroasteridae; genus Zoroaster; species Zoroaster sp. YZ-2022. The sequence continues at coordinate 39,392,662 of CM055824.1, read as the reverse complement.
TCAGATCTGGGTTGGACCACTTCTTGTGACGGCCTGAGTAGAAGGTAGGATGGTCTTTGGCCTCATTGAGTAGATGCAGTCCTTGAGTCTCCCCACTGGGATTTGTGTCCCTGTAGCCCCAGTTGGGGCTCCTGCTGTTGAAATCACCAGCTAAAATGGCAGATGCGCTGATTCTTGGGAGGCAGTGATGGGTGATGTTCGCTGGTGGGGGCTTGTAAGTGTTCACAATTTTGTAGTTATTGATTTCAATTATGTTAAATTCAGTATGGCAAAACTGCTTCTATGAGTATGCTTACTCTCTTTGAATTAAAATATACATTAAAGGGAAGATACAACATTGGTAATGCTGGCAAAACTGCTTCTATGAATATGCTTACTCTCTTTTAATTAAAATATACATTAAAGGGAAGATACAACATCGGTAATGTTGGCAAAACTTCTTCTATGAACACTCGTATGCTTACTCTCTTTGAATCAAGATATACATTGAAGGGAAGGTACAACATCGGTAATGTTGCAAAACCGCTTCTTTGAGTATGCTTACTCTCTTTGAATCAAAATATACATTAAAGGGAAGATACAACATCGGTAATGCTGGCAAAACTGCTTCTATGAGTATGCTTACTCTCTTTTAATTAAAATATACATTAAAGGGAAGATACAACATCGGTAATGTTGGCAAAACTGCTTCTATGAGTATGCTTACTCTCTTTTAATTAAAATATACATTAAAGGGAAGATGCAACATCGGTAATGCTGGCAAAACTGCTTCTATAAGTATGCTTACTCTCTTTTAATTAAAATATACATTAAAGGGAAGATACAACATCGGTAATGTTGGCAAAACTGCTTCTATGAGTATGCTTACTCTCTTTTAATTAAAATATACATTAAAGGGAAGATACAACATCGGTAATGTTGGCAAAACTGCTTCTATGAGTATGCTTACTCTCTTTGAATCAAGATATATACATTGAAGGGAAGGTACAACATTGGTAATGCTTGCAAAACTGTTTCTTTGAGTATGCTTACTCTCTTTGAATCAAAATATACATTCGACAACCAAAGTTTACGCTTATTACGTATAATTTCATCGTTAACAAAAACATAGTGAAATGTATTATGTGGAATTAAGGAAAGAGTGTTCTTTCCTAAATGAGAACTTTCCTTAAAAGTGACAACATTCCAGGCTAAATGATTTCTAGGGAAGATTGATACCGTCATGAGCTTTACAACAAGTTAATTTCTCATTTAAATTCAACAATTTGTTTTTCCTTTTTTTTTTACCAATTCTGTACCCTAACTTTAAATAATAATAATAATAATAATGAACATTTGTAATGCGCTTTAAAGGCTCTGTATAGGAAAGCGATATAATATTTTCTGAATGCTTTTCTCATTAATAACACTTTGCAATGAGCTGATAGTTTCACATGTCAGTTATATGGGTTATATGTCTTTATCCACAAGAGTCAGTTATATGGGTTATATGTCTTTATCCACTAGAGTCAGTTATATGGGTTATGTCTTTATCCACAAGAGGTTGAGCCACGTCAGTTATATGGGTTATATGTCTTTATCCACAAGAGGTCAAGAGCCACGTCAGTTTAATGGGTTATATGTCTTTATCCACAAGAGGTTGAGCCACGTCAGTTATATGGGTTATATGTCTTTATCCACAAGAGGTTGAGCCACGTCAGTTATATGGGTTATATGTCTTTATCCACTAGAGTCAGTTATATGGGTTATGTCTTTATCCACAAGAGGTTGAGCCACGTCAGTTATATGGGTTATATGTCTTTATCCACAAGAGGTCAAGAGCCACGTCAGTTTAATGGGTTATATGTCTTTATCCACAAGAGGTTGAGCCACGTCAGTTATATGGGTTATATGTCTTTATCCACAAGAGGTTGAGCCACGTCAGTTATATGGGTTATATGTCTTTATCCACAAGAGGTTGAGCCACGTCAGTTATATGGGTTATATGTCTTTATCCACAAGAGGTTGAGCCACGTCAGTTATATGGGTTATATGTCTTTATCCACAAGAGGTTGAGCCACGTCAGTTATATGGGTTATATGTCTTTATCCACAAGAGTCAGTTATATGGGTTATATGTCTTTATCCACAAGAGTCAGTTATATGGGTTATATGTCTTTATCCACAAGAGTCAGTTATATGGGTTATATGTCTTTATCCACAAGAGTCAGTTATATGGGTTATATGTCTTTATCCACAAGAGTCAGTTACATGGGTTATATGTGTTTATCCACAAGAGTCAGTTACCAGAGTCAGTTATATGGGTTATATGTCTTTATCCACAAGAGTCAGTTATATGGGTTATATGTCTTTATCCACAAGAGTCAGTTATATGGGTTATATGTCTTTATCCACAAGAGTCAGTTATATGGGTTATATGTCTTTATCCACAAGAGGTTGAGCCATGTCAGTTATATGGGTTATATGTCTTTATCCACTAGAGGTTGAGCCACGTCAGTTTAATGGGTTATATGTCTTTATCCACAAGAGGTTGAGCCACGTCAGTTATATGGGTTATATGTCTTTATCCACTAGAGGTTGAGCCACGTCAGTTATATGGGTTATATGTCTTTATCCACAAGAGGTTGAGCCACGTCAGTTATATGGGTTATATGTCTTTATCCACTAGAGGTTGAGCCACGTCAGTTATATGGGTTATATGTCTTTATCCACAAGAGGTTGAGCCACGTCAGTTATATGGGTTATATGTCTTTATCCACTAGAGGTTGAGCCACGTCAGTTATATGGGTTATATGTCTTTATCCACAAGAGGTTGAGCCACGTCAGTTATATGAGTTATATGTCTTTATCCACAAGAGGTTGAGCCACGTCAGTTATATGGGTTATATGTCTTTATCCACTAGAGGTTGAGCCACGTCAGTTATATGGGTTATATGTCTTTATCCACAAGAGGTTGAGCCACGTCAGTTATATGGGTTATATGTCTTTATCCACTAGAGGTTGAGCCACGTCAGTTATATGGGTTATATGTCTTTATCCACAAGAGGTTGAGCCACGTCAGTTATATGAGTTATATGTCTTTATCCACTAGAGGTTGAGCCACGTCAGTTATATGGGTTATATGTCTTTATCCACAAGAGGTTGAGCCACGTCAGTTATATGGGTTATATGTCTTTATCCACTAGAGGTTGAGCCACGTCAGTTATATGGGTTATATGTCTTTATCCACAAGAGGTTGAGCCACGTCAGTTATATGGGTTATATGTCTTTATCCACAAGAGGTTGAGCCACGTCAGTTATATGGGTTATATGTCTTTATCCACAAGAGGTTGAGCCACGTCAGTTATATGGGTTATATGTCTTTATCCACAAGAGGTTGAGCCACGTCAGTTATATGGGTTATATGTCTTTATCCACAAGAGGTTGAGCCACGTCAGTTATATGGGTTATATGTCTTTATCCACAAGAGGTTGAGCCACGTCAGTTGAAGAGGTTGAGCCACGTCAGTTATATGGGTTATATGTCTTTATCCACAAGAGGTTGAGCCACGTCAGTTATATGGGTTATATGTCTTTATCCACAAGAGGTTGAGCCACGTCAGTTATATGGGTTATATGTCTTTATCCACAAGAGGTTGAGCCACGTCAGTTATATGGGTTATATGTCTTTATCCACAAGAGGTTGAGCCACGTCAGTTATATGGGTTATATGTCTTTATCCACAAGAGGTTGAGCCACGTCAGTTATATGGGTTATATGTCTTTATCCACAAGAGGTTGAGCCACGTCAGGTATATGGGTTATATGTCTTTATCCACAAGAGGTTGAGCCACGTCAGTTGAAGAGGTTGAGCCACGTCAGTTATATGGGTTATATGTCTTTATCCACAAGAGGTTGAGCCACGTCAGTTATATTGGTTATATGTCTTTATCCACAAGAGGTTGAGCCACGTCAGTTATATGGGTTATATGTCTTTATCCACATGAGGTTGAGCCACGTCAGTTGAAGAGGTTGAGCCACGTCAGTTATATGGGTTATATGTCTTTATCCACAAGAGGTTGAGCCACGTCAGTTATATGGGTTATATGTCTTTATCCACAAGAGGTTGAGCCACGTCAGTTATATGGGTTATATGTCTTTATCCACAAGAGGTTGAGCCACGTCAGTTATATGGGTTATATGTCTTTATCCACAAGAGGTTGAGCCACGTCAGTTATATGGGTTATATGTCTTTATCCACAAGAGGTTGAGCCACGTCAGTTATATGTGTTATATGTCTTTATCCACAAGAGGTTGAGCCACGTCAGTTATATGTCTTTATCCACAAGAGGTTAAGCCACGTCAGTTATATGGGTTATATGTCTTTATCCACAAGAGGTTGAGCCACGTCAGTTATAATGGATTACCGGTATGTCTTTATCCACAAGAGGTTGAGCCACGTCAGTTATATGGGTTATGTCTTTATCCACAAGAGGTTGAGCCACGTCAGTTATATGGGTTATAGGCCTATGTCTTTATCCACTAGAGGTTGAGCCACGTCAGTTATATGGGTTATATGTCTTTATCCACAAGAGGTTGAGCCATGTCAGTTATATGGGTTATATGTCTTTATCCACAAGAGGTTGAGCCACGTCAGTTATATGGATTATGTCTTTATCCACAAGAGGTTGAGCCACGTCAGTTATATGGGTTATAGGCCTATGTCTTTATCCACAAGAGGTTGAGCCACGTCAGTTATATGGGTTATATGTCTTTATCCACAAGAGGTTGAGCCACGTCAGTTATATGGGTTATGTCTTTATCCACAAGAGGTTGAGCCACGTCAGTTATATGGGTTATATGCATCTCATTTCCTAACATCTCTTTTTGAAGCTGGACTACAACAACACATTACTGGACCAACCCACCAACATGGGCACACTCTTGATCTTCTCATCTCGCGCCCTGATTCGATGACTGCCTTATTGTTGAGAGTGGAGTCTCTAATATTCTGAACTCGGATCACTTTATTGTTGATTGCTCCATTAATTTCTCTAAACCCGACAGCAAAATGATCACTCGAGGAACTATCGCAGCATCACTGAAACCTTTGCTAAAGATCTTGAAATTGCATTTCAGGTTTTTCCTTATGAAAGCAGCCTTGATCTTCAGGTGTCATTTTATAATATGACCATTATTTCTGTTCTTGATAATCACTACCCTGTTATACTACTCGTACACACAAATTCAAATCACAACCGGCCTGGTATTCCAATGAAATTCATCTTGCGAGACGCAAACGTCGTATGCTCGAACGCAAATGGAAGAAGTCTGGCGATCCTAATGACCATCAGCTTTATCTTGACAGTATTCATGATTTTTCTCATCTTGTTCAGAAAGAAAAATCAAGATATTACACAAAAGAACTATCCACTGCAGACACTAAAACAGTTTTTAAAACTGTCAATACTTTACTTAATAGAAATGTTCCAGCTCTTCCTTACATGGACTCATCTAAAGATCTGAGTGATCGGTTTAGCAAATACTTTGCTGACAAAATTGTTAATAATTAGAAACAGAATTGATTCTACTAAGTTTGATGATGTGCCATTGTCTATACCAGTGCTTAATCACTCTGTTCCTATGTTTTCTGAATTTAAGCCTGCTGATCAGGAGGAAGTGCGCAAAATAATTTCAAAATCACCCAATAAATCATGCTCGTTGGATCCCCTACCTACATGGCTCCTTAAACAGAACATGGACATCATGGTCCCGGCCATTACATCTATCGTGAACACTTCACCGAGTACTGGAATTTTTCCCACTGTTATGAAACATGCAGTGGTTACTCCCTTATTGAAAAAGCCTTCCTTGGATAAGGACACTTTGAAAAACTACAGACCAGTATCAAACACTGCTTTTCTATCCAAAGTTATTGAGAAGACTGCTTTGACACGTGTTTCTGATCATATTGATAATAATAACTTACACCGTAAATTTCAATCAGCTTACAAGTCTGGCCACAGCACGGAGACGGCGTTGTTGAGAGTCAAAAGTGATATAATACGTGCGATTGACAATCGACAAGCCGTTTTTGTGGTGTTGCTAGATTTGTTTGCTGCTTTTGACACCATTGACCATTGTATATTGTTAAATAGATTGTCCAGTGTTTTTGGTTTTCATAATAATGTTTCCAACTGGTTTCAGTCTTATCTTACTGGTAGGACTTGTAGAGTTAAGATTGCCAATAACTATTCTGATCCGCAAACTCTTGATTATGGTTTAGCACAAGGTTCCTGTGTCGGACCTCAGATGTTTTCTTACTACACACACCCACTCTCAGATATTATTAAGCATCATTCTGGTGTCAAATTCCATTTTTATGCTGATGACACCCAATTATATAATGTGTGTTGATCCCAGGAAACCTGGTGAAACAGATCGTGCCCTTCAACTTTATCCGCTTGTGTTTCTAGCATCAAGGCATGGATGTCAAAAAATATGCTCCTCCTCAATGATGAAAAGACTGAATTTTTTGTTACTGCCAACCATAGACTTTTGAAAACATTATCTGACGTCATCATTACAATTGGTAATACAGTTATCAAACCCTCCTCATGTGTAAAAAACCTTGGTGTTATTTTTGACAGTACTATGAGTATGTCTAACCATTTATCTTCAATATGCAAAACCATTAACTTTCATGGAAGAAATCTGTCGCAAGTTCGTTTCTTTATTGATGAAATCACTTGTCATCATGCAGTCCGTGCTCTGGTCACAGCACGTTTGGACTATGCAAATTCACTTCTCCAAGGATCCTCTAGCAAAGAGATCAAACGTCTTCAACGGCTTCAAAATCGTGCTGCAAAATGAATTTTCAAGGCTCAAAAGTATGACCATGTGTCCCCTCTCCTACGACAGCTTCACTGGCTTCCCGTTCAAGACCGGATTGATTTCAAAACATTGACTATTGCCTATAAATGTGTTACTGACTCTGCGCCATCCTATCTCTGTGAGCTTATTACACCATACCAACCTAACCACAGTGGACTCCGTTCAAATTCTGATTCCCGGATCTTCAAAAAGCCAACTACACATTTAACTGCGGCTCACAAGGGTTTCTATACTGCTGCACCCAGCATTTGGAATGAACTACCATCTGGTATCCGTCATGCTTCTTCATTGAGTCAATTTAAAACATCTCTCAAGACTCATTTATTTTAGGCACTGTGTATTTTTAAATTGTACTTGCATCTCACTGTAAAGCGCTGTGATACCGTTTGTGTAAGTGCGCTATATAAATGCCTTCATTGTATTGTATTGTATTGTATATGTCTTTATCCACAAGAGGTTGAGCCACGTCAGTTATATGGGTTATAGGCCTATGTCTTTATCCACTAGAGGTTGAGCCACGTCAGTTATATGGGTTATATGCATCTCATTTCCTAACATCTCTTTTTGAAGCTGGACTACAACAACACATTACTGGACCAACCCACCAACATGGGCACACTCTTGATCTTCTCATCTCGCGCCCTGATGACGGCCTTATTGTTGAGAGTGGAGTCTCTAATATTCTGAACTCGGATCACTTTATTGTTGATTGCTCCATTAATTTCTCTAAACCCGACAGCAAAATGATCACTCGAGGAACTATCGCAGCATCACTGAAACCTTTGCTAAAGATCTTGAAATTGCATTTCAGGTTTTTCCTTATGAAAGCAGCCTTGATCTTCAGGTGTCATTTTATAATATGACCATTATTTCTGTTCTTGATAATCACTACCCTGTTATACTACTCGTACACACAAATTCAAATCACAACCGGCCTGGTACTCCAATGAAATTCATCTTGCGAGACGCAAACGTCGTATGCTCGAACGCAAATGGAAGAAGTCTGGCGATCCTAATGACCATCAGCTTTATCTTGACAGTATTCATGATTTTTCTCATCTTGTTCAGAAAGAAAAATCAAGATATTACTCAAAACAACTATCCACTGCAGACACTAAAACAGTTTTTAAAACTGTCAATACTTTACTTACTAGAAATGTTCCAGTTCTTCCTTAGATGGACTCATCTAAAGATCTGAGTTATCGGTTTAGCAAATACTTTGCTGACAAAATTGTTAATAATTAGAAACAGAATTGATTCTACTAAGTTTGATGATGTGCCATTGTCTATACCAGTGCTTAATCACTCTGTTCCTATGTTTTCTGAATTTAAGCCTGCTGATCAGGAGGAAGTGCGCAAAATAATTTCAAAATCACCCAATAAATCATGCTCGTTGGATCCCCTACCTACATGGCTCCTTAAACAGAACATGGACATCATGGTCCCGGCCATTACATATATCGTGAACACTTCACCGAGTACTGGAATTTTTCCCACTGTTATGAAACATGCAGTGGTTACTCCCTTATTGAAAAAGCCTTCCTTGGATAAGGACACTTTGAAAAACTACAGACCAGTATCAAACACTGCTTTTCTATCCAAAGTTATTGAGAAGACTGCTTTGACACGTGTTTCTGATCATATTGATAATAATAACTTACACCGTAAATTTCAATCAGCTTACAAGTCTGGCCACAGCACGGAGACGGCGTTGTTGAGAGTCAAAAGTGATATAATACGTGCGATTGACAATCGACAAGCCGTTTTTGTGGTGTTGCTAGATTTGTCTGCTGCTTTTGACACCATTGACCATTGTATATTGTTAAATAGATTGTCTAGTGTTTTTGGTTTTCATAATAATGTTTCCAACTGGTTTCAGTCTTATCTTACTGGTAGGACTTGTAGAGTTAAGATTGCCAATAACTATTCTGATCCGCAAACTCTTGATTATGGTTTACCACAAGGTTCCTGTGTCGGACCTCAGATGTTTTCTTACTACACACACCCACTCTCAGATATTATTAAGCATCATTCTGGTGTCAAATTCCATTTTTATGCTGATGACACCCAATTATATAATGTGTGTTGATCCCAGGAAACCTGGTGAAACAGATCGTGCACTTTCAACTTTATCCGCTTGTGTTTCTAGCATCAAGGCATGGATGTCAAAAAATATGCTCCTCCTCAATGATGAAAAGACTGAATTTTTTGTTACTGCCAACCATAGACTTTTGAAAACATTATCTGACGTCATCATTTACAATTGGTAATACAGTTATCAAACCCTCCTCATGTGTAAAAAACCTTGGTGTTATTTTTGACAGTACTATGAGTATGTCTAACCATTTATCTTCAATATGCAAAACCATTAACTTTCATGGAAGAAATCTGTCGCAAGTTCGTTTCTTTATTGATGAAATCACTTGTCATCATGCAGTCCGTGCTCTGGTCACAGCACGTTTGGACTATGCAAATTCACTTCTCCAAGGATCCTCTAGCAAAGAGATCAAACGTCTTCAACGGCTTCAAAATCGTGCTGCAAAATGAATTTTCAAGGCTCAAAAGTATGACCGTGTGTCCCCTCTCCTACGACAGCTTCACTGGCTTCCCGTTCAAGACCGGATTGATTTCAAAACATTGACTATTGCCTATAAATGTGTTACTGACTCTGCGCCATCCTATCTCTGTGAGCTTATTACACCATACCAACCTAACCACAGTGGACTCCGTTCAAATTCTGATTCCCGGATCTTCAAAAAGCCAACTACACATTTAACTGCGGCTCACAAGGGTTTCTATACTGCTGCACCCAGCATTTGGAATGAACTACCATCTGGTATCCGTCATGCTTCTTCATTGAGTCAATTTAAAACATCTCTCAAGACTCATTTATTTTAGGCACTGTGTATTTTTAAATTGTACTTGCATCTCACTGTAAAGCGCTGTGATACCGTTTGTGTAAGTGCGCTATATAAATGCCTTCATTGTATTGTATTGTATTGTATATGTCTTCATCCACAAGAGGTTGAGCCACGTCAGTTATATGGGTTATAGGCCTATGTCTTTATCCACAAGAGGTTGAGCCACGTCAGTTATATGGGTTATATGTTTTTAAACACAAGAGGTTGAGCCACAACAGAAGTTACCAATACTAAGTTCCCTTTAATGAGTTCTGAAAAATGCCGTCATTTTGAAGATTAATAGCCAGTCAGATTGTCAGAGTCCCAGAGTCAGTGACACTGTAACCAATAGGGAGCACAATGAAAATGTTTTTAAAAACACTTTTTATGCTATCCCAGCAATACCGTATCTAATATTGTTTTTTTTTTAATCTCTGTTCTTTACTAAATTTCGTACCGTATTTTATTGTGTTATTGTGTTATATATATATATATATATATATATATATATATATATATATATATATATATATATATCTGTATCTGTATCTGTATCTGTATCTGTATCTGTCTCTGTCTCTGTCTCTGTCTCTATCTCTATCTCTATCTCTATCTCTATCTCTATCTCTATCTCTATCTCTATCTCTATCTCTATCTCTATCTCTATCTCTATCTCTATCTCTATCTCTATCTCTATCTCTATCTCTATCTATATCTATACACACACACACACACACACACACACACACACACACACACACACACACACACACACACAGACCGTTGTTGCTATCACTATGTGGACATTCCTTTGTTCTCATGTACTTAAGCACAGTAATTTCTTAAAATCGTTCCCATTTCACACAGAAGAGTGTTTTTTGAGCGGTTTTCGTTCTATTTTTCCCTTTTAATAATATCCTTCGATTTAAGTCAACGAACCTGCCTAGACAAATCACTAATTTCAGAGATATTCGTACTTTTCCAAAGTCCAAAAACACTGTGTGGACGTGTGTAAGTCCACACAGTGCACAGAGTTCCTACACTATGTGGACATCCTTTCTTCCGAAGTCCACATAGTGTATGCTACGCCTGTGCACACACACACACACACACACACACACAAGATAAATATATAGGAAGAAATTGACCTGAAATATGATATAAACGGGTAGCGAGCAAAGAAAAATTGGCTGATGCCGGACTCGAACCCGCGACCTCTCGAATACCGTACGAGTGCTCTACCAACTGAGCTAACCAGCCCCTATGTTGGTGGGCGGTCGACTTATGCCAATTATCTATTGCTCTATGGGGCCAGGTCAGATTTGTGGAAGCACGTGCCCCAGGCCACCCCCCCTCCCCCCAGTGGCTACACTGTTGTCTGTGGGGCCAGGTCAGAGGCCAAACCATATCTGCTGGTGAGGAGCCAGGGATCAAGCCTGCAAACAATCTGGATAACGGCAGTAGCGGGGATCACACAACGGGACACAGGCCTTTTAACGTGGCTGTACACAGAATAAATATATAGGGAGAAATTGACATGAAGTATTAAATATACGGGAAGCGAGCAAAGAAAAGTTGGCTGATAGATAGATAGATAGATAGATAGATTGATTGATTGATTGATTGATTTTTATTTATTTATTTTTATTATTTATTTATTTATTTTTATTATTATTTATTATTATTATTATTATTGTATTTTTTTTTGGGGGGGGGATTTTGTAATTAAATCAAAGTATATCAAATCAGACCAAAGGTACTGCGACCATTTAAACGTCACAATCGACAACAGTCAATAATATCAGTAATCAGTAATAATAATATACACCATATCACTTTTCACAAATCCAGGTCATAGTATTGATTAGCATACAGTGGTTTGGATACCTTTCATAAATATTTGTGTTCATTACCCGCGGATATCACGTTTTCCCCTCTCATATAAGGCGATTTAGTTGTGGAATTCTCTATTCAGTTTATTCGATGTATTGCATTATTGTGGGACACGAATGCGCCCTGAATACATCTATTATCACTGCACAGTGCTTTCTCGATAGAGTTGCCGCTGGGGTGTTTTTTCCCCTTCTGATCTTGTATTATGATGATGATGTTTTTGTGCAGATTCTATATGCAGCCATCAAGATTCAGGAACCGGCATCATGCTTTGCATATTTGGAAGAGAATTAGTCCACGTCCGCACGCACACATTCTTGATGAAAAATCTAGACTTTAAATTGTCATTGTGGTTTTTTAAATTTTTTTATTTTATGAATGAAGATAAAATTCAGTGGGTAATGCTCTGTTATTTATTTATTTTATATATACTACTCAAAACAATTTAGGGAACACCGGATTTTTAACATCAAATAGGTTTGAATTGTTCCATGAACCGGGATTTTCATTTGCAACCCCCTCTCTCTTTCAGTAGTCATGTCATAAAATGTGTAATCACTACATGCATCCTTTATCATCTGTTTCATTGTGTAGTTGTTTCTCATCAATTCTGTGAAACATTGTGTTTATCTGAAATAAATGATCTTGCTTTAACTGAGATTATTCCGGTGTTCCCTAAATTGTTTTGAGTAGTATATTTGGACATCGACACAGTACACAATTCATATTATACTACAATTAAAAGGTGCCTGTACAATAGATGTGTTTGACTAAAGTAGATGTGCTCGACTGAACAACCAACCCAAGGTGTATCTCCTGTGTTTTTTCTTCGCTAGACTGACGGTAATTTTCGGAAATGGTTTTTTTCTTCATTGGAGCATTTTGTTTGACTAAAATAGATGTATTTGACTAAAATAAATGTGCTCGCCTGAACAAGCAATCCAAGATGTCTCACCTGTGTTTTTCCGCTCTATTGGCGCTAGTTATCGGAAATGTTTGTTTTCATCGGATCATTTAGTATTTCCTTTTAGAAACGGAAGAACAGTTATTTTTAATGAGATATTTTAATTAATTGTCAGAAGCTTGGTTTAACAGTAATTAAGTTCCCAGATGAATTTATGACAGGAACCACCATACATTCATTTCAGGACATACTTCATAAATCACAACTTCTCACAATTACCTTTGACAAATATTGCATTTTTAAAGCACTTGTATTTGTTTTTCTCAAGTAAAAGGATCAAGCATCGGTTCAAATGCAAACAATCTGGGTAACAGCAGTAGCGGGGATGGCACAACGGGACACACACACATATATAATATTTCAGGTCAGTTTCTTCCTATATATATTTATTTTGTGTACAACCACGTAAAAGGCTTGTGTCCCGTTGTGTGATCCCCGCTACTGCCGTTACCCAGGTTGTTTGCATCTGAACCGGGGCTTGATCCCTTGCCACTCGGCAGATATGGTTTGGCCTCTGACGTCGCCCCATAGAGCAATAGATAATTGGCATAAGTGGACCGCCCACCAACATAGGGGCTGGTTAGCTCAGTTGGCAGAGCGCTCATACGGTATTCGAGAGGTCGCGGGTTCGAGTCCGGCATCAGCCAATTTATCTTTGCTCGCTTCCCGTTTATATAACATTTCAGGATGATAATTATGACTTAAACCGAGTAATTATTTTACTATGGCCCTTTAACGCTTCCTTTTCAGATTTTGTTTGATGAAAAACTTCTCAAAATAATAACCCAAAGCATGCTTTTGTAGTGAAATAATCTTGTGCAGCGTTGGATTCAGTGGTGACAGGTCACGTCTTGAATTCATTTGGGCACTTCACAACTGTCAAACCAGGCTACCATCAATGTTCTGTTATATAAAACATCCAGAAAAAAATCACGAAGCATGGAAAACACACCGGTCCACCGAGCAGAAAAAAACACCAAAAAACAGAGACGAAATACGGCAAATTGAAAGAGGATATCCGAATCTGACGCACACACCAAGCTTTAAGTAACTGTGAAATATCTCCTTTCAAAGCCGACAGTCATATGCATTGGATTTTTACGGTCCCGACTTGATCATGTGTTTTTTCCCCAAATAAATTTTCCAATGTTTTTCCCACCATTTCTAAAACGTTTTTGTCATTTTTAGTCAATTCTGTTTTACTGAGTTGGGCTCTAACACTGATCAGTCTACCAGTGATAATAAGAAGTACAGTTAAAATGCAATCCTTATTATAAAATGAAAATTATCAACATTCCGATGAAAACAAATCCAGAAAAAAACGAAGATCACGGGCGTTACTTCAAGGGGCAATATCGTCACGATCAACAGTGACTGTTAGTTTAAGATTTAATTCAGTGACTGATGATAAGGTTGTTGCTACTTAAATGAGCCAGTAATTTTCAGTCACATCTGTTCATCTTAAACTTGGACACCGATTTCATGCCCTGTTGAAAGTCTGATCTGACGGTCTCTTTAATAATTTAAACCCGCGTGGCGCATTGAAAAAAACCGGCCCACTCATGGACGGATCATCATGAGCACAGGCCCTGGGCACAAATTCACCACGGGCCCATACACGCGCATAATACTACTAGTACTATGTTTGTTTGTTTTTGTTTTTGAAAACCAAGGGCCCCTATTGGCTCCTGGGCCCGGGGCACGTGCCCAGTTTGCCCGTGCGGTAATCCGTGCATGGGCCCACTAAGCAGAAAGAGGAAAGCCCAAAACAAATGGTAAATTGAACGAGTATGCATGAATCTCGATAACAATCTGCTTGTTTTTGTTTTTTTTGACTCACGGCCTGGAGTAATACAAATCGCATGTGTGATCATTCCGTCACTTGTGTGCTCTAGGGTTGTTTATATGTAAAATTTTGTTAACCGGATATGCCTCTCGAACCATAGAGAATGCCAAATGAAGGGACTCGAACGATACTTATGCGCAGACATCTATACATGCTGTGGGGCTAAAGACTGGGCCATAAAATGACGTCAGTGCTGGAATCATATTGCTTGATTTCTGCAAAAACAAGTTGTCAGACACGTCCTCCTCTCAAGGGAATGTTATTGGGGTTTAATTAGGGGGAGTTGCACGATCAGTTAATACCCTAACCTTTCTTCAGTCACAACAAGACTTATAATGTCCATAGTATATAACGAGACCGGCTTGTAAGGCACAGGCCGGTCAGTATACTTAACCCCAGCCTCTCTGCGGATATTTATGGTTTAAATTCGAGAATTTCCTTGATACCTCCTCCACAACCTCTTGAAAAAACGGTGGTGTTAAAATAACACCAGTTGACTTCACTTTATTCTGTCATGGCGATGCTCAATATGAACATGGAGGAAGGAAAACAGCCTTCCTCCATGATATGAACACCAGTGGTTGTAATTTTGGGGTGTTAAATTAATTTACACTCGCGGTGTCAATTGTTATTTTCGATGGTATTCATGTTGGGCAAATTTCTCAATAAGAACTTCACTGTGTAGTTAACACCATGGTTTTTTGCAGTGGATCCTTGATGACAAGGGGTCGCTGTTACAAAGAGAACTGGTGTGTACATTGGATCGAAAAGGGCGTGGGTTAACCAACCCCCCTCCCCCGCTTCCACCACCTCGACCCATTGGCTGTGATCCGTTGTGATCAGGTTTGTAATGCCTCCAGCCAATCACTCATTTCGAGTTAATAATAATAATAATAATAATAATAATAATAATAATAATAATAATAATAATAATAATAATAATAATAATAATAATAATAATAATAATAATAATAATAATAATAATAATAATAATAATAATAATAATAATGAACATTTATAATGCGCCAGTATCCGTCAAAAGAGACGCTCGTGGCGCAGTGAAACATCAGTGTAAACAAGAAAACAAAATATATGGTAAGAACAATGCAATATAAAATTACAAGGAACAATGGTTGTAAAAAAAGGCCGACTGGCCCTGGTCAGAATATGCTACACTCAAAAAAATGTTTTTTGTGTTGAGTAATTTTCAATTGAAAATAAGATTTGTTTTTACTTGAAATCGAGTTTTTGTTCCTTTTACATAATATATTTAAGCAAAAAACACGCATGTTTTACAAAATTTATAATACTTTGTTATACAATTTCAAACAACTTGATCAACAAGTAAAGTCAACTTCATTCAAAATTGAGTGAATATGAGTTATGCTCTTTTATTTGGTAGCACTTATAGCTCTGTGTTGATTCAATTACTCTATTTGACTTAATGTTTAATACTGAAATTGTTGTAAAATTGAGAAACTTAATGAATATAAGTTGTAATTTCAACAAAAACTAAGTAAAAATAACAGAGGTGATAATTGAGTTGTTATTACCCGCACCATTTTATTGGCTTAATTTCTACTCTGGTTTTCTAGTTCAAATGAAATGTATATTACGTCAACTTGCTGTAACTCACTTTAAGTCAGTAAAATTGATTGAGCTTTATATTGGGTGTTCACTGTTCAGTGTTTCTTCGAATCTACAATGTTAAGTCTGCACACTTTATGAACAGTAATGCTGGGACTGTGTTTACAACCACGGACATGATGTGCACCTCCATTATTGCCTTTTATGTGCATCACTTAGTTTCGCAGGCCGTGATTGCGCAAGGAGAGGTCTCACGAGTAAACAGTCATCGTATGACAGCGCTCGGCAAAATTTTATCATCAGCCAAAATAAAAAATAATTTATGTTTGACACCAGGAAAATCTGAGAATTTGTCAATATATAAATTATTTCATACATATTACTATTTTAAAGGGAAAAAGTTCGTTAAAAACTTTTTAAATAAAAAAAAAAAGCACCTTAGTGAAAAAATCACTGCTGAAAAACGTCGACTTTATTTATTTATTTATTTATATTTTTTTTGGTGGGAGATCACTTCCTTAGTTTCTACAATAGTAACATGTATACTACCGTCTTAATATACGTAATATCAATGTATTTTTGGACGAATGAAAATTGTATTTTTTTTTCTAATACAAAAGCATTTTATACATGACGGACGGTTGTGCCAATGTTGGGCTAAAAACTAAGAGGGCACTGTGCACACTGGACTTACCTACATGACAATGTTTATGGTTAATTTATTTGTTAGGTGTTCGGGCAATAGCCGAACAACTATTAACCTGACAGATGTTGTCTTTACTCTAATTTATCAAGTTAAAATAAATGTAAATTACGTTAACTTGTTATAGCTAACTCTTTAAGCTATACCGATACATTTAAATAAAAAAACACTTATAAATACAACTTGATACATTTAAGTCGATAATGAGTAAATTCAACGATAGTCAATATTAAGTAAATTTCACTTTAATGTTATCCTCTTTTACTTAGTTTGTTAGAGTAAAAACAAAGTTGTCATGTTGTTAGTTACACCAACTTAAAATGTATGGTATTTACGTAACAATAACTTATCCTCATTCGTTACTGAAACAACACTCTGTGTTCGCACATGCGCATTTCGGATGATTTGTCCAAAAGCTGCAGTACACCCGCTGACAACCTGTATCGGAGATAAATCGGTAAGAATCCACTTTCATCTGCATTCCTATTTAGTATAATCACAAATGATTAAGCTTTATGGATATAATGGACAATAATGGTTTGCTTTGCAGGTATTTCAAAACAGGATGAATGATATTTTGGCCAAAATAAAGTGGAGAATTTAATGATCAGAAAGGCATGAGTCATCGTGTAATGTACACGCATACATTGCATGTGTTTGTACACCCACCATAATTACTACTTTTACTACCGCAGTATGTAAAGGGACAATTTACAACATTCATTTTATTAGTCATACTTTTTTTCAGATTGCTGCCGAGTTTACACGCATAACAACTATGCCATTGGTATCAAGGTTCATGGCTCAGCTCGACAGATTCACCCCAAAACTGTTGACTTTGATACGATCAAAAGGAGGAGCACCAGGAAAAAAAATCTCCAACATCTTAGAAGAACTTGATAGGGTAAATGTTGCACTCTGTATTATTATAACATTTTGTCATTCCACTAACCAGTAAGTTTTAGCACTTGCAATTTAGATTATTTGATCAAAGTGAGATACACCCTGGTACTGCTTATATAGAGCAATCTACATGTTTCTTTCAAACTCCTATTTTCATATACATGTACATGTATTTAGTTTAACAAAAGTACAGCAACAGTGAATGAATTTTCTTATCGCCAAGTAAAATGATACACCTCACAAAATGTACCAGTCGCTAGTCAAAATCATCATCTGCTATGCAAGTTTAGCATTCAATGTGCACAAAAGATTTTCATTCTCAATACTTACTGAAATCCTTCCTGAACAGCTCTTATTGATAAAGTTTACACAATTAAAACTTGTATGACTTTCCTTCATTATTTTCAAACAGAGTAGTGACATACACGTCAGGCGAGAGGTGACATTGCGCACACTGATTGAGTACCTCAATGAAGACAGTAACACCCTCTTCAAATTGTACAAGGTTAGTAAGTTTATTTGTAAATTGATAAGCAGAAAAGATGTACAGTCACAGTATCAAACTTATTTTCAGACTGGGATAAAAAGTTTTCTTTTTAGTGATGTCATTATTCTGTCAAATCTGTATGTTCACAAACTTTAAATTAAATGCTTAGTGTTTTATCCTTTCGAATGTCATTTTTTTTATTACTATTGTAAAATTCTTGTTGAAATGTTGTTAGCATATTTTGTCACAATCCAATTCACAATCTGATTTTCATAACCTCCGATGAAGAAGACAACATTGTATGCAGATTTTGCGAAGAATCAGACAAACGGTATTTGTCAAAAGTTTGTGTGTTGTAAAAGTGGTTAAAGTGCTAATTGCCCATAATTTATTTGGCTCTGACATGCACTTTAAGTAAATGAAGACTTAAGAAGATGTATTTAAAATCAAACTGTAAAGAAACTGTTACAGGCTCATATAACACAACAAAACCTGTTATCATGAAATACTGTTTGAAATTGTAAAATTACTGTATTCATTTGTTGTTATGGTATAGAATTGATTGAAAACATTGTTCGTGTACATGTTTTTGGAAAGGTTGTAATACTGTAATTGATTTGACCCCAACAACAATTATTTAAAATTAAAAAGAATAGTTTTACGGGGTAAGCTTTCATTTAAGTCTTCGCATGGGAAAATTTGCCAATGATTAGTAGCAGTTAAAATATAATGCAAAAATTATTTTTTGGTCAGGATTCCAATAATATCTCAAGTGACTGGTCCTATGTATTTATATAAGATTTTGATTTTTTATGGTTCCTGAGCATAAAAATATGTAAAAACAACAACATAATTTTACTTAGAGTGGCTGATACTCTCAGGAAAAAAAAAATCTCTCACTCAATTTTGTTTTGTATTTTTATATTTAGGGCAAAATATCACGCGATACATCTTTAACTGAAACATGATGTTTTAATTTGTTTTGTTTTTTAAATTTATTTACAGGACACCACAGAGGACGATGTCATTAGGCAAGAGTTGGAAAGAGCTACAATGGCAGTCTACATAATAAAGAAGGAGGATGCACCATTGGACACCCCAGCAGATGTCGGGATAGTGCTAGAAGGTACCACAGTCATCAGTGACATTGGAGATACTGCATGAGCTTGTTCTCTTCTGTTTGGCCTGATATATAATCAACTTGAGCTATCAAAAGAAGTAAAATACTTTTTGAGGTACTTCAAAGGTATTTATGGGTCTAAATCAAGAAAAATATCACCCAAAGTTCAGGCGCTGCAGAACAGTTTGTTGAGAAACAATTAAGATAATTCATTGTCTAAAGGCCAAGATCCATGTCTGTGTTTCCACACTACAGGGCACCAGTGTGACATTTAAAAAGGAATCTTTTGGCCCATCAATGTGAAAATGCCCATTATTATGAAGGACATTCTGTGCCGACTTAGCTAAGTTTTGAAATTAATTTGTCAGTCTGTGCCAGATCTTTGCAAATCATTTTTCAATAATCATCGGCGGGTGTACAGAACACACACAATTTAGCTTCAAATTTATGTTTTAAAATATGACTCATTAAATAATTTATCCCGCCCCTTTTTCAACCCCTAATTGTGCATCGGTGAGTTTGGGCATTTTTAGAGCCTTTGTCTCAGAAACGATATGTTGGACCTTTTACATTTTTCGCACTGGTGACTAAAGGTAATGTTAGTTTGCATATTATATTCCATGTGTTTATGGTCCAGATGTACATATCTGCCTCCAAGCAAGTATAGATCAATCATTCCTTCACCGGGTCTTTAACAGGGCTGTAAATGTGGTTTAGCTATTAGATTTTGGCGATGTGGGACATTGCTCAAGGATTTTATAATGTTAGGGGTAATTCTTAATTCCTTAGATAGGTTTATGAATATGCCAAAACAGGGGTGAAAAAAAAGGCGAGGCTATTGTTTAAGGGGTCATGTCTAAAAAAAAAAAAAAAAAAAAAAAAATGGGTTGGGAGCCAATTTTCGGAGTGTGTGTTGATTACAAGCATAATTTTTGGACAATTGTTGAAATGTTCATCAAAAAACAAAGTAGATCACTACCCCCCCCCCCCCCCCCCATGGCATGGATTGACCGGTACACAAGAAACCTAGTTTGATATTTTGAGATTTGTTCAAACACAAATAAGTTTGTGTTTTGGGGGATTATGTATTCCAAAATTAGAAAAGGGAAAGTGAGTGGGGAGGGCTTCAAATGAGCTCCCCTTTTTAAAGTACAAGTAATAATACTTGGTGACATTTTTAATTGTGTTGATTACATTCATATTTTAGGGGACTGTTGAAATATTCATTGATAAAATCTAAGTGGGTCACTAACAACCCCGCCCCCCCCCCGTTGATATGGCATGGATTGACTGGTAAACAAGAAACCTAGTTACAATTTTTTGAGATTTGTTCAAACAAAAATAAGTTTGTTTTTATGTTTTTTTTTGTTTTTGGCTTATGTGTTCCAAATTGGGAATAGAGAAAAGTGGGGATAGGCCTTTGAATGATCTTTTCTTTTTAAGGCAAAAACAAAATAAATAAGCATACTTAAACCTATATTTTTATAAGTGGTTTCTGAACAATTGTGAAATAAGTAAAATCATTCAGTTTTAATCATGTTTACCCTGCTTGATGTTTAAAGAGGCACTCTAAAGTCAAATTCAGTTCTGTGATTCACTCGTTCCAAAAGGTGAAAACAATTACAAGCCTTTAACCTTATGTTAAAGTGGAGATAAATGTAATTTTATTTGATACCCTTTTCAGTGCGAAATATTTTAACACAGTGACGTCACATTGTAAACAAACATGATATATGGGTATGTATACATTTTGTACAGGGAATCTGTAGTTCACTCTTGAATTTCCTTAATACTCAATTAAATTGGCATTGACAAATTCTGAACGAAAAATTCCTGTAGGGCCTATATGAGTGTTACAGATTCATTTGTTTACAATGTTAAATAATATGTTAGAATATTTCGCGCTGAAATGGTATCAAATGAAATGACATTTACACCACTAATGCAAGGTTAGAGTTTTCACATTTTAATAAGGGCTCTAGGCTATCTATTTATATGAATCACAAAACTGAATTTGACCTTGCCTCTTAAACGTTTCTAAGCATTCTTTAAATGCTAAGTTTTACCTCTGATGAATCAGACTTTTTTTTTTTTTTTTCTTTTTTTTTTTTAGCTCCCCTTTTTAAAGTACAAGTAATAATGCTTGGTGACACTTTTAATTGTGTTGATTACATTCATATTTTTAGGGGACTGTTAAAATATTCATTGATAAAATCTGAGTAGGTCACTGACAACCCCCTCGGTTGATATGGCATGGATTGTCTGGTACACAAGTAACCTTGTTACAATTTTTGAGATTTGTTCAAACAAAACATAATAAGTTTATTTTTTGGCTTATGTTCCAAAATTGGATAAGGGAAAGTGAGTGGGGATGGGGCTTCAAATGATCAAAGCAAAAACAAATTAATAATTCTTGGGACAATTTTAATGGTGTTGTGTTACACTCATATTTTTAGGGGACTGTTTAAATATTCATCAACAAAATTTGAGTGGGTCACTGACCCCTCCCCCTACACACACACACACACACACACACACCCTGGTTGACATGGCATGGATTGACCAGTACACAAGAAGCCTAGTTATGATATTTTGAAATTTGTTCAAACACAAATAAGTTTTGTTTTGTTTTTATTTGTTTTTGCTTAATAATTGAATTAGGGAAAAGTTGGGATAGACCAAGTTCTCTTTTTTAAGGCAAAGCGAAACAAATAACAATACTTATATATATTTTTATAACTGGTTTCTGAACAATTGTGAAATGACTAAAATCATCCAGTTTTAATCATGTTTACTCTGCTTGATGTTCTAACGTCTTTCAGTTGTTTTAAATGTTTGAAAGTTTAGTGTTCTTTACAAGTTTTACCTCTCGTGAATCAGTATTTCACCTAATTAAAAGAAATATACATCATTGATTACAGTGTAATAGAAAATTATTTGACTGTATATCGTGTACATTTTAATATTGTATACAATCATGAACCAAATAACAACAAAAATGTTATCGATATAAACAATTAATTTTTGTAAAATCAAAGGATGAGGACAGCAAGAAGTGCTTTAATTTTTTATGAGAAAAAAAATTAAAATGTATAAAATCACTCGTGAGAAGTAGACTTGATAAAACAATTGTCAATCATTGCAAGCAAACTTCATGTTGACACTGAAATGTTTTGAGATATTAATTTTGACAAAGGTAAAATTTGTATGTAAAATTTGTATGTTTTTTTTATAAAGATTTACTTGCATTATCAAACCAACCTTGCCAAGAACTTTTAAGATTAAAATAAGACAAAATATATTGCTATTCTATGGAAAGTTTATTTTTGGTAAAAGTTGTTTTGTTTGTTCAAGCTGTATTGTATTTAATTCATGTTGCATTTTATGTGAATAAATACAGAATAAATTGTTTCCGATTTGAAAAGGACACATTTAAAAGAAGTTGTTTTTTATTGTGTTTTACTATGTTAAACCAAGTCAAATACACCAACAAAGTATTGCCAACTTGAGTGTTTATGTTGTATAAAATTAGTGAACATAAATTAGATCAATAATTAAGTCAATTAAGTGTCTTAATGCATATAATGTCTACCTAAATCAATCAAGTCGACCAAATGGAACTCTTAAATTTAGTTAATTACGTTGGTCAATTTAAGTAAATGGTTCTACAAAATATGAAGCAAAACTTACAAAGTTTCGTTAAGTTAAACTAACTATTGGATTTAAGGTTCCCACACGGAATTTGATTAGGTTAATATAAAGTGGCATAAATATTAACTCAAATAGCTGAGTATATATGCAAGGTGCATTATTTAAGTCTTGAATTAACTAAACCGAGTACTGGCAACTTAAATTTGGAACAAGTTGAAATTACTTACCTTTACAACCTAGTTAAGATCACATAAGATTTTTAAGTGTAGTGGTCTACAATAATCAAGTAAATTCAACTTTGCGAGTTTAAGTCAATTTAACTCGTTCGATACGATTTATCTACACACAAATTTATAGGTTAAGCCGACTTGACATATATATTTCAACTTAAAACGCTACGTTTATTCAACTTATAAATCCTCTATCCATTGGCTTAAGAAATCCAAGTAGTGGCAAATTAAATATTTAGCAAGTTGAAATGACTCAATAAAATTAAGGCAACACACTTGCCTTAATTTTTAAAAGTAAATCGACTGTTTATTTTTTTGAGTGTAGGCAAAGACGATATTCTGACAACAAGGAAAAACCATGCATACATAACCATGCAAACAAGGTTGATTTGCAAAAAAAAATGTAAACACCGTAGCGATACTCTTCACATATTAAACAAAAACAAAAGGTATAAATACATCATCATAAAAGTCAATAGTTAAACATAAGTAAATTATACATCAATTTTCATCAAATGAGTTTTGAGAGCAGTTTTAAATGAAGCAAGAGATGGGCATTGTTTGACATGCTCAGGTAAATCATTCCACAAAGAAGGAGCAGCAGCAGCAAAAGAACGTTTTCCCCAAGATCTCTTTGTTAGACTCTTTTTGGTGACTTGACTGGGGCAAGTGCCACAAAATGACTCAACTTGACGCAATATTCACTGACTGTTATGGTTATGATCGATGGGTCTGTACATATAAAACAATCCACTTGAAAAGCCACAAGTAGGGTCATTACTTTGTTTCATGTTTATCTTGTTATTTGACCGAAAACAACTCTGTAACGCTGCATCAATTCAATCAATCAGTTTAATGGTAAACTGAAAACACGTTTGTGTTCATCCACAAAGGTTCATCTGCGTTCTAGTTTCGCTTTTTTCATGGTTGTTGCATTTTATTGTTTTTCTGGAGTATAAAATGCATTGTACCCCTCGAAAAAAAATGCGCTGTATAAATCCTATTATTATTATTATTAATTAAAGGGACAGTGTCGTCACGATCAACAGGGCATGGAATTGGAGTGATATAGTTTTAGATTAGCTCAGTGACTGAAAATAATACCCTATGATAAGGTCATTATTGCCGTTGATGCTGCATAAAATGAGCCAGTAATTTTCAGTCACTGTTGAGAGTTTCTGTTGAGAGTCCGCTCATGGCCGAGCGGTTAAGTGCATTGGACTCGAGTTCTGATGGCTGTGTCGTCAGAGTGTGGGTTCGAGGCCTGGCGGCGACCGTGGTACTTGTGTCCTTGAGCAAGACACTTTACTGTAATTGCTTCTCTTCACCCAGGTGTATAAATGGGTACCTGTAAGGGTAGAGATGGTTATTGTGTTTGATTAGCCCTGTAGCGCCAAATAGGTTGCACATTGGCTGTATACTCCCCAGGGAGCTGAGAAAGATTATAGGAATGATATTGGCCCAGTGACCAGGGGTAATAATGTAATGTGCCTTGAGCACCACTCAGTTGGTGGATACGTGCGCTATATAAGACCACATATTATTATTATTATTATTATTATTACCGCCCATTTATCTGTTAAAGTTTTATCAACATTTCTGCCATTATTCTATATTTTCCTTTCCTTTTCTCCACACCCTCCCCCCAAAAATATAATAAATAATAAATAAATAAATTGTGGCCAAATGATAGACTGAATGCCTTATATGGATTTATAATGACACTACTACAGCATGCTGGACACGTGTCAAATCTTCTTAGGTTTTAAACTGGTAAGTTATTACATCGAAATTTCGGAGAAAAAATGCTTTCCTGCAGACATACAAGAAATACGTCACATATACACGTCACATATTGATTCCATCCATGGTAATGAACCTATATAAACCTGTTTCTAAATGGTGTAACACCCACACATTGTTAAAAGCAAGGTTTTAACGTTATGAATATCGTTTCTGTAAGGAAGTCACCCGTCGGCGATCGATGACATTCGTCTTCACTCAAGGTCTGGGGATTTTCTGAGTCAAGCGATATGCGGATATTTGGATATCTCCAGTCAGACACTCTCTCTGTGCGTCATTTGGCTCACACCGGGCGTAATGGGTAAAGACAGTGTTATACGTTCACTATTGGTAAAATGCCTGTAAATGCATCCATACTTGACGAATAGAGAGTTGTATATACAGATTTCAAGCAGTGACTGTTTCAGCTCATTGCTAATTGTGTCGTTAAGGAGAAAATAGTGCAAATGTATTCAGATTATTTGTTTTCATTGTAATCATGTGGATCACATGCCGGGGGAATTCATTCCAGATATTCATGTTTATCCATGTTTTCCCGAAAATGACAACGTGTCAGGCGAAATAATTACTATACTGAGGATGTTTTGCACCATCATATCATCATCTGAAAACCAAGTAAGCCTTAAGATACTAAATCTCTCAGATTCCCTTTGGATAATTTAAAGGAAACATGGTTATATTATAGGCCACACCACACCACACCGTCGCTTTGGGGCGTGATGTGGAAATATTGAGGGCTTAGTTTCCCTTTGGGTAATTACCAATGTTCACTCGTACACCATTTTCAAAGGTAGACAGTGTTACGTTCCTATAGGTGTAGGCCACGCCACACACTCGCCTTTCGGCGTGATCTGGCAATATTGGGCGCTCATCGTATATCTCTTTAAAGGGAAACATCATCACGATCAGAGCAGACATTCAACTGGGCATGGAGTCGATTTGAGATGAACACAGTGAACGAAACTTTCTTGCTCATTGATGCAGCAGCAACCGTAACAATAACCTTTGCATGTGGGGTATTATTTTCAGTCACTGAGTTAGTCTAAAACCATAGCACTCCGATTCCACGCCCTGTTGATCGTGACGATATTGTTCCTTTTTTAATTACCT
Organism: Zoroaster sp. YZ-2022; assembly: GCA_029582265.1. Lineage (NCBI taxonomy): Eukaryota > Metazoa > Echinodermata > Asteroidea > Forcipulatida > Zoroasteridae > Zoroaster > Zoroaster sp. YZ-2022. The sequence goes on along the minus strand of CM055824.1, from coordinate 39,366,595 downwards.
TACAGGGTTTATTTTGGTCCAAGAACAAGATAAACACGAAACAAAGTGGATTGTTTTATAATGTACAGACCCACCGATCATAACCATAACAGTCAGTGAATATTGTTGAGTCATTTTGCGGCACTAGCTGGCTAGGACGACTGGAGTCGCCGAGAAGTGTGACTCGAGTCGAGTGATTGATATCGTCCTTTAAGGGGATGTAGGCCTAAAGCTTTAATAATTAACCGATTATAACCGGATTCAAGTTCTGGTGTTAGCAACAGAATGTGGGTTCGAATCACGGCCGTGACACTTGTGTCCTTGAGCAAGACACTTAATCATAATTGCTTCTCTCCACCCAGGGGTTAAATGGGTACCTGTGAAGGCAGAGTTGGTTTGCTCTATATGCGCTAGAAATGGCAGCAATTGAGCTGTATACTCCCCAGGGAGCTGAGATGGTTTCAGGAATGATTTATGAGCCTTATGAGCAGGGATAATAATATAATGCGCCTTGAGCACCACTTAGTTGGTGGATACGTGCGCTATATAAATCCACACATTATTATTATTATTATTACTAAAATAATTATATTCTCAGAAATTAGATGATAGTACCAAACATCCTGAACAAATTGCACAAGAGTTCTTAGATCCAATGCTCAAGCCTCCTTAACTGTTCCTCTTTACAATACTGAGAGATATAGAAATTCCACCATACCCGCCATAACCAGACTCCTCAATGCCAATGTTGGAACCTCTTAGTTGTTTAATTTTTTAATTTTATTATTTTTTACCCCTTGTCAACTTGTGCAATTCGTATATTTATTTTTAGTATTTTTTAACTGTGTGTTTTTATATAATTTGGTGTGAATTTTAATGTAATGTTTTAACTCCTTTGTACATTGAAGCGCTTTTGGCCTTTGGGCCATATGCTTAATTTGATGTGAAATAAACCAGAAATATATAAATTATTTGGTCTGACATGTTGTCATCGTTTTCGTGAAATGTATTACGGTTGTTATACATTACAAAACATACAAACAAATCTTGTTGGGCCAAAAAAAGAAAGAAAAAAAAAAGGTGTCCGGTTTCTGGTCATCGTCGGCTTCAATTTTTATTTACCAACAGGGAAATACGTTGTATACGCGGCGACTAAATTTCCCATACACAAAGTATAGTGGCTACGAGAGGCCTAACAAATCTGGCACACGTTCATACCCCTATGTGAAAACTCGTTTAAAACACAGCACGGCAGAATTCCAATCGATCCAGCAATTTTGGCTGCAATTATTAGACATCGTTTAATAAAAAATAAAAAATAAATAAAAAATGCCGACACCACAAACGAGTTTACAAAAGAGCCCCAAAGGTCAAACTGATTTGTGCTGATTTATGCTGATTTATGCTGATTTATTTGTTAATACTGAGGCACTAACCTTGTGTCTCTTTGTCTGTTCTTTAAGGACAACTTTCTATGTCACTTTGGGTGTGCATGGGATTATTAGTTAATATAACTTGGTTATGAAACCAAGGATTCCTCAAAAGTACCTAAAATAGTTAATATAATTTCTGGTTATGAAACTAGGGATTCCTCATAAGCGAAGAGAAATGGTACATAGAGTGACCTTTCAAGTGGTGTTTCGAGGGGGAAGGGCGTTCCCCCGTTGAGCGACGTTCGCGAACCAGTACATAGTTTTACATGAGGCTATGCGTACACATTTCAATATTATTTACCCTGTAGTCTTTCCCAAATTCCACATTAGGATGTACACTTCTGAACGTAATATTAACTGAATTGTTCAAAGGCTGGTTGTCAAATCAATGCATAATCTTGATTCAGAGAGAGAGAGAGATCAAGTGAGAGACTGGTTTTGCCAAATGACATTACTACTGTTCTACCTTTCCTACCCTGTTCGTAAGTGTGACGTAATTTACGTAAATAAACCACGTCCACTTCGCACGTGCTGGCTCCAACGATCACCAGAAGCCCATTGTAAATGCAATGCACGCGCGTATTACGACTTACGAGCTGCTAAGCAGAAAAATCGCTTACCAGAAAAATTTGCTTAGCAGATTTCTTTGGTTACCAGCCATACTTTCATTAAAAAAATGTATGCATTATGGCTGGTAGTCTGTTTTATTATGCTTAGCAAAAAAATTTGCTTTTAGCAAATTTTCGTGCTAACTATAGCAGAAAAATTTGCTTTTAAAGCATAAGCGTATTTCACGGGTTAGAAAATTGAGAGTGGCGCGTGCGCGTTCACCATAGATTTGTATTGTGGCGTCACTCATTTGCTAGCAATAACGGTTGACGCGTCTTTCTTCTAGCTCTATGCATAACGGTTAGCGGCGCTATGAAGTAAAAACCTTCAGTAAGCAAAAAATCCACTGCTTAACAGCTCCGTGAAATTGGGCCCAGGATGGACCTAAGTATAATAATGCCAGGCGTACGGAATATACACAAAGGTTTAATGGTACGGGATGATGTAGGCGGGAATGCGCGCCATTTGATTATTTCACTCTCCTAGTCCTATACACTTGACTAAAAATAACAGTAGCTCCATAGATAGGGCAAGATATAAGAATGCACCACCTGACCTCCTTTCAGCAGTCATATAGTTTGATACGTATTGTATAACCTCTTATGATAATGCATCCAATTTCATTTGAAGCTGTACCGTAAGTCTCCGTTCGTTTCTATTCACATCCCGGCCCTTTCAAGACATTCAGAGTGGCCCTTAGGAGGATTCATACCTGTCACTCGAGACGGTCATTTATTGGAAAGACGACGTCATCAATTCAAACAGAAACCGTACGAGAATTTGACGACTCTCTGTACTTTTCTCATCCCGTGTCTGGTTTGTTCATACGATTGAGTTACCATATGGCGAAGGCGATTATTGTGAGGATAGCTTGACTGGCTTAGGACTTCTAGACACCTAATGAATTTTCACCGAATCGGTCATGAGTCCTGCCTTATTGTACTCTTTCTAGATAATTATTTGTCCTATATTATTCGACTGTTTTACTAGTATAACCCTTTCAATAACTCATCTGCTATCGCAATGATAGACCAGGCCTGTGGTTCACAATGAGGCCGTGTAGAAGACAAGTTGTGTCTCTGTCTCAAACACACAATGACTAAAAACAACTCATAATAAAAAAAACCCAGACATATCTAACCAGTAAGGATGATTATTTTCAATCTTGAATGATGTCATTGGCCCATAGTGAGTAATCAGTGACAAAAAAGATTAAGGTTTTGATTTAGAATTGCCTAAAACTAGTGTAGACGTAACTAAACTGAAATTAAACTTGGTTACATTTATTTGGTAAAACATAATTTTATTATGCAGGATTAAAACACTGATCTCAATAACGCTCTAGGGAGTGTCGCGCACGTAGGATTCACTCAGTAATTACTAATAGTACACACAAATTGTTCTCATCAAGTTTGGGATCCCAATCATTTATCAGCACAATTTTCGTGCACGAAGACTACGGCAAATCACCACGCGCATACTCCGTACGTAATTTATTCCTTAAATCGTGTTTTGTATCTTTGGATTGAGAGCCCCAGGCACCAGACACTATCCTGCAAAAACAAGGGTGTTAAGTAACAGACACAATTGGTGCCAATTAGATTCTGCCATATGTTGTTCATATTGGACCGGTCAATATGAACAACACTCGTGCAATGTTGTAAAACCACAGTTGTTGATGTGTGCATATATATACGTCTATCACATAAACATCCCTATAATGAAACGCTGGACTCTCCCCAGCAATGACTGATCGAGTTTACAGACTGCGGTTTATTACGGGACTTCTTCAGAGATTATAGTATCAGTCTCTCCGTGACAGTAGCAGATTATATATATATTCCCTCTCAGATACAGCGTGAGTTAGAGATTACTATACATGTTGTGATTTCACAGATTCTGTAGATTTGTTGTGTTTTTTTCCCCTTCAATTTAAAGGCAACGTATAAGGCAAAAATGTATCCAGCTTTTGGTCTCCGCGCGCGTCGCTAGTGTAGTCTTGGTTCAAAACTGTGTTTAGATGTTTTTGATGCACGATCCGACGGCGCTACACGAATGCTACACTCACGAACCGCTACCCGACACACACGAACCGCGGTAAAACACAGTCTTGGCAACTTCGTTTATAGGCCTACCTTAATTTTGTGAATCATCAAGATTTCATAAGCAACCAACCAGAATGTTGCCATCTGGTAACCCATTGAAAGTGTTCTTAAATAATTAATTGTCTGTTTTCTCTAAAATGAGAACACTTCAGACAGAATCATTTCTTAGAATTATCGGCCCTTTACCAATCAAGCGCTTGCCCGTAAAAAAAACCATAATCGTAAATTTTTTTGCCATACAACTCCGGTGTCTTTCTTTTAGTTTTATTGATTTTTTTTTCAGTTGAAATTTTTTAAGGAAAGTGCTGGTACTCTTTTTGGTAATTACTGAATTGTTCACTGGTATAATTATTTAGTATCTGTAAATGTATGTTGTTTTTAAGTAGAGGTGATTAATGCACATATTTCCTGCAATTCTGTAAGTGATACTGAAATGAATTCTCACACAGAATCTGCATCTGCAGAATACAAGCTATTATATGTTTATTTATTTATTTATTTATTATTTATCCTGGGTGATCCATACAGTGAGAAAAACTCACTGATCTCCCATGGATCCCAGCTTACATAAAAAGTACAGTAATGCAATAAAATATTAAGATACAAATATTAGATACAATGTAAAAATATTAAAAATTAATTGAAAGTAACTAAAAATAAAAGAAAAATGCACAGAAGGAAATCAACCAATACAATACGATACAAAACATCACTGGAAAATGACATTAACTGAGCTGTTTGAGTTGTTTGACGAAGTGATTAAAACTTGTTGGATGCAGAGATTTCAAATGTTGCGGCAAGTTGTTCCAAGCCTGGGCACCCCTGAAGTTAAAAGTTCTTCTTCCACTTTCTGTTCTGGGGTGTGGAAGAACCACATTGCCAACAGTGCTATTCCTAGTTCGATGACAATGTAGTTCACTGACTGGAACAAGGAACATATGCCTGGTCCCCTTTAATGTATTGAGAATCAGCCATATGATCTTACATTGGCGCACAGGGATGCTGACCAAGATGGAATGGTCGAAGCGTGAGGCCAATTTTGAATGTTTTGAGAATCAGTGATAATAATCCTACATTGGTACACAGGGATTTATTCTGACCAAGATGGAGTGACCGAACCGTGATAACACTGCCTGGTGTCGACATCCTTGTTGCCACGTTGTGATTGGCTGTGGTTGCCACGGTGCAACATAGTAGATTGGCTGTGACTGTCACGACCGTGCAACAGGTTATAGATTGATGAGTCTGAGGTTAAGACGTCTGAACTAGTAAGTAGGAGATCATGGGTTCGAATCCCGCCTGAGTCGCCTGTAGATTTGTTTTTCACAGACACTCGGAAAGCACTGAGCATACAGTGGTTTATACATGTACATACGTCGGGGTAAGGGCATAAAAGAAAAAAATATTAAAATCAATGGTTATTGTTACACTGCAAAAACAATACAGCAGTGGTGTCGTATTGGGCTATACGAGCCCAATACGAAGACCATGGAAGAATTAAATTGACACAAGTGGTGTTATTTTAACAGCCCAGATTTTGCAAGGTATAAAGGTGTTATTAAAGGAATAACAGTTTGTCGCGAGGTCTTTACCGCAGGAGGACTTTGGTGAGGGAAAGTGGAAGTTAGAATGAGCCGTTCATATAATAGCAACTAGGCTGTCGCTAACTGACAGCTGATAAAGGTCTCTTCCCACTCCCCCCATTCCGTCATATTGTCCCGGCATTACACATTTATTTCTCTCCGCGGTCTTTCTTGGAAATCCTCCTTTATTATCCAAATATTGTCAGCGTTAATTCCTACATATCCGGTAGCACTTCTCTCGCCCAGATTGCGGCTCTGCATTCAACAGCGCGTGATTAAATTCACGGTTATTTAAAGCAATTCATTTGTGGGAAGTCAAATGGATGAGTTGTAATTACATCAATTTAATGATTAACCACATTATTCTCCCTTTTGAAATATACAAGGATATGTTTGACGTCATGTAATACTGAGACGTGGTTCTCAGTCATCACTTTTTTCTTCCGGTTCTTTCCTGTTTTTACCGGTTATTTCTGGACCTGTCCTTCAGTGTTCTGCCTTTATGGAGACCTCATTGCACATAGCGGATTATGAATATTTTGTTTAACATGGTTCTGCTCAAGCCACGGACATATATAACCTTTCGACGAACAACAGCTTATTCAAAATGACGTCAGGACATCGTAACGGTGACAGCTCCTGACAAGCGCTAAAACTGTAATATTGAACGCGCACGTAATTTAGTATTTCATACTACGCATGCGCTGTGCACACGGTGTCAGAGAATCTGAGAATCCGGTCCGTGCGAGCGCTGCTGTCCGTCTATCCGCTCTGTGCACATCTTAGCCCTTTAGCGATGAAATTGCACCCAGTGTGTTAGCCTGAAGATCTGACGTCACGATTTGAGGCTCGTGAATTACGCCAGATACCGGCCGCGCGGCCGCCTTGTTATTTACCCGGAGATTCAACTTTGACCTTGCGCGCGATAATGGGCGTCCACGCGCAATATCTCTGCTTACCAACTGCTTAACAACGGGAAGGATCTGTAGTATGCGGCAACAGTAAATATGGGTAGCGAGCTGGAGGGTAAAAACAACCAATGTATTTGTTCATGTTTGTGTATCGTCCATTTTGCCTTTGAGAACTAGAAAGAAGCCGCTAGGTTCGAAACGTAAGGCCAATAACTACTATTTTGCAGAAACTGTCCTGTGAAAGTTTCATCAAAAATGTGCTCACGACAAACAAGCGCGGTCTCTTAGATGAAAGCAATTTAGACGTACATACACCAAGTATAAGCTTTCAGATAATACTTTATCATTCATGATCGGGTAATATTAAACCAAGTTATGCGTTCCCTTTAAATCTCCTAATACGATTGTTTATTAAAACCATCTCGTTCAGTTAAAACATGTATTAAAGGTATACGTGTTTTAATTTACAGGGAAGGTGCTACATTGTTCATTGTCTGATTACAAAATTACTAAACCATTAACCGAACGCGAATCATTAACTGAACGCTAACATGTTGTGAAAGTTGACAAAGTTACAAATCAACCTGATGAAGTATTCCGTCTGAGGTGTTCTCATATCAGAGAAAACTTGCACAACGATACACAGGTGTTTTCTGTACAATTCGTGATTTTTTTTTTCACACTCAGTTTCTCATAACTTTGACACATATTGAACAGAAACCTTCATTGATTAATGTTGATCTTGATTCAAATAGAGTAAGCATTCTCGTAAAAGCAGTATTTTGCCAGCATTACCAATGTTGTACCTTCCCTTCGTGGGCGGTGATCTGGGAGACGGGGGATGTCCTCCCAACATTTATGACAGAAGGGAACGGTAATGGCAGTGATGATCGCTCGCCCCCTTTACTAAAAGCCTACACATATTACTTTTTTGGCTTTTGTAAGTTTCTGTAACAGACACCCCCATTAGCCTATTTTCTTCATGCCCATAACCCCCCTCCCCCCATGGTGCATAGCACGATGCTTACATTGCAACCAAAAAAATTGGAAATTCACGTTATTTTTCGCGTATCAAAATAAACTAGACGTGCAGAGTTTGTCGATAACAAACACGCAGGTCAGTGTTCGGGTGTGACGTTAAAATGATGACGTCATCAATTCGAAGTGTTGGAGAAAGTCAAACGTTAACGTCTGTTGGTGCAAAAACTGTGAATTTACCTCTTGTGGTTGTTGAGATATGATTTTTTAAATATTAAACTTTGACTTCCGGTTTGGACAGGAAGTAAGGTCAAATTGGGGTCATCTTTTTGTAAATTATTTTGACAATTAACGATCTGTACAATGGTATAAAATTGTGAATTTACCTCTTGTGGTTGTTGAGATATGATTTTTTTTAAATATTAAACTTTGATTTATCGTAATTCGATATCTGATGACCTCAACATGACGTCACAACTCATGTTTCATCTACGTGTTAAGTTCTAAGTATAGAATGCCGTAGAATATTCCATTGTTACATTCATTCATAAAACTGAGTCGAACGCCCTCTTGGGGTCAAACGTTCACATAAATTATCTCGTGTAGCGTGTATGCATAACAACGTACACGCGTACAACGTGAAACAAGTCGCCTTTCTCATTGCGAGAGATAGCCGACGGCTATTTTGTTTCGACGAGCCTGTATCTTTAACTTCCGGTTTGGACCGGAAGACAAGATCAAATTGGAGTCATGTCAATGTAAATTATGTTTGGATTTTCCAGCCCTTTCCGATGATGTATAGATTGTAAAAAATCCATTGTGTAGTTAAGGAGTTATGAATTTTTTTAATATTAAACTTTGATTTTGTGTAATTTGACACCCGATGACGTTATCGTGACGTTTAAACTTTTAGATACATGTACTAGTTAAGGTCTAAGTGTGTGTCAAGTTTCAGATCTCTGTGAGCTTCGCAAGTATGGGATTCTCTGCCGACAAGGTTCAGTGAGAAGAAGAAGACGAAGCAAAAAACATAACGATTTCAAAGAGGTGTTCGGGTGGTGCCCGAACACCTAATAAATAAATATTATTCAAACACAAATGTTTGTACTATATAACAAAATGTGGGGATTTTTCGATCGGGGCTCAGTGTTTGGGGGAAGGGGTGTGGGGGTCAGTGGGGAGCTCATGGGTGATAATCTCTACCGTCCCCCACCCTCAAATTGTAACAAGAAATCACACACGCTTCCCTTTAATACCTGTTATTTGTCACGCCTCTTTGAAAAAGTTTTTCAAATGTTTTTCAAATGTAGAAAACAATTCAAGCCTGTTATTCTTTGCAGTTGCATTTCCTTGAAACATATATGAATAATGTATGATGATAATGATGCATATTTGGTACATGATTCAATGCGTTTGCGAGTAGCTATTTCATCTTCAGTATTATACAAATCAAATGACAGATAAAGTTGCGTATCATCCGCATACATGTGAACTTGAAGATCATGCTTGCGGGCAATATTAGCGATTGGGGGCGGAATGTATAGTGAAGAATAGAGGCCCTAATACAGAGCCTTGTGGGACGCCAAAGAGAAGTGAGATGATTGAAGATAAGCAGCCACTAATGTTGACAGCTTGCATTCTACCACTCAAATATGATTGAATCCATTCCAGGGCCTTGCCTTTGACACCAATAGATGAGAGCCGTGAAAGGAGGATATTATGGTCGATGGTGTCAAAGGCAGCAGACAAATCTAGTAGCACCAGAAACACACCACATTTGTTGTCATAGCATGGAGAATATCATTTTGTACACGTAACAAGGCTGTCTCAGTTCCATGATTTTTTCTGTAGGCAGATTGGGAAGGCTCGAAAAGATTATTAGAAGCAACATGATCTTATAGACGGCTGGATACTATTTTTTCAATGATCTTTGAAACGAATGAGATGATTGAAGATAAGCAGATTTGAGACTGGTCGGTAGTTCTTTAAGTTTTCAGATTCTAATGATGGTTTCTTGAGAAGGGGTGTCACAAGAGCAGTTTTGAAGCATGATGGAAAAGTAGCAGACTGCAGCGAAATGTTAACAATCATTGTAATAACGGGAACAAGTAGGTTTAGATGTTTCTTTAAGAGCCATGTAGGTATTGGATCAGAATCACAAGATTTTGGAGGTGAAGCAGCGATTATTTTATTAATTTCATCTTCAGATGCAGGTAGAAAAACTTCGAGATTTGAATTCAAATTATCGTAGTGCATGTTTTGAGAAATTGTAGAAACACCGCTAATATAAACATCTACAGAAGTATCGAGGTCCTCTCGTATTTTGGCAATTTTAGAAATGAAGAACTTGTTGAATTTCTCTGCCAGTTCTGTTTTACAATTATGAGAAGGAAGTTTAGATTTCCCTTTTTGATGTAGAAGTTGTTCAACAATCTTAAAGAGTCTTTTTGATCGGTACAACTTGATATTTTGTTCCTATAATATGAAGCTTTTGCATCATTTATCATGGTGTAAACTTGCTGACGTTGAGTTTTGAAGATTTCACGGTCAACTTCCAACCTGGTTTTTCGCCATTTCCTTTCAAGTCTTTTTCTTAACTTCTTTGCAGCATCAATTTCAGGGGCGTACCATGGATTGGAAAGCCGAATTGTAATGTTGCGTGATTTTAAAGGGGCATGCTTTTCCAAAATGCTTGCAAGCGATGAATTATAATGATTAACAATAGATTCTAAATTTAACGACGTATCAGAAATTGACAATGTTTGTTCTAAATCATGAGAAAATTCAGCATGGTCAAGTGTTTTGAGTTTTCTGGATTGAGTGTAGTCGAATTGACCGAATTGACAACGCGCTGACATTTTCTCTTTTTTTCATGGGATCATTACACATTTTTCAAAATAAGAAGCATGGTTTTACTGTTAACGTTAAACCAAGATTATGACACAATTAAATTCACTTTTCAAAGAATTTGTTTTCCTTTCTATAATGAAATCAAGGATGTTATCGGTAAAACACGTTTAGTACTAATTTTTTCAAATAATTTTAAATTTATAATTTTATATCTCGCATTCGTCCACAGAGGAGAGGGAGAAAAGCCGGCACCGGCAATGGGCAACGCATTTAAAAAATGTGTAGGGCCTAATTACATGCCTATTGTCGTTGATTTTATAGGCCTTTTTATGGTTCATTATTTGAATGGCATTCAATAAAATATTATTAATTTTTTGTATACATTTGGATTTTTTATATATATTTTCCCCGGGGACAGGTATATTTACTGTAACTAGAATTTACTACATTCTTAAAAGGATTTCCAAGAGTTAAATTTGTGCTAGAATTTGAGCCATACTGGGTGTTACAAGGGTCGAGTTGTCTTAACCTTGTTTAAATGACATAATTATCAGCCATGCATCCCCATACGTACGTCACGGGGGCGTGATCAATCAGGCCTCACACCATCAGTCATTATTTGTTACGACACTTGTCCGGGACTTCACCATCATAGATCCATGTAAAGAAAACAGAATAAGACAAAATGTCTGCGTTTTAAAAAGCATAAAGCAAAAAAAGTCTCGGATTTCTGGTCTCCGCGCGCGCCACCTCAGACCCGCGTGTCGGCATTTTTAAATTTAATTTGTTGTTGTTGTTGTTGTTGTTGTTGCTATGAAACGATGTTCAATTGCAGCCAAAACTGCATTGGAATTCTGCCGTGCTATATTTTTAAACGACTTATTCACACAGGGTATGAACGTTTGCCCGATTTGTGAGGCCTCTCTTAGCCACCATACTTTGTATATGGGAAATTCGGTCCCGCATATACATGTACCACGTAGGCCTATTTCCCTGTTAGCAAAAAAATAAATAAATAAATAAAATAAAATAAAAATGCCGACACGATTTTGAAGTCGACCGATGAACAAAAACCGGAGACTTTTTTTGGCCTATAACCCCCCCCCCCCCCACCCCGAATTAAAGAGTACCGCATACAATTCTGGAATTCCCTGTTCCCCTAGGCCTGATATATAGACGCGCCAAATCTGTCCCTGTTCTTCTGTTAGTTACTGCCCTGGTTATATGGGGCCCGTTTACGTGTACATGACGTCATAGTGAGTGAAAAACGACAGTTTCGATATCAGTAATGTATATAAGGCAACGTCTCTTGGCGATACCATATCTAAGGAAACGTCTCTGCATGGACGCAGGCACCATTGTATCCGTAGACGAGTTCGCTTCTTAACGAATCGTCGATTTTATGAAAGAGATCATTATCCTGAAAATACCAGAATATCCATCTATGGCAAGAAAACACCCCCATGCATCCGCTATTGTATACTTGTTGACATTTTAATAACATTTCCTAATTGGTTTGGCATTTGAGGAGCATTGACGTCATAGAAGAGCATAGGTTTGTTTCTTAATTGGATGTCGTCAATAATAATTATTATGAAGGTTGCAACATCTTTCAAAAGTAATCGTCTCTTTATAATCAAAAACAATTTATTATTTCTGGCATTCAACAAAAAATCACAGACATAATTTTAAAAATTAACAATTAAAAAAAATAAAAAAGCTTTTGATTGCCCAAAAAGCACTCCCCCAAAAACCACAGAGAATTTTGATCAATAAGTTTAATGTTCTTGTTTTATATTGGTATATGAAAGAAATCGAGATTTACACTCATAATAAGATTTTTCATAATTCCATAAGATAATGAGAGTGTAATTATTTGTGGATGTTTGTATTTTTTCCAGAGAGAGAGAGAGGGATATTTCAGTGCCACATAATTAAGGCTAAAAAAGTCTCCAGTTTCTGAAGCCAATTTCACAGAGCTGCTAAGCAGAGAAATTTGCTAAGCAATATAAAACAGACTACCAGCCAAAATGCATACACTTTGTATGAATGTTTGGCTGGCAACCAAAGAAATCCGCTAAGCAAATATTTTTGCTAAGCAATATAAAACAGACTACCAGCCAAAATGCATACACTTTGTATGAATGTTTGGCTGGTAACCAAAGAAATCCGCTAAGCAAATATTTTTGCTAAGCAATATAAAACAGACTACCAGCCAAAATGCATACACTTTGTATGAATGTTTGGCTGGTAACCAAAGAAATCTGCTAAGCAAATATTTTTGCTAAGCAATATAAAACAGACTACCAGCCAAAATGCATACACTTTGTATGAATGTTTGGCTGGTAACCAAAGAATATAAAGAATACGCGTGCGGAGACCAGAAACTGGAGACTTTTTTTGGCCTAACGAACGAGGGTCATCTTTAAACAGATCAACAACTTTGTTAATACTCTTCGGCACAACATTTTGCTAGAATCACGAGTGAGAACAGAGAATCCCCACCAGTGGGGAAAACAGATGAACCATACAGTATCGTATATCAGACTTAGAGATATAGGGATTTTATATTACCAAATTATATCCCCAAGGTCCCGCTAAGTTATTCCCTCGCACTCTCCAACTGGTTTCATTTTACATTGAACCAACTGACGTGTGAAACGCAATAATATCCTTACCGCAGTAATGACGTTTTAATACATTTAATCACGGCTCAGATATCAAATCAGATCCGGACCCCGGGGAAATCCGTTTTTTCTTCGTTTACAGAAACGGTTACGAAAACCACGCATTCTGAATACATTTTATTTGTCGTAGGCCAGAAAAACAAGACGAACTCTTTAATCACCCAGAAAGTCCACTGGGGCAGTAGTTCCCATTGGAAACCCAAACCCAAACTCACCTGTGCGGAGACAATAATGAAAATAGCTCATGTAACATGAGTGTGCAGGCTTTAATCATCTAGAGCTATTTGGTCGAGGTTGAAAGCTAGTATATATATACACTGGCCGAGCGGTCTAGCTTACCGGACTCAAGTTCTGGTGTCATGGCCCTGTCACACTGTTGCGTATCGTACTAGCGTATGCCAGCGTATGAAAATTATCACTCATACGCTGGTATACGCTGACATACGCTAGGGGTACGTTAGGCATAGGTTGTATACGTTTCAAGCACGGTGGCATACGCTGGCATACGCTGGCATACGCTGAGGCAGAAATAAATTTTTAAGCATGCTTAAAAATTTTGTGCGTATGCGGACGTATGGTTAATACGCTAAGCATACGCTAGGCATACGCTGAATACGCTAGAGGTACGATATAGGTACGTTACTCATAGGTCGAGTACGCTGGACATCAGTTGCCATACGTTGTGGAAAGGCCGCCGATTATATAGGCACTTTGTCACGTGATAGGCGGATAGGCGGTACGCTGGGCATGCGCAGTTCATACGCTACTCATACGCTAGCCATACGCAGAGAACGCTGGCCATACGCTGGTCATACGCTGTTCATACGCTGACATACGCTGGTCATACGCTGTCAATACGCTTGCCATACGCTACTCATACGCTACTCATAGGTTCAATACGGTAAGTAGGCCTACGCACAATTCTGTATTTTCAAGGGCTTTTTGTGCGTATGAAAATTATATTATGAATTTTCATACGCAACTCTTACGTTTCTCTCATACGCAACAGTGTGACAGGGCCATCAGCAGCAGAATGTGGGTTCGAATCCCGGCCGTGACACTTGTGTCCTTGAGCAAGACACTTAACCATAATTGCTTCTCTCCACCCAGGGGTTAAATGGGTACCTGTGAGGGCAGAGTTGGTTGATTAGCCCTATATGCGCTGTAATGGCAGCAATTGAGCTGTATACTCCCCAGGGAGCTGAGATGGTTTCAGGAATGATTTATGAGCCTTATGAGCAGGGGTAATGATATAATGCGCCTTGAGCACCACTTAGTTGGTGGATACGTGCGCTATATAAGTCCACACATTATTATTAAACAATTATTATGTCTGTAAATGCACCCGTACACTTTATCAACAATCAAGATTATATTCATACAAACCAAACAGTGGCTTATTTCATTGCGTGAAAATGCATTCAGTTTGTTCATATTCATTGCAACGAGGATCCTCCATCTTCGGATCATAGAAATTAAAGTTGGACAAATTATTGCACTAATTTTTTTTTACGAAGAACACTAGCACCTGAGATAGAAATATTTCAAGGGATGTTTGATCAACTTTACACCTAGTAGTACGTTCTATGTAAAACTGTGCGGCCCAGGTTGGACTTTCACCTTCTCGTCTTACATGTTCTTTCACCAATTATTTTATTTTCGGTTTAACGATAATTATTTGTGATAACATGTTATTTATTTATTTATTTGTTTATTTCCATACCATCAATAAAATGACAGAGTGACAGAGTGATGTATAGAGCTGCCTGCTAGAAAGCAGAGGTTTATACAAGACCAGGCACGTAATATTTAAACAATAAATATACCAGAAAAACAGTGTTACAAAGATATTATTATAAGTTACAAATTATTAATAATACCGTAATATATGCAATCAAGGTCAACGCATATATAGATGAAGTGTTATAGAACATAATCAACTTTCTGTCATTAATAACTACATAATTCATAAATAATAATTATTTGAAAGCAACATATTCTTCATATGTTTAAAAAAACCATCTATTGATCGAGGGGGGGGGGGTTGAAGTTGCGTTATTTTAATAGCTCCTTGGTGCATTACAGTTGATTTTGCTACTTTCGTTGGCATTGTATGGCCTGTCCATTCCTTACTTATCTGTGTCTTATTTTGTCGTGGGTAGACGAATCAGTGATTTTCACTGTTGTCCCTTAGGGCCCAGCTTTGACCTAATGAACTGCCAGAGACTGCAACCAAATTGCGATCTGGAAACTGGCGGCCAGCAATTTTGTAAGATTGAACCCCACTCCTCCAGTCTTTAGTCCCGATATTCTTGTCAAATACATGGTACCCTCAAGTATTCGTTTGTAGGCCCATCTTCTTCTTTCCACATCTTATTTTGCATATTCCCTTTTGCCTATATTAAAACTCATTTCAAGAAATCCTCTGGCGACTCTTGGGTGCATCATCGTACGACTAATGAGGAACAGGCACAAGCCTTTCTTCTTCCTTACTTTCAAGCAATGTCCTTTTTTGTATTAATATATAGAATTGTGTATGAGGTTCCTCGTGTCTGTGAGACGACGGGCCCTTTGAGGTTGATCTGTTATGATCGTGAAACTTGGCATATCGAGTGTTTATTATATATAACTAGTCTGACAACGACAGATCGGCTACCAGGATGTATATTGAAGGATTCTTTAAAGTTAATATGCACTACTGGTAATCTCAACTAAAACTATAAAATTAACCAGAGGTATTGAGTTTGTAGAAAACAAACTCAGTGTGTTTGAGTGTGCATCATAGGTGATGACGTCATCACCTAAAGTTGTTAAAAGATAAGAGTTACTTCAGGAGATATGAGTTTTCATAATATATAATTAAAATAATGTGCTATACTGAATACATTAACTTCCGGTTCAGTCATCCCATATAATTTTAAATTCTTCCAACCGTAAGTTCCGGTTCAATCATGTGACGTCATTCATACTTCACAAATTTTGTCCACATAATATGGGTGTCAATTGTGCCAAATTTTGTAAAATTCTGTCTCATGTTTTCTCAAGATAGCAAAAAATTACTTTTGTAAACCTGCCGCTAGTGGGCGCTGTTAAGAGCGATGACATCACCAAATATATTTTTGAAAAGAGCAGATCCCACTTAACATATAAACCCAGAATGTTTTTTTCGAATACCTTTCAGATTTGCGTCAATTTATAAAGAGCTTTTTAAACTTGAACTTCCAGTTTGGACCGGAAGTAAGGGTCAAAATAGGGTCATGTATGTGTATCAAATGTCGAGTCCTCCACTTTCTGTATGATTATGATGGAATCGAGAAATTATCTATTGTGGTTCACGAGATATAAATTATATTCTTTTAATTACAAATAATTACGTAATAATTCATTAGATGACCTCACCATGACGTCACAACGTTACCTGGAACTATATGTTAAGGTCTAACTATGTGTTAAGTTTTAAGGTTCTTTGAACTTCGCAACTATATTTTGGCTGTACAAATACATTTACAGAATAGTGATTCAGAATATTTCTTCACTTAAACTTCCGTTTTCGACCGGAAGGAGAGGTCAGATTAGGGTCATATCTGTAAACGAAATGCGACATAGTTCAAGGTCTTTAAGATGGTGCAAAGATTGTGAAAATATCTTCTGTGGTTCATGAGATATGATTTTTTGAAATATTAAACTTTGATTTAGTGTAATTCGATATCTGATGACCTCACAACTTAGAATACAACTACATGTTGTTCGCGCTGTCGCTCGAACACCTAAATATTACTGTGGATAAAGAAAAAAAGGAGAAAAAAGGATAGTCATTCCCTTCGTGTATGTTGAGATCATGGAATGAATAGTGTGGATACTATTTCTTTATGTTTGTTTCGTAGTTCGTTTGGGTGTCATTATTATTAATAGTCGTAGGATTATGATTGGTTTTGTGTTGCAGTTCTTCGTTGTACATTATACACACATTTCAATATCATCCCCCCCCCCCACACACACACAATTTTCGATACGAATTTATGCCACTGGTGTACATATCATTAATTTATAGACATTTTACGAAAGTGTATACTGGCTTTAGGCCAAACAAACAAAAGTCTTCGGTTCTGGTCATCGGTCGGCTTCAAAATCGGTGCGGTGTCGCGCTTTTTTTCGGCCATCTTTTTTTTCTTTTTTTTCTTTTCTTTTTTTGCCAACAAGGAAATACGTGATACATTGTATACGCAGGGACCAAATTTCCCATATACAAAGTATATCGGGCAAATGTTCATACCCCTATGTGAAAAAGTTGTTTAAAGCGCAGTACTGCAGAATTCCAATCGATCCAGCAATTTTGGCTGCAATTGGACATCGATTCATAGCAGAATTTGTTTTTGCAGACGCGCGGGTCTGAGGCGACGCGCGCGGAGACCAGAAACCCTAGGCCTATGAGATTGTAAATTAAATATCGGTATCTCCACACATGGTACAATACCACAAAACAGAGACAGACGAAGAAACCCTAGGAAAGGTGCTATTAGAGTTTTTGATTAGCGCTCTATGATTAGAGGCAGATGTATGCTAACTTCAAAACCGTGCACCGTTTAATTAAAGATCGCCACAGGCT
This sequence comes from Zoroaster sp. YZ-2022, assembly GCA_029582265.1. NCBI lineage: Eukaryota > Metazoa > Echinodermata > Asteroidea > Forcipulatida > Zoroasteridae > Zoroaster > Zoroaster sp. YZ-2022. The sequence continues at coordinate 39,348,854 of CM055824.1, read as the reverse complement.
GCTAAAATATGGAGCTTGACGTAAACTTGGGCAGCCTTTGACAGTTGCTTTTTCCATGCGTGGCTGATGGGATATTATATAAACTGATGGGAAGTTGTTGAGAAGCCTTTTGCTGGGATCTGGGTCACGTTTATCCAGCAGTAATGGCTTGAGGACAGACATTTTCGCCAGCAATAAGCGCACTGATCTGCGAGATCCGGTACTCCAATCTAATTTCTACGACCCACCTGGGACGTTTGTTGTCTTCGTGAAAGATTGAGTGAATATTTAATGAAACTTTAATCGATTACTGAAAACCCCGCCTTGAAACGTCTATAAGAAGACTGCCGTGCTTTCCGTGCTACAGTTGATTCTTATTGTTCATCAGACCATCTTCTTCTCAATCTTTCTTCTTCAGGCTTTTATTTTCTTCTTTATACATAATAATTTGTATATTTTTAAATAATAATATTTCCGAATTTTGCCTAGAATTAGAAGTTGTAATATCTCCCTAATTCCAAATGTCCCCTAATTCAGAATTATTCAGCATAACGTGTCTTCCTCCATGCACTAATAGACCAAAATGCATGGCCGATTATCTTGCAGTTTCGTGACGCATATCAAGCATGAGCATTTTCTTTATCTAGAAATGAGAAGAGAAATACGATAAACAACGTACCATAAATCCACAATTGATCTTTTTGCCAGTTTACTTGTAATGAAGATATTTAACTGCCATATTTTCCGCATATCGTGCGAGGCTGGGCAAAGCATTAACTCATCACTAGCCAATCAACGTTGCCTTTACAAGACTTCACAGCGACAGCATGTGATCAGATATCTGTGAGGCAACTGCTTTTTCAATAATTTTTGAAATAAATGGTAAATTTGACACAGATCTATAATTTTTCAAGTCCTCCTGGTCGAGAGATGCCTTTTTCAGCAAAGGTCTAACAAGAGCCTGTTTCATCATGTGTGGGAAAGTGGCAGTTTCTAGTGACAGGTTTACAATATTTGTGATAGTTGGAAGAACAATATCCAAATGATTTTTCAAAATGGAGGTTGGCAGCGGGTCGAGATCACATGATTTACTCGGCGAAGATGTAATAAATTCTCCAATTTCTTGCTCCGAAACTGGTGTAAATTTCTCCAAAAATGAGATCTCTTTCTCACTTTGTGTCCTCTCAATATTAACATTTTGAGTGACTGTATTAGTGTCCAGTTGTTCACGAATCTTGGATATCTTGGATGAGAAGAAACTGCAGAATCTTTCAGTTAACTTTCCAACATCATTGTGCCGTGGTAATTTGGGTGAGCCTTTATTTTGCAAAAGTTCTTCAACAACTTGAAAAAGTGCTTTTTGATCATCACAGACGTTAATTTTGTTCTTGTAGAAGGAAGATTTTGCCTTTTCTATAAGTTGTGTGACACAGAGCCGTTGCGCTTGGAATAATTTCCTATCAGATAACAGCCTTGTTCTCCGCCAGCATCTCTCGAGCCGTTTTCGGCATTTCTTTGCCTCTTTGATTTCATCATTGTACCAAGGGGTACGCGGCATATCAGTGATACTACGTTTACGAAGTGGCGCATGCTTCTCCAGCAGATCGGAAAGCATTGTGTTGTATTGATTGACAAGTTTATCAAGATCACATTCTGGGTTTAGTATCAAATCAGATTTGGAGAGTTCTGTGGCAAAACTGTCGTGATCAATTGACTTCAGCTTACGAAATGAAATTTCACGTCTTGGGTGTTTTGGTTTCTGAAGATTTAGATTACAGTGTATTGCAGAGTGGTCTGTAAGCATATCCTTAACAGATACTGACTCTACAAGAGCATCCGATGAGCGACTGATGACTAAATCAAGAATGTGTATATTCACGTGAGTCGGTGACTGAACAAATTGTGTAAGGCATGTTGAATCAAGAATGTCCATGAAGCATTTTGTCTCACTATCAGATGATTTTTCTAAATGAAAGTTGAAGTCTCCAACAATGAGCAAGTTTCCAGACTGTATGGATAGAATCGCTAAATAATCCGAAAACTCATCAAAGAATATCTTTGGGGTTGTCCTATTCTTCTTGCTGGGAGGTGGACGATATATTACAACCAATTTCAGAGGGTTTGCAGTTCCAGGAAATGTGAGATTATAGCATATGCTTTCAAAAGATATCGCTGAAAAAGGGTTCGACTGCTCACAAGATATGGCTGCTTTGTGAACAATACCAACTCCACCACCAACTCTATTTGGGCGAGGCACATGAGTTATTTCAAATCCAGAAGGAACAAGGCTACCGAGAATTTTATTATCTTTGTCCGATCCGGAAAGCCAGGTCTCAGTCAATGCAACAATATCAAAATCATTCTCAATGATAAAATCTGCCAATAAATCTGACTTGTTGCATACAGACTGAGCATTTAAAAGGCAAAAGCTTGATTTTGGTAAGCAAGCTGACACATCAGATTTGTGAGATGGGGGATTCTTAGTGTTCTGGCATTTAGGGCGGCGACCACCTCTTTTACCACGACGTTTTAGTTGATAACGGTTTAAACCAAGTGAAACAATGTTTTCCCACACATCTGTAGGTAATCTTGGTAAAACTACAGAGGGCTTGCAATTCAAAGGGTTCAATTTAAGAAACTGTTCAGGTGTATAATACACTAACTTGGATGGTTGATCCTGGAGATTATGCTTATGTTCATGCTTGCTTTCAGCTTTACAAGGACCTGGATTTGGGTTGATACAAAGTTGTGCTTAATATCGTCAAGTCAAACAATTTGTATTGCATAGGACCTTTAATAAACTGAAAGGTTTGCGGTGACACCATGTGATGAGCAAATCTCTCTTTTGAGTATGTGTGTGGTTCCGAAGGAGCCGGTTGACTCAACGTTTCGGACAGTATGCTCTGTCCGTCGTCAGGAGAATGGACCTTTAATGTTACTTAATAAAAACCATTTACCCGTAGTCCAATTATTAGTGTGGCTGTGCAGAAACATGATATATAGCCGCTGACTGACTAATGGGTCTCTTGGATATGTACACGCCCACAACATATGCCTTCATTTACAAATGCTATTATGGTTCCAGTAGTAGTCAGAAATTAGTCAATAGAAAGGCCGCTGACAAGTGTGTGAAAAAAAACTGCTCGCGAAAATGTTTCACCCGGAAAATATTTTGATTGAGGTCACAGACACCCCCCCCCCCCTCGCTTTTAAGAGTAAAAATAGGGTCAATTATTTCACTGTGGTGCAACTTTGTTTTATTCTTATTACAACATCCCAAGGCGTGGAGGACGGGGGAGAGAGACCGCTGCCTGTATAATGTATATTTACGCGGCTGTATATTTATCTATCTGGCGAAGTCATGATGTTTTTGATGAATTAACAGCCACTAAAACAAATATTTACATTCGTTGGGGCAATGTACCAACAAAATCACAAATTTACCGACAGACCAATGCAGACCAAAATGGTTTTTGGGGTGATGGGGACATGGGTCCTTTTCCCTTTTGGATACGATTTTGGTGGAGTTGAGTGATTCGGGTGGTTTCTATTACACTGTCTTTGGATGGGTCCATAATGGTCTCTCGTCTTGGAATCAGTCGGACACATTCAAGCTGCTGGATCATGTGCTACCGGAGTTTATTTATTTGTTGGGTGTTTTGAGGAAATGTTTGATTGCAGTAAATTTTATGAATGTTAAAAATCGGGCAAAATCTATTGAATTGTTTATCCCCCGACGCAAGAATTTCATCAATCTATACAATTGTTTTGTTATCCCTCGTGATTTATTAATTCACTTTTAAAGGGTTTGTGTATTTTGATGTGATGGAGTTCAAATGTAACCTTTTTAATGATTTTGGTAATTTTTTAATGGAATCGCCGCAATACAAATTACATTTTTTGTTTCCCTCTTTCAGAAGGCACTTTACAGTTCCTTTTATTTCAAGTTTTATGTATATATTTTCACATTCAAAATATATAAGCAAAAATAATATACACAAATTGAATTATACGCACAATTGGGCCGGCCGTTATAGACCATGGAGCGTGCAATGAAAATGGGTCCAGAAATTGAGTTTCGATACGCATATCAGGCATGAGCGTGGAAAAAGTTTAATTTAATAGATAATTACATGTACACTGCTAATCACGAAACTTGTCAGTTATTTGCATTTGAATTATGACATATGAAAATAGCGCCCTCTGTGGTTCATTCTTTGAAAACTGTGTACATTTCAATTGGGGGACTTTTGTATAATATTTGTATAGTTGACATGGGCTATGTCTTTTTTATGTTTCCCCTACCCTGAGCTGTCAAATCGGTCCAGTGGGGGTGGGGAAGGGTTTGGGAAGGGGATTCCATATTTAGGGAATATTTGATGATTTCATTGAAAAGAAATGTACTAATTTTAAAACATCTTGCCTTGAATAAAAGGTCTGAACCTGACTGATCCCCTGCCAGTCCTCTAACCCTTACTCACAGGGTAAGATCAATGGTGTTGTGTGGTGATGTTCCAATTTAATCAGTCACGTGATTAACTTCCAAATTCACCATACATTTCAATATTTTGGGGTTTCGTTTCCCATCCCCCATTTCCTTGCCTTGAGCCCCACCCTCTTTGGACAAGCCTGGATCTACCCCCAGCCTACACCAAAGGCCAATTTATGAATCTTTTATCATCCTTAAAAAGTTTATCATTGGTTATTAATTGTCAATGTATTGTTTAAATATTTAAATTGATAAATACATTATTCTTCATTAATACACATAATTAATTAATAAGTTATTTAAATAAAGGAAATGCGAAACAAAATTATCTTTTGTATGATACTTCTGCTTTATTTTGTCATGGTCATGATACTCCTTTTCCATCCATTTTTGCTTTATAATGAATAATAATTTCATGCAGGATAAAGGATATCCAAACTTCAAGGACTAATTTGCAATGAAAAGAATAATTTTTTTCTGAAGTAAAAACATTCCAACATGTGAACCTATAGTCCCTGGCATTAATTTTTTTGGCTTATAATTGTTGAAGCTTTAGCACTTAAAAAAACCTTTTACTGCTGCATGAAAAGAAAACTAACAGAATTTTTGAATTAAAGATAATGGTTAAAGGGGCAATATCATCACGATCAGAGTAGACTTTCAACGGGTCATGGAATCAGTGTCCTAGCGTAAGATGAACACAGCGGGTGACTGAAAATTACTGGCTCATTTGCTCAGCAGTCTGCAAGGATATTAAGTCATCTGAAGTTGATGGCCAGGGCAACTGTAATGCCATGTGATTTCTTCATAATACGTGTATTATGTAGTACAGCTGATGCATTGAAGAGTGTGTGAAGATTTGCACTTTCATGTGAAAATCTCTCTGCCTCTCCAGCTTCTTCACTGCTGTCTGTATCAGTATCAGTACATCAGGATGTATCTGAGCCAACTGCAGTCTCTACCAGTTCTTTTGCAGCAAGAGATTGGCTATACACCATGTCACTTGTATTCTATGCATGTGATCTTTGAATTATCAGCGTACTTTTCAGACATGTTTTCAGATTGTGGGACCTGTAGTTACTGCAGTCAACTCCCTCCACTTCTTGTACGCACTTGAGAACTGCATTCTCCCCACTCAACTTCATCTTGACCTGAATGTATACGGAAGAAAGAATTATAAATATTTAACAGAAATAGAGGTATAAGGTGAGTAAGGGGATGGGGCATTGTGGACAGAAAGAGAGGGGGAATTAACAAAACTACACACAAAAGAAAAGGTGAAGAGATAGAATGAAACAAAAAAGCAACATGAAACTAGAAAAAAACTTATTTTCTACTTGCACATTAAAGAAACTCCTACTCTATAGACAAATGCATAATATATTTTTTGCGACACATTTTCTGCAAACAGGCCCGACAGGGCAGCCATTGTTGTTGTTGTTGTTGTTGCTGTGCATGGTGCGGCGGGTCATTACCTCACGAGCGTAACAACCCTAGCTATTGGTTCATTACCACATTGTTTAAGCACAATCTTTTCAATCATCTTCAATCAGCCTACAGGAAATACCATGGTACGGAGACGGCCTTAATCCGTGTCCAAAATGACATTCTTTGTGATCTTGACGACAAAAAATCTGTATTTCTTGTACTGCTTGATTTATCAGCAGCCTTTGATACGGTTGATCATGAGATATTACTTTCCCGTCTTGAAGCTGTTGCTGGCATTACGTCATCTACACTGAACTGGATTCGGTCATATTGACACAACAGGACTCAATCTGTCTGCATAAATGGTACATTATCTTCGGATATTCCACTTTTGTATGGTGTACCACAAGGATCTGTACTCGGACCCCTATTCTTCATAATATATACTGGCCCCATCACCAACATAGCTCACAGATACAATTTGCAAGTCCATCTTTATGCTGATGACACTCAAGTGTATTTGTCATTTAACCCAAAACTGCCTGGAGATGAGCATTCCGCAGTAGACCGAATAGAGAAGTGTGTTATTGCGATTAAGCATTGGATGAAGTCTAACAAATTAAAACTCAATGATGATAAAACTGAGCTATTGATCATATCATCCAAAAATCAAAGGAAGCACATTATATCAAAGTCTGTTAAAGTCGGTGAGAGCGTTATCTTGGCTAATTCCAAAGCTCCTTGGTATTGTTTTTGATGACGAAATGTCCATAAAATCACATGTTAATAAAATTTGTCAAACTGGTTATTTTCATCTTCGGAATATTAAGAGTATACGCAAACTTCTGTCAAAAGAGAGTACTGAGAAATTGATTCATGCTTTCATATCATCTCGTTTGGATTGTGGTAATGCTTTGCTCTATGGAATAGCCTACCTAAAAACTTCATTCACAGACTTCAAATAATCCAAAATGCTGCGGCAAGGACCATATTCATGATTCATAAGTCAGATCACATAACATCCTCACTGAAGCAATTACACTGGCTCCCAGTTCAACAACAAATAGATTTCAAGATATGTCTTCTTACATGGAAAGCTCTACGTGGCAACTCACCTTCATATATTCAAGATCTTCTTATCATTCACAACTCTAATCGCAGTGGACTACGCTCAGCAAACCAAAACTTCCTTACTGTACCACATGGAACTTGTAAAACTTTTGGGGATAGGGCTTTTTCTGTTGCAGCCCCTTCCCTTTGGAATATGCTTCCACAAAGTTTAAGACTGTGTGACAATTTTAATTCTTTCAAAAAACTTTTGAAAACTCACCTTTTTGTACAAGCTTATAATGAATGTTAATTTTGTGCATTTTGTTTCATGTATTTATCTTTGTTTATATAATGTTCCATATCTTTGTGTCTTTTTCATTAGGCCAAAAAAAAAAAAAGATGTTGAGTTGCCCTCCACCGAACGACCCAAAAGTGCTGAAATCTCGGGTCGGTTTTTTTTTTCTTTTTTTTTTCCTGTCATTCATAGGCCTATTTATTAATGAAACTTACCAATTTTCTTTGTATAAAACATAATACGTTTGATTTGTGAAATTTTCCACTTTTTTTACCGGTAAATTTACCGGTACCCAAGACTCAATCTACATGTTTTCAAATCGAATGGCCCCGGCCCTCACATGGTGCACTGCCTTCGCACACACTGTGTACCAACGATTGCGACTCAAATCTACGTTTTCCAATCGAATGGCCCCTCACATGATTTCCACTGGCTTCGCGCACTGTTTTGTATGTCAATGATTGCGACTCAATCTACACGTTTTCAAATCGAATGGCCACTCACATGTTGCATGTTGAGCATTGCATGCAATATGGATGAATTTGCTGTGTCAATCACAGCGAAAAGTACAACAAAAATGCTTGGGATACTTTTATTCTGAAGCAAAATTCCTTGCTGATAGGTATACAAATGAAAAACATGGTATGTGGTTTCAGTTCCAATGCATTTCAATCTTAAAATGACAGTCAAGGAGAAAAAAAAAAAAAAAAAAAAAAAATCCCGACCGACCGACCCCTTCAAATATTTTCACTGAAGGGCAACTCAAAAAAAAAAATGTTTTGGCCTTATCACCAGCGCCTCGGATTAGGTTTCTAGATAGATGGCGCTTTATAAGTTTCATTATTATTATTATTATTATCTATGTTAACATCACTCTTCTACCTTTAAATTTCGTTGGTGTTTTGATACTTTTATTGGGACTTGTTAGTTTATGCATATTCATGAGAAAATCAGTGATGTCACCGCGGGATATGACGCAACATCATGATTGATTTGTGCATAACATTTCGCGGAATTCAGTTTCTTTTCAAATGCTAATTGTTGGTGTTGTCTTGGTAACTGAGTTGTGGGCTACCAAGAAGTAAATTGTTTGAGGTAACCACTGTTTTCTTTGGCATGGTTCAGGGATTCAGTTTTGTCAGTGGCGTAAATCCGTGTCGAAAAGTGGAGGGGATGATATTGAAAATCAATTTATGTACCATTTTATTATTTTAAAATTTGTTTTTACACAGGCGTGCCAAAGGATGGTTGAACCCCCGTGGCTTATACACAACTGGCGCACAGCCATTCAGAAAACCTCAGGCTAACAAAGATCACACCCAAACAGGACAAAGAAACAAACAAATTACAATTATTTAAATAAACCAAATTTCCCCCTATTTTCCACGAATTATTCGCTTATTAGCCTACTATTTTTTATTTAATAATAATAATAATAATAATAATAATAATAATGTTTGGACTTATATAGCGCACGTATCCACCAACTGAGTGGTGCTCAAGGCACATTATATTATTACCGCTGCTCATAAGTCTCATAAGGCTCATAAATCATTCCTGAAACCATCTCAGCTCCCTGGGGAGCATACAGCTCAATTGCTGCCATTACAGCGCATATAGGGCTAATCAACCAACTCTGCCCTCACAGGTACCCATTTAACCCCTGGGTAGAGAGAAGCAATTATGGTTAATTGTCTTGCTCAAGGACACAAGTGTCACGGCCGGGATTCGAACCCACATTCTGCTGCTAACACCAGAACTTGAATCCGGTAAGCTAGACCGCTCGGCCACGACACTCCATATTATTTATTTATTTTAAATTTTTCTTTTTACCGCATGACAAATTCTGGGGGTGGGGGATGGGGATGATCCTATGGACCAAATAGTGTCTGGGGGTATATATCCCCTCCATCCATCCCCTCGGGATTTACGCCCGTGGATTTTGTGCATTTTCAGTGCTGCTACGACAATGAGTTCCCAATGTGCTCTCACAAAACAGCGCCCTCATGTGTCAAGGATAAGAATGATTTTTTTTCAAATTACAGTATACTCAATCTTTACTTTACATCTAAAAACAGACTTCCCATTTGTTTTAACTGTCAAGAATCATGCATATGTGTATCTACATAAAGTTGCATTTCACAAGCTCTTTAAAACTACAGCAGTTCACTGATAAGTTTATACTTACCTGGCTCAGGAGATACCGCGATCACCAAGGCGGTTCTCCCAAGGCGAGGCCCGACCATTGCACCGTAGGCTGGGTTGACCTTTGCGATTCCCCCAAATGTGGGGAACTCGGAATTTGTCGTAAGTGTCGTGGCTGAGCGGTCTAGCTTACCGGACTCAAGTTCTGGTGTTAGCAGCAGAATGTGGGTTCGAAACCCGGCCGTGACACTTGTGTCCTTGAGCAAGACACTTGCTTCTCTCCACCCAGGGGTTAAAATGGGTACCTGTGAGCATGCACGGATTACCGCACGGGCAAACTGGGCACGTGCCCCGGGCCCAGGAGCCAATAGGGGCCCTTGGTTTTCAAAAAAAATAAATAATAATAATAATCTTTTAGGGAGGGGGGCCACGGGTCCCTATTAAATGTCAAGGCCCCCCCCCCCATTTTAAAAATATTGGAGTAAATGTGATTTTGTAAATGTATGACTATGGCATTGTTTGAATGTAAATCACGTGTTTAATAAAGCCAATTAAATCACGTAGCCTACAGCGTGACGTAGGCCTATGCTGTGTGGTTGTTTCTGTGCTATTGTGCAACAAAACTATGTAGGCTATCTGGGGGGAGGGCATGCAGTGAGTGCGTGTGCGTGCGCGTGCAGGCTAAGTAGCATAGTACTAGTAGTATTATGCGCGTGTATGGGCCCGTGGTGAATTTGTGCCCAGGGCCTGTGCTCATGGTTGATTAGCCCTACATGCGCTGTAATGGCAGCAATTGAGCTGTATACTCCCCAGGGAGCTGAGATGGTTTCAGGAATGATTTATGAGCCTTATGAGCAGGGGTAATGCGCCTTGAGCACCACTCAGTTGGTGGATACGTGCGCTATATAAGTCCACACATTATTATTATTATTATTATTATTAGGCTATGTCTGCATTGTTGCACTGTATATCTGAATGCGGTCAAATTCTGTCATGTCATTGTCAAAGGCAATTATTATAGGATTGGTACCGGTAATGAACAAATAATCATATGGTATAATTATAATTAAAAAACTTTCTGGATGTAAAGCTTATGCTGGTATTACGTGCACTACCAATGGTGTACCTAAGCCAGTATAGGCCTATACGCTTGGTAACATGTCTGTAAATGCATCCATCCAGTATATAATCAAGATATATGTATACAAACCAACCTGTGAAAGTTCCAGCTTATTTCACTGTGAAAATAGTGAAAACACATGTAGATTGTTCGTATTTATTCCAACGTGGATGACAGAAATTCAATTAGAAATTATTTCACATTTTTGGTCTTTTTTAATTAAACGATAGCGTATGAAACAATAATTCAACGGCTTTTTGATACCATCATTAACTTTACATCATTTGCATAATGTTATTTTACTTTTTTCTTCAAGATTATCAACAGTGTATATGACTTTATAAGGAAGGTACAGCATTGTATAATAAAGTACTTTCGCTTCAGCTCTCTAGTTGTCAAGAAATATATCCTTAAGTAACACTGTAAACCCTTATGAGAAAACTGTGACATGTTTGCATATTACAAAAAGTTGCGGACGGCAATATATTTATAAATTTGAAAAACATTTCTCTAACTAAAGATGACAGCAATTCAGACGAAATAATTTCATTAAGGATGACTGAAATGTGTACCAAATGTACACCAAGAAAGTCTTGCGATTCGTTTATGTAATAATCTGGTCATTACCAATGTTATACCTTCCTTTCAAATGTGAAGTGTTAATGTAAGCATTTTAGTCCCCACACGAGACATAATTATTAGTCAGCAAAGTCGGCGCCTGGTTGTATATACTTATATGCACGGCATGAAGGAATAATTGGTTTATTTGAAAACTCTTTGTATCAACAATCATACACGCGCTTATATATACAATCGTACCACTGTAGATAGGCATTTTGCTAATGGGGTTTTGTGGGCGATGGATGCAATCGAGAAAACATTACGTGATGTGGGTAATGAAGGAAGAGAAAACAATGCATTGGTATATAAGACCTGTTCACACATAAACCAGGACAATGTCGCTAGATACTTGATGTATTTTATACATTTCAGGGTGTTTTAAGGGTTTTAATCACCTAGTCCTTTCCCAGTGGGTGATACCGAACTGTACCACCATTGGCGGATCCAGGGCGGGGGGGGGGGGGCTAAGGGGGCTGTAGCCCCCCCCCCAAAAATCGTTTTTAAAAAAATTAAAAAAATTAAAATTAAAAAAAAGGGAGAGAAAAAGAGAGAGAGAGAGAGAGAGAGAGAGAGGGGGGAGGGGAGGGGAGAACACACTCCTATTCCCACAGTGTGCAGGATAAACATAAGGATGTGACCTACTTAGTACTGTACTGAAAAATAATTGTTTTTGATTCTCATCCCCCCCCCACCCCCTAAAAATGTTCTGGATCCGCCCATGACCACACACTGGGGATGGGACTAGGTGATAAAACCCCTTCCAACACTCAACAGAACACGGAATCAGAGTGCTAGTTTTAGATTAACTCAGTGACTGAAATAATATCCCACATGATAAGGTCATATTACCGTTGCTGCTGTATAAATGAGCCAGTAATTTTCAGTCGCTGTGTTCATCTTAAACTGGGACACCGATTCCATGCCTTGTTGAAAGTCTGCTCTGATCGTGACGATATTGTCCCTTTGTTGTTCATCTTGATTCAAATATAGTATAGTCATACTCGTAGAAGCCATCATGAACACATTTTGGGAACCTGGACACGTAGGCCTACTCCTGTCCCCTCCCAACAGAGGTCTGTTTCCCCGCTAAGAGTTCGGATCTCTTAGAAACAAAAATGCCCTATACTATAGTTCCCCCTCTGGCAATGCCGGTGCCCGTAAGTCACCCCAGTTTTAACCACCTCTCTATAGCTACTGCTGAATCGTCTATGTTGTACCTAGTCTTCGTGCTATTTCAATGACTACTCTTTTATCGATCAGACCTGCGGCGACACTGCGTGCAAGTGTAGTCTCTGTCTTTACAAATCATATTAATGCAGTATCGTGTATTTCCTTTTGGGTTGTAAACGACCATAATCAAGTAATGAATGCCTACATATCATTTAAGTGATATATGGTTCAGCAACACTATATAACGTCAAACATCTAGCGACAATACATGCGTGCTGCATGCACGGTCAGTGCACACATAAAATCTCCCGATACCTTGAAATTAGCTGTTATGGCATACTGTTTACTGTTTACCGTTTCATATATTGGGCTCACATACATAACTCTGGTTTCTGTACTCTTTTCTTTTGTGTTCAATTCACACCTGACTAAACTTCTGCCCACTCTTGTGCTTAAGTCTGTGTGCTTATATCGTCCATTTTGCCTTTTGAGAAAGAACCTGCTAGGTTCGAAACGTAAAGGCCAATAACAACTATTTTGCGTTTATATATTACACATATATGTATATTTTCATATAAAACTGTACCTGTTTATTCAGTGACTGATTTCTAATCACCAACAGCTGTTGTATACATTACTCGAAATGTGTGTCAGTTTTAGATTGTGAATTGCGCAAATTATATTTCCTTTTCCTTACCGTTAAGTATTTAGCTGTCCGTTCATTTATTTCAACTTATCAGCCCAAAACAGTCCTATGTCAACTAAAGTTCGACCCATGGTATCCTAAAACCGATTCGTATTCTGTTTTCATTGTTGTTTTATCAAAATTAACAAAAGTCCGACGAAACAGCATCCTCCCTATAATGCGTAATCCTTGTGCACTCGGTAATACCCCCAATGACAAATCCTGGCCACACCACTGATGGGCGGATCCAGGGTGGCAAAAGAAGGGGGCACACGTCAAAAAGAAGAAAAACATAAACATTTATGCAAAATGTGCATACATTATAATATAAAAGGGGAACCCCCAACTCCTCAATCTATGACGCAACTGCTCTGTTTGTTGTTTACAGGTAACCCTGGTGACACTCTTAGCACAACATTAAACATGCGGTTCTTTTCATGTAAACATCCTTATTAAATAAGAATAGGTGTCTGTTGTTCCCCATGTCTGGCACTTTATATCTCTGACAAGAAGAGATTTTTAACGAGCACTCCTTCCGTATCAGCACGGCAGTTGTTAGATTGTGTTCCTGTCATACCTGACGTGAAATGTCAGGGTTCATAGTACGATCAAAACAACCGGTTGATGAGCAGCAAGGCTTTGCTACTAGCGCGAGGAATTTACATATCTATATTGGTATGCACTAGAAAAATAACCTACTCTTTTGTAGGAAGCTGTAACGTGAAAAGGGCGGGATTTCAAAGCCATTATAAACCTTTGGTCAAAAAATGTGTCAATGCATCAAAACTTTGTAAGAGATATAATGTATACAAACCAACCTGTTAAGGCAGCTTATTTCAACAAGAACACAATTTATTGTAAACTCATTCAGATTTATGCGTATCCATTCCAACGTCGAATAATCTGTCGTCGGCGGATGACAGATATTACATTTGGAAATTGTTTCATTAATTTTGCTAAAACGATAGCAAACCTAAGACAGACATATTTCAAGAGATTTTTGATACCATTATCAACTTGACACAAAGTATATGGTTCATGTCATACTGTGAGCAATTATGTTTTTCAAGATTGTATATATTAATGGCTTTAAAGTAGCCCGCCACAAAATGTAGCCCCACATTAGCGCTTCTATTTATCAAGCTGGTCCCTTATAAAAAATTCACTGTAGTTTTACTGTACTAAATCTATAGTTGTACTGTAGTATGTAAAATTTTACTATAATAATTGTAGTAAAAATGAAGTAAGAATGAAATAAAACTTCAAAAATAGTACATTTTAACTATAACAGTACTGCAATTAAACTGTAGTGGATTTTTGTAAGAGGTTGTTGTTCAACCTTCATAAGGTGTCGTGGCCGAGCGGTCTAGCTTACCGGACTCAAGTTCTGGTGTTAGCAGCAGAATGTGGGTTCGAAACCCGGCCGTGACACTTGTGTCCTTGAGCAAGACACTTAATCATAATTGCTTCTCTCCACCCAGGGGTTAAATGGGTACCTGTGAGGGCAGAGTTGGTTGATTAGCCCTATATGCGCTGTAATGGCAGCAATTACTCCCCAGGGAGCTGAGATGGTTTCAGGAATGATTTATGAGACTTATGAGCCTTATGAGCAGGGGTAATAATATAATGCGCCTTGAGCACCACTCAGTTGGTGGATACGTGCGCTATATAAGTCCACACATTATTATTATTATGATTATTATTATTATAAAAATTAAAATAAAGAGTATGTATTTGGTATTTATATTTAAAATTTGACATTTTTCTCATGGTATAAAATACCTTAGGTTATTACATGTACATTAGGGATATATTATAAAATACCTTAGGTTATTACATGTACATTAGGGATATATTATAAAATACCTTAGGTTATTACATGTACATTAGGGATATATTATAAAATACCTTAGGTTATTACATGTACATTAGGGATATATTATAAAATACCTTAGGTTATTACATGTACATTAGGATATATTATAAAATACCTTAGGTTATTACATGTACATTAGGGATATATTATAAAATACCTTAGGTTATTACATGTACATTAGGGATATATTATAAAATACCTTAGGTTATTACATGTACATTAGGGATATATTATAAAATACCTTAGGTTATTACATGTACATTAGGGATATATTATAAAATACCTTAGGTTATTACATGTACATTAGGGATATATTATAAAATACCTTAGGTTATTACATGTACATTAGGGATATATTAACGAGTTTTAGTTTTAATCCTCAGAGTATAAAATAAGGCTATTGCCAAATGTCAAATCAGTAACTAAATCTGAGTATAATATTTCACGCATGTGAGAATCGGTGGAGCCAGCTAAGAGTCATTGCCCTCTTCAATATTAAAATAGTGGAATTTTATTTCATCGTATAGGCTATATCACCTTATGCATTTTTCGCGCCTGTCGCCTGTGTAGGTTTTTCAACCCACACACTAAAAAAAAAAAAAAGAAAGAAATAAACAGAATGAAATCTCCTGTCATTTTTATACAATAAGCTGTTTTCTTTGTCTATTGACTATATTTCGTTATGAATATTAAATTCAAATCATATTGCATACATGCAATATGAATGTCTATGAGTTGACATTTTTGGTTGTTGATTTTTGTATTCTTTCCCTTGTGTCCCTGAGCCATGAAGAAATACATAACATATTTGGGGAGAATACACATTTTTTACTGAAAAGAGCTCACTGAAATTAATCACTTTCCCTGGAATATCCAATCTGTGATTGCATGCACTTTGATATTAACTTAACAGGAATAAGGCAACACAATTATCGAGTCAAACTTGTTTAGCTGGAGATGATATCAATCTACCTTTGACATCATTTTATCTGAGGTGCTGTAACTTTAATAAAAGTCAAATCATTTTATTACAAAGGTCATTCTTTCCTAAATTCTTCGTTAGAAAAACCAGTATGCAAATTCTGAAATAATATATATTTTTTTCTTATCAACTTTCGTAGGTTGGTCGTTTAATGTATTTTACCAATAGCTAGTTTACCTTCCTTGAGTTGAATGGGTGTTGTACAATATTCTATATATGATGTGACCAATGGCATCACATGTTTACAAAAAAGAGCCCCAAAGATCAAACTGCACCGGGCACAAAATGTACACTGGTCTATGACAAGAAACCATCAAATGTACACTGGTCTATGACAAGAAACAATCAAATGTACGCTGGTCTATGACAAGAAACCTGTCAAATGTACACTGGTCTATGACAAGAAACCATCAAATGTACACTGGTCTATGACAAGAAACCATCAAATGTACACTGGTCTATGACAAGAAACCGTCAAATGTACACTGGTCTATGACAAGAAACCATCAAATGTACACTGGTCTATGACAAGAAACCATCAAATGTACACTGGTCTATGACAAGAAACCATCAAATGTACACTGGTCTATGACAAGAAACCATCAAATGTACACTGGTCTATGACAAGAAACCATCAAATGTACACTGGTCTATGACAAGAAACCGTCAAATGTACACTGGTCTATGACAAGAAACCATCAAATGTACACTGGTCTATGACAAGAAACCATCAAATGTACACTGGTCTGTGACAAGAAACCATCAAATGTATACACTGGTCTGTGACAAGAAACCATCAAATGTACACTGGTCTATGACAAGAAACCATCAAATGCACACTGGTCTGTGACAAGAAACCATCAAATGTACACTGGTCTATGACAAGAAACCATCAAATGTACATGTACACTGGTCTATGACAAGAAACCATCAAATGTACACTGGTCTATGACAAGAAACCATTACATCTGATATTTTGAGATATCAGCAGAAAAATTCTTAATTTGATTTATCTTTTGAATAATGCACTAACATTATTCATCTAAAAAAAATTTTTTTTTAAATGTGGAGAATTACAAAATATACAAACTCTGCATACAAATACACACACTTATGCCCGGCGGGAAATCGCCGTGGTACTCAAAAGGTCACGTAAATTCTAAACAAGTCATATGGTTTATTGCTAATGGCAAGAAAACAAGTTGTAAATTTTTATGTGGTTTTAAGATCGAGAAGGGGTACCGAGCTTCCTGTGAACTTATTCCGTGTCATTTTCTTTTCCATGAAAAGTGTCACTTAAAATTATCACTTGGCGTGATAACATCCCACGTTAAAATGCATAGGGTCTGCACACAAAGCTGATTATAGTTTATTTTCGCTATTTTCTCATAAACCAAACGACCAGATCAACTGATAAATTTATGGTTGCATAAAAGCGTTGTGTTTGATATATCTCTTCATGTATGAAGGTCTATGTCCCGTGAGGTTTGCAATGACGTCACATACGTCATCATTCCTTTTTATCATCTTTACTAATTATCCCGTATATCCCGTGTGTTACACGTAGTCACAACTAATATATTAAATTAACATTACACAACTGTATGGTCTATGAAGTTTATTTTTGCATTGATGTTTTTTAAAAGATGTAAGTAAACACTGTTTACGATGACACCATGTAGAAATTCTCTTTTGAGTAGTAAGACGAGTCAGAATGAAGATGATCAGAGCATACTGATCGAAACGTCGAGTTGTAACCAGCCTTTTTTTTCCTTCAGAACTAGGTACTACTCAAAAGAGAATGTCTACATGGTGTCACCACAAAGAGTCTTTACTGATCCTTTTCACCATGCAAAGCCACAAGTCTTAGTTAAAATATGTGTTAATTTTGTGAATATCTCCTCCAGGAAAGTAATTAGAGAACACTGATTTGTGTGTATGTATGTGAAATTTCAAGCAATATCATGCATTTTTAAAATGTGCAAAACACTGTGTATGTGAATGCATTGCATTGATTATCAATGTAAATTTAATTTGAAAAACTGATTTCACGAACTTGAGTTTTTTTCTAGGGTAATTTGAGACATTGATTTTGGCAGTAGTTTATAAAGTAAATGTTAATTGAACATTTATTTTTATGGAATATTTGATACCACTGTATCATCTTGTTCAATGTTAAACCGTCATCATTTATTTCTGTTAATATTACCAAACGTTTTACCTTCCTTCAAAAGACCTGGTAAAACATTGGTAAAATTAAACAACAAACAAGGATAAGTAAAGACTGACACCATGTAGAATTTCTCTTTTGAGTAGGAAATAGTTCAGAAAAGAACCGGTTGGTTACAACTCGACGTTTCGATCAGTATGCTTTGATCGTCTTCAGGAGAATGAAGAATAAAAACTTGTATACATAAAACGTCTGGAAGTAAAGTTGGCGACAGTGGCAGAATTAAATTTCAATATTTCGAACTGAAGTATGTCATTTTAAAAGGAAAATAAGTCAAACTGAACTGAAATCATAATAATATGTTGACCATAAACTGAAGATTTCACTCTGTTTAATTTTTTTTTAAATTTTAAATTTTTATGTTGTATTATTAAAGTCACAATCATGAGCTTATGGCCAGCCAAATCTGGCCTAGGAGTGACCAAAATCATAACAGTTTTAGCATTTAAAAAGACCCTGTAATATTTTACAACACTTGCACGTACAGTTTGAATGAGCACAATGACCTTTTGCCACAGGTGTTGATGTAAGGCTAGTAAAAATCTTTCTTTTTGAAAAGGAAAAAAAAATCCATTTCGGGCACTGAACCCGAAACAACGATTTACTGTCGGGCAAAATGTTTAAGAATTGATTATTTCGAGTTAAAGACTGGATCGTTGTTCAGTCCTGTTTTGGAGTTTTCTTAGCTGGCGACTTGGCCGGGGAATACTAATCACTATCCGCTCGATTCTATCTTCAAAGAATATCATTATTAATATTAACTCGTACGTTTGGATTAAACACACATAAAAGGAAAGGTACAACTTTAGTAACAAATTTACCCAGTAACAAATTTACCGAATTATAGTCCAAAATCGACCTTGATGTGAGGTTGGTATAAAAGGTACCAATTATTCAGAAAAAAATGATTATGTCCGAAGTACAAGAAGTTTTAAAATATAAAAAAGGGACTCTAAGCAAATATCAATAACACTGGTCAACAATTTCGTCTGCTTCGGAGATAAAATGTGCTATTTATTATGGATTTTGATGTGCTGAATTCAAATATGACAATTAAAATTGCTGATTGGCTACTGTTTCCAAGATATTTAAGTTTTTACATTTTACGTACTATGTATATGGTGTACATAGCAGATTTTTAATCATGAATTATCATACGCTATTCCCATACGTGTACACATGTACATGTAGATCTTGAAAACTAGAGCCAATCAACAATTTTAAGCATCATTTCCATTCTCAGTGACCCATAATTAGTCAAGCTTCATTTGTTTCGGAAGCATTTTGGCTGTAGACCAGTGTAATTTACCTTTTCCGATTTTTAGAGAGATTTTGTCATTACTAAAATAAACTACACAAGTTTTATCACCTCAACCAAAGGTAAAATATTGTTGACAGTCATTTTGTCTGAATCCCTTTTGCCTCGAATTTAGACAAGCTTAAAGGGTGCACCCCACTAAATAGTAAGGAATTCATGCGCCAAGCTGTTTATCATAAAGTGTATGTCCTCAAATTTTTCTGAAAAACAAAGATTTGATGAGGCCTATACATTTGATGGATTGTGTAAAAATGGCCCAATATCATAACCTGGGGGTCCTTGGCTTTCAACTTTGAGTATTTTGGACACACTAGGCCCTGAAAAAGTGGTCCTAATTTGATTTCAAGCGTAAGGCCTTTTTCCAAAATGGCTGTTTTTCAGTGTGGACGTTTTCACTACTGTAGAGGGTGGTTTTCATTGGGATGAGGATAACTTCCTGGAAACCTGGACTTTAGACAGTAAATAGAGAAGAAAATAAAAGGTTATATATCGATCAATATTTTTTCTTTTGGTTTTAAAAACTGTGGGACTAAGTATTTTTTAACGATTTTTGAATATTTTGTGTTTAACACTGTTTACTATGGAAGTTTATTTAGTGGGGTGCACCCTTAAGGTCCATTGAGGGAAAAGAAATGGCCCTCTTACGTTAATACGTGCAACAGCACCTATGTATTTGTTGGTGTTATTTACACAGTTTGCATACTGAAGGTGATTTGTTTTTAAAAGGAATAGGATCAGTTCTTGCCCCCATCAGTGGACCTCCATTTTGTCTGAATTCACAGCTTTAGGGTTCAGAGAAAGTGATGTTTTACAATATTTTTCCTGGGATTAGAAAATAAAATTGTATGTATGTTTCCTTATGGCATAACCTCTCTCAAAATGGTGAAAAGTCAATTATAAATATCTGCACAGAAAGCATCTTTAATAGGCATTTTACCTCGAAAAATCATTATAACGACAACAACGTCATTTCCACTTAGAATCGCATCTGTTTTTCAAAGTGCACTTTTGATTCGAGCTTAAGTACATAACGTCACAGCATCTCACTCCTTTTCATAGTTTGAAGTACTTTCTGCCGAGATTGACATTTAATATTGCCTTTCTGACTTCATGGTTAGTGAAAACTGAAGTATTTGTTTGTTTGTTTAGTTGCTATACGTGCTTTCGTTTCCCTTCTTTGTTGTTCACTCGCTTGTTTTTGCAGTTTTCGAGAAAGTACTCTGAAATTCTCACTCATGTAGTAAGTACTATGGGCATGTTTGTTTACATTTTGCTAGAATACATGTTGCTTCATCATGTTTTGATTCCTTGCTTGTTTTTGCAGTTTTCAAGAAAATACTCTGTGATTCTCACTAATGTTGTACATGGGTAGGCCTGTAAAATGTGTATTTACTTTTTGCTAGAATACACGTCAGTTTGTTTTATTCTGTTTTGACTGCTTGCTTGATTTTGCAGTTTTGGAGAAAATATTATGTGATAGTCGTTCTGTTGTATATGTAATATCACTTACATAGTATTTAATATCACTTACATAGTATTTATTTGTATAATATTTGTTATTGTGCTTTTGTTTTCTTTGTCTGTTCTCCGCTTGCTTGTTTTTGCAGATTTCAAGCAAATATTCTGTGATTCTCGCTATTTGGGTATAGTATGTGAGTATGTTTCTTTACTTTTTGCTAGAATAAATGATGTTTTATTCTGTTTTGTTTCCTTACTTGATTGTACAGTTTTCGAGAAAATATTCACTCAATAAATGACATTTATTCCAATGTTAACAACAAGCAACAATATAACAGCAATATATCATACATGTATTATGTATACAAAAGTATTTTTTGAATTATGAGTAACTTATCAAACTTATCAATCAATATATTTTGTACAGTGAATACATACAATGTAAGTTGATTAGAAAATATTGCTAACATTAGAGAAAGTAGGGAAGCTATAAAATGGTTTTTTACTCTTCCCATTTTGGCAGACAAAACAAATTTTACAATTACAGTTACATAAATACTATGTGATGTTCGCTTTTTATATGTAATATCATTTAAATAACATATGTTTGTTATGCGACTTTTATGATTAATTTAATTTAATAATTGCTTGTCTATTAAAGGGAATTATGTAAAGGGGAGGTACAACATTGGTCATGTTAAACGGCAAAGCTATTATTTACATGTTTGTTATGACCTATGAATCAAGATAAAATTTAAACAACCAACCTTTGAAAGTATATCTAGACCTTTAAAATAATAATAATAATAATAATAATAATAATAATAATAATAATAATAATAATAATAATAATAATAATAATAATAATAATAATAATAATAATAATAATAATAATAATAATAATAATAATAATAATAATTCCTGTGGTAGTGGGAGCACTGGGTACAATCCCGAAGGCGTTGGAGAAACATCTCAAGGAGATAGGAACATCTGTTAGAGTAGAATTACTACAGAAGGCGGCACTCTTAGGGACAGCAAGGATTCTGCGAAAGACACTCGAGATCTAAGGCTACGGGACGTAGCTTGACTCGAGGTGTAACCGGCAGAAAGGAAAACAAGATCTTTCTTTTCATGCTGTGCTAACGCGAAATAATAATAATAATAATAATAATAATAATAATAATAATAATAATAATAATAATAATAATAATAATAATAATAATAATAATAATAATAATAATAATAATGCATTTATAATGCGCCATCTTTCTAGGCATGCCTATTCCGAGGCGCAACAATAAGTAAGATTTCATGACAGAATCTCAGTAACACAGCTAAAAAAGTTATTAAAAAATCACTGATCATTAAAAACACTGATGCCATTTAAATATATGGTTAGATAACCAGTTTACGTCACCAACAATTTGACATCAAAGTGTGTACAAAATGAGCTGTGTACATGTATATACACTTACTGGCCATAAGTATTGCAACAATTTATTTTATTTTATTTACACTACTTAAGACTTCTTGAAAGTGCCTGTGTTTTGAAGTCAATGTTCTTTTTTACTGTTCTTGCTCGGAAACAAAGTCCTTCAATACTGTGTCGGGTAACCACGTGACCTGATAATTGCGGCCATCCCTCTAGGCAATGTCTCGTACAAATTCACGTTGCAATACTTTTGGCCAGTGAGTGTATCTGTACTGCTCTATGTATATGTACTGGTCTATATTGAATGTATACTATTCGCCTTCACGATACATGAAGGTGATGCTGTAATTCTCACAACCACACTCTGTAGCTTACATGCTGCATGAACCAGCGAGAAGTTTCCAAAGAAAAGTTCATTCCTGACGTAAAGAATAATTAAATGGATAGTTATTAATGAATAGCTATTCCCATTAATTTACTTAAAATTCAATGACATTTGAAAGCGAAGTTGCCCCCGCAAACGGACCAAATAAGGCAGGTTACTATTTAATGAGCATGTACATGTACACGACCTCAGGGAATAACACATATTAAGGTGGCTGACTCATGAATAAGCTGAATAGATATATAATATGCAAGTGATACTCAAGTAGCGACATCTGACAAACAAACAAACAAACAAACACCCCAACAAACACCCCAACGAACAAACAAACAAACAAAAACAAGAGTTAGAGTAGACAACTCAGTAACGACATCTGTAAAAATTTAAAAAAAATAAAAATAAAAAAGCAAAACAAAACAAACAAACAAACAAACAAAAAACAAGAGTTAGAGTAGACAACTCAATCATTTGCATAAACCCACAGGTCATTTGCATAAACATGACTGTGTGTTCTTTTGCTAAATATTATTCGTTCTTATGCCAATAAAGAATTTCTCCAATAACATCAATGAAATGCCGCTCAAAGTTGTTGTCCTCTTTCGGCTGCTCCCGTTAGGGGTCGCCACAGCGGATCATGATCCGCATATTTGATTTGGCATATGTTTTTTACGCCGGATGCCCTTCCTGACGTAACCCTCCCATTTATCCGGGCTTGGGACCGGCACTAAGCATGCACTGGCTTGTACATCCCCAGTGGCTAGGTTCAATTCGGCCCTCGCAGCAATTATGGTAAAATGTCTTGCTCAATGACACAAGCACCATGGTCGCGGCAAGGCTTCGAACCCACACACTCTGACGACTCAGCCATCAGAACACAAATCCGATGCACTAAACCGCTCGACCATGGCACCCCACCGAAATGCCGCTCAAAGTATTTGTCAATATTACGTTGACTGATTGTAGAAATGATATTATAATATTTTTGTATTTATATACGGCTCAATACTACGGCTTAATATAGGCTAAGCGTATGCAATATATACTTTCTCGGAAATTACATCATTTTGCCTTCTGCATTGTATTCAAATACACCAGCTGTCCTATACAAAACTTTTATGCACAATATAATTATATAGAGCTATATTGTACCTTTTCATGTCTGTTTTAGTAATGGTTCATTTAGATGATTATTACTGGTAGGTGGACCGTGTATAGTGTATTTGTAGCGCAAGTGAAAACTTCATATAAAACAAAACATGATGTTGTGGAAGACTTGGAATGTTTAAATCGTAACAATTAAATTACAAACAATTACGAAGTCTCCTAGAGCTACTGGAAATGATTCCACTTTCTTAAAAATGACAGCACCTCATACCTAATTATTTCTAGGGAATATTAATACTATCATCAGCTTTACAAACAAAGTTTATCACAAATCGAGAAAAAAAGGTAATAGGCGTATTTTTTAATTACCAATTCTATTCTTTACCTTTAGGCATGTAACAATTCGCATATAAAATCTAACGATAGTCTTAGCGTCATTTGTCCAAATTTAATTTTCCACTTTTGTATCCCAATTTGTTTGAAATATTTTGTCCCCCTTTTTGAAATCAAGTTCTCTACTGCTCTTCAGACAAAAGCTAGGAGCAATTGGGAGCGGGGAAACTGGGAACCCAAAAGTGAAAGTTTGCAAAATCCTCCGGTCGTTTTGGCGTTTGTCACAGAATGCGGTTTCTGAATATATAATTGTTTCTTGTTGAAACTTAATTAACCGAAATTATACCCATTTTTTCCGCACACAAAAACATAATTTATCGTCCTTTCATGTTTTCCAAGACAATTTGACGACCAAATTTGTCATGATTTGACAACATCAGTTATATTAAGCAACTTGTTATATGCCATTATATTGTGCAGTAATTGGAAACGTGTGTATTTCACTGTCTGTTCCCATTGTTGACCATACAGCTGTCTTCAGATACATGTCGCCACATTATCGAAACGTACAGTATGTCTCGTATAGAGTGCCATATGTTCTATGAATGTGTACAATATTTGCAGTCTGTATATAGTGGTACTATATGATTTCGTACAAGCTTCGCATTATGTGACAATATGCAGATGCAATGCTTGAGTGAAGATCTGGTAAAAAGAAAAATCTATAAAACTGTGGCAGGGATAGGCCGCATGGTTCACGGGCCCCGCGCAGTTGTGGAGACAACTGCCAAAAAACATACAGCCGCTGTTTTGCTTAGCCAGTATATGGAAAATACAAAATTGATTTTGATGCTCAGAACACCGGCGTAACATCATTACAATTTAGAGTGATAAGGCTGCATCAATACTGTGGTTAGTTGACAGTGTGTTGCATGCTTAGAATAGAATATCTTTGAATTATCTGAATTAAAGCACATTTGCTTATGTGATTAAAAAGTCTAACTCTGAGATAATCGTTACCAGCCACATGATCCATTCAGTGGTAACAAGACTTACTGATAAAACGAAAATGCTTGAAAGTTATTTAGTTTATTTTGGGTGAATTGTAATGATTTCGCCTGCTTTCTGGAGTGTCGTGGCCGAGCGGTCTAGCTTACCGGACTCAAGTTCTGGTGTTAGCAGCAGAATGTGGGTTCAAATCCCGGCCGTGACACTTGTGTCCTTGAGCAAGACACTTAACCATAATTGCTTCTCTCCACCCAGGTGTTAAATGGGTACCTGTGAGGGCAGAGTTGGTTGATTAGCCCTATATGCGCTGTAATGGCAGCAATTGAGTTGTATACTCCCCAGGGAGCTGAGATGGTTTCAGGAATGATTTATGAGCCTTATGAGCCTTATGAGCAGGGGTAATAATATAATGCGCCTTGAGCACCACTTAGTTGGTGGATATGTGCGCTATATAAGTCCACACATTATTATTATTATTATTATGTTTTAAAACAATGGCCTTCATTGGTCACCGTACGCATATACATGCAATAACATTTCCAAAACACAGCAAATATTGTTATAATGCTGAGGTTATTGATGGAATTACTGATGGAACTAATTTGATTTCAATGTCTGGACGCAAGAATTCAATCGTTTAAGAGGAAGTGTGTAAAAGTACAAATCACCCTGTATGAGTGCTCTCCGTGTGTTTTGGCTGTACACATTCGGAGAATGCTTTTTAATACTTTTCCCATGACTTCAAAACTCTGCATTAAACTGAAACATTTACAGGTTGGTTGTTTAAAGGGACAATATCGTCACAATCAGAGCAGACTTTCAACAGGGCATGGAATCGGTGTCCTGGTTTAAGATCAACACAGTGACTGAAAAGTACTGGCTCATTTATGCAGCAGCAATGGTAATATGACCTTATCATCTGAGTTTCAGTCACTGAGTTAATCTAAAACTAGCACTCCGATTACCATGCCCTGTTGGTCGTGACGATCATTGCTCCTTAAAGAGGGGTACACCATTGATACTATTACCGAAATAAAACTGGGATGAATATGATGGTAATGGTATTCTAACATCCTGTCTGATCTGATTTCATATTCGCAAAAACATTAATAAACATTCCAATTTAAGTAATTTGCAGTGTAGGAGCTCTCCATGTAGGAGACTCCTGAAGACGATCAGAGCATACTGATCGAAACGTCGAGTTGTAATCAAATACTTCTTTTCAGAACTACTCAAAAGAGCATTTCAACATGGCGTCACCGCAAACAGTCTTTACTTAACCCTATTGCCATGCAAAGCTTCAAGTCTTAATTCCAGTTTAAAATGATCACCAGCCTGTGATCGCTTGTCACACTTCTTAACCAATGCCAACTTAATGTGATTCATACCTTCTAATGCAAATTGTGGTACGAACTGCAATATAGGATTCTAGTCGCCCTGCCGTCCTCGGACAAACTCGCCGGTCGAAAGCTGAAGACGTCTGCACTAGAGGCCATAGGGCCTTAGCGAGCGGGGGAGGGGGGCGTGGGGGTGTAACACCCCTTCAATAATTCTTCTCAGTCAGCATTTAGAGCCTCAGCATCAAAGGTACTAGAACAAGGGTTGGTCCTGAATACATTTTCAGTCGGCAAACCTAGAGCTATGGGTTTGCCGACTGCAAATGTATCGCGTTTCTAAGCACTGTAAATTTGGTGAGTTGTTTGTTTGTTTGTTAAAAGTCGTTCATAAGCTGCGGTTTCGGGTGGCAGTTATCCCTACCCCCCCCCCCCCACCCCTTGGGCGACTTTACAGAGTGTCCATTTTGGGGGAAAACCAAGTAAATTTGTCTGGTCATATTAGAGTTGTGTCGGTAAATTTACCAGCAAAAAAAAAAAGCACCCCCCCAACTCTGATGTCAGTCGGGCAAATTGGCTCCACGCCCCAAAGAAAATGCCTTCGCTACGCCCCTGGGAGGCCATGTGTGGGTTTGAGTCCGAACTAAGTCGCCTGTGGATTAGCTTCCCCCGCAGACTCGCAAATACCTCGAGTATGAAGACCGTAGGTGCCTGGCGAACTTCAATTCTAGTCAATTGTAATTCAACAAGATGTGACAAGACTTAGACAATGTCTCACTCGTCTATTACTATTGCTTTAAATCATGAACTGATCTAATCATGTACACATTTGAGTATGTAAATGTCTCCATGGTCAGACCCAAGTATCCCGATCAAGCTTAAAGGGGCAGTATATTGTTAGTAAACGGTCTTTCTGCTGTGGCGAACAAAGATATACCGTATATCAAGTAACTGACGTGTGAAAGTTTTAGCTCATAACGTTGTGTCGTTATATAACGAGAAAATAGTGAAAATGAATTCAAACATTTCAAACTCGACATCAAACACGAACTTCTATTCATTTATTTATTTTCCACTTATACATCAAAATGTTCACAGTGGTTATTTAGAGAAAAAACATCATAAGCGGAGTAACTTTGGGCGATAACACGATAATATCGAATATCGTGATAGCTTTTTTATTCGATTACGATATCGAGAACCTTTTTAAGTTATCGAGATATCGGTAAATCGCGATTAAAAAATATATATTGCGATTAAAAAAGAAGAAGTGAGAAACAAAAGCGAACTACTTCAGAAGTACATAGCCTACTCACTACGTAAACGAATTTGTAGAGGAGTGCATATATACCTGTGGTTATCGGCTCTAAAGCAATAATGCATGAATAAAATCAAAATAATCGCGATACTATCGACAATCGCGATATATGTTTGCCGATATATCGTGGATGAAAAATCCATATCACCCAAGCTAAGAGCGCAGGGTCATCTAGAAACCCACGGGGCTCGTATCAATGACCATTTGTAGGCGACAGTGGTGCAGTGGAAATACTAGTCAATACAATTTTCAATTTACTTTATTTCTCATGGAGGGCAATAAGGGGCAGCGAAAGTGGCAAATAAAAAATAAAGAGTCTAGCCTAATGTCTTGACTCTGTAATTGGTGCCGTAAGTATCAAGAGTTACTTGAGTGATATAAACACACAAAAACACAGGAGTTAAAACGAGGACAAAACACTTGACAGCATTATTCAGTCAGGCAGAGAGAGCTGACTTTTAGAGGTGGGATCGAGGGTACCTGGAGACAAATTGAACGTGGGTGTTATTCATACAAAAACGAATCCATTAAAAACATTCAGAGAAACGACTGTACAGTTTGTTATCAACATTTGGACGTAAAGTATTAGATTTGTTTTTTCTTAAAATGAAAGCACCTCAGAAAAAAAGGTTTTGAAGGGTAATTATTATTGTTATTATTATTACTTTGATAATTTATGTTTTTTGAGAATGCAACAAGTTTACACAGCCCTTAAAGGGACGCTATCGTCACGATCAGAGCAGACTTTCAACAGGGCATGGAATCGGTGTCCTTGTTTAAGATGAACACAGTGACTGAAAATTACTGGCTCATTTATGCAGCAGCAACGGTAATATGACTTTATCATAATAATAATAATAATAATGTATAGATTTATATAGCGCACGTATCCACCAACTAAGTGGCGCTCAAGGCGCATTATATTATTATCCCTGCTCATAAGGCTCATAAGGCTCATAAATCATTCCTGAAACCATCTCAGCTCCCTGGGGAGTATACAGCTCAATTGCTGCCATTTCTAGCGCATAGAGAGCAAACCATCTCTGCCTTCACAGGTACCCATTTAACCCCTGGGTGGAGAGAAGCAATTATGGTTAAGTGTCTTGCTCAAGGACACAGGTGTCACGGCCGGGGCTCGAACCCACACTCTGCTGCTGGCAACACCAGAACTTGAGTTCAGTGCGCTAGACCACTCGGCCACGACAATCCACTTTTCGTGCATTATACAACACACGGGACCTACGGCTTTACGTCCCATCCGAAGGACGAAGCAATTATGGTTAAGTACCTTGCTCAAGGATACAAGTGTCACGACCGGGGCTCGAACCCACACCCTGCTGCTGGCAACACCAGAACTTGAGTTCGTATTATTTTCAGTCACTGAGTTAATCTAAAACTAGCACGCAGATTCCATGCCCTGTTGATCGTGACGGCATTGCCTCTTTAAATAAAGTGTACAAAATCTAACTGACTTGATATGAAGTAATTGGTGATGGTACCAAACACCATGAGAAAATATTTTTCTGCAGACAAGCAGCCGTGATCTTTTTTTCCACATTTAAACAAATACCGTAAATACAAACAAATTTGAATGGTATTTTCACTATTTTCTCATTAATGATTTATATATATTCATGCTTATGGTGAACAATCCATTTAAGACTGCTTGAAGCTTGATTTAAATTTCAAATTTGCTATTCGTCTGTCAAAAAAAATCAAACAAACAAAAAACAAAAATGGAAATTGTATAATGATAAGTGCCATGGTCGAGCGGTTTAGTGCACCGGATTTGTCTTCAGAATGTGGGTTCGAATCCCTGCCGCGACCGGGGTGCTTGTGTCCTTGAGCAAGACACTTTACCATAATTGCTTCTCTCCACCCAGGGGTAAATGGGTACCTGTGAGGGCAGAGTTGGTTGTTGTGTTTGATTAGACCATATGCGCTGAAATGGCAGCAATTGAGCTGTATACTCCCCAGGGAGCTTAGATAGCTTCAGGAATGATTTATGCGCCTGATGAGCAGGGGTAATAATGTAATGCGCCTTGAGCGCCAGTTTGGTGGATACGTGCGCTATATAAGTCCACATCATCATCATCATTATTATTATTATTATTATTATTATTATTATTATTATTATTATTATTATTATTATTATTATTATTATTATTATTATTATTATTATTATTATTATTATTATTATTATTATTATTATTATTATTATTATTATTATTTCGCATTAGCACAGCATGAAAAGAAAGATCTTGTTTTCCTTTCTGCCGGTTACACCTCGAGTCAAGCTACGTCCCGTAGCCTTAGATCTCGAGTGTCTTTCGCAGAATCCTTGCTGTCCCTAAGAGTGCCGCCTTCTGTAGTAATTCTACTCTAACAGATGTTCCTATCTCCTTGAGATGTTTCTCCAACGCCTTCGGGATTGTACCCAGTGCTCCCACTACCACAGGAATAACCTTCACCTTGACTTGCCACAGCTTGCGGAGTTCTCTCGCTAAATCCTGATATTTCTGTACCTTCTCCTTCTCCTTCGAAGCTACTCTACTATCACCCGGCACAGCTATATCAATAAGATGACACATCTTTGCATGCTTATCCAAGACAACAACATCCGGCCGTCTATGTTCTATAACATGATCTGTCTGGATGTTGAAGTCCCAGAGAATCTTGACATGATCCGTTTCTTCAACCTTTTTCCGGCACATGGTCGTACCACTTCGATTGCACCTTGACACCGTACTTCTTACACAGATCCCAATGGATCACCTTGGCCAACTTGTCGTGTCTGCCTTTGTACTCTGTCTGAGCATGCACTCTGCATTCGCTGACAATGTGAAATACAGTCTCCTCCGCCGCATTGCACATTCTGCACATTGAAGAGACATCTGACTTCTCGATCCTTGCCTTCATCACATTCGTCGGCAGAGACTGGTCTTGCGCTGCAGTAATCAGACCCTCGGTTTCTTTCTTTAGTTCTCCTCTCCTCAACCATTCCCAAGTCTTGCTACTTGCCACTTCTTCAGTACATCTCAGGAATCGGCCGTGAAGTGGTTTTTCCTGCCAATCTCGTGTACATTATAAGGAAGATTATAAGGAAGATTTGCGTGCAAACACTTCAGAGGCTTTACAATCAACCGTATTATTATTGTGGTTTTGAAAAGATTATCTATCTTATTCCTTGATATTTATTCTTAATGACATACAGTTTTTATTATCATTAAATTTCATCCAATCCTTTATGACGTTAACATGTTTAAAACAACAGGGGATCTAGACAAGGAATGTTGTATTCTGATGGGGAAAAGTAGCTAGTTTCGACCTTAATAGAGTCATTATTGCAAAGACTATTACATAATTAGTAATTCAGGTTAGAAGATACTTATCTTATGTCCCATTTGGATCATCCTTCATATATATAATGAGTGGATTCTCAATGTGACATTGCAAATATTTGTTGGTTTTATCGTTATTTATCAAATGTTTTGAATTTTGTAGAAACCAGGCATTTTGTACGAACAACACCGAAGCTATGGAAGAAGTCAAACATTATATTACTCTGGTTTCGAAGATACTTAACTTATTTCCCTTGCGTATACCATCCAATGGACTCGCCGAGGTCAGCCCTGCCCCGCTCTGTAATTTCCTTCTTCCCAGTGCTTTTCTCGTGTTCTTTAATTTAATAATTTTTCTCCAATAAGAGTACAGATACAGGACGTAATGGGCTGCGTGAATAAAGGTTATCACTGTTGGAATGGAGGGCTTAAAAAACGCAGACCTGCCATTAAGCTCTTCGTAACACAATACTGAGCAAAGGTAAATGATGGTGTATTCTCAACCTCTAAAGACTGTATATCACGTTTCGTTTTAGTTTGGGGGAAATGTCTTCCTTAAATATCATGTCAAATGGCCTACGTCGCTCTGAACATTTATATAAAAATTTCAAATTATTATTAATTTGTCCAGAAGCATGTTATATCCGCCCTCTGTAAAAACAGAACCCTGTAAAAACTGGGTGTGTTAGACCATGGAGGAAGAAGTTTTCTTCCTCCATGGTTAGACTAACACCATGACCCAATTTCATAGAGCTAGCCAATATAAAACAGACTACTACCAGCCATTTTACACACATTTTGTATGACAGCGTGGATGGTAACCAATAAATTCTGCTAAGCAATCTGTTTAGTAAGTTTCTCTGCTAAGCAGCTCTATGGAATTGGCCACAGTGCTGTACATTTTATTCTAGCACGTTGCAGTTGCTTAATATTAATACCACTAGTGTACCGGTAGTTCTTAACACCCTAGATTTTGCACTGAAGACTTCCGGTTCTTCGTCAGAAAAAAACAAACAGAATCCATTTTTTTTTTTTTTTTTTGTATCCTTTTATTTTGAATCCCCGATAGAAAACAATTCAAATTCACCACCACTCTAATAATAGGATTTATCGTTCAGTCTGTATCGGGTTGCTATGTAATTAAGAAACGTAATGACTTATTGCTGAGGGGAAAACACGTTTGGATTTTTTCAATCAGAGTGATGGCTTTTCCATTGTTGCGGCGCTGTTTTTGTTAGGGATCACAGATAGGTCTCTTAGCAACGGCCAGTGTGGTCACAATTTTCATCTGAACTCAGCCGAGGTGGCGAAGGTCATATACGTGCAAGTTGAGCTGTCATTGAGCTGAGAGAAGAGTATTCGGATGATGGGTGAAACATGAGAGCATTGTTTACTATGTACTAGGTGTCTGGTTAGCACGCTGAACTGCGATATATAAGAATACTTAGATTAAAGGCACCGTGCGGCATTGGTAAAACTACAGAGAGAGAGAGAGAGAGAGAGAGAGAGAGAGAGAGAGAGAGAGAGAGAGAGAGAGAGAGAGAGAAATCTGAAATGACATCACCTGCCGGTTATCCATTTCCACATTAGAATAAGCAAAAACAGTCTGAATGCATTTTCTTGATTTTCTCCTTGAAGGCACAATCAACAGGGCATGGAATAGGAGTGATTAAGTCAGTGACTGAAAATAATACCCCACATGATAAGGTCATATTACCGTTGTTGCTGCATAAATGAGCCAGTAATTTTCAGTCACTGTTTCATCTTAAACTAGAACACCGATTCCGTGCCCTGTTGAAAGTCTGCTCTGATCGTGACGATACTGTCCTTTTAATAATGACACAGTGAAATACGTTGATACTTTCTGTACATTTCTCTTTGTTCCTATAAAGCATATATAATATGCTGCACTCAGCGGCGTAGCCACGGGGGGGGGCCTGGGGGGCACGTGCCCCCACAAATTTCCAGTGCCCCCCCCCCAGGTGCCCCCCACGAAAAATCCTCATAGTGCCCCAAAAAACAGAAAAGAAAAAGAAAAGGTAAAAAACCCATACCCCCTGCACCCCCCCTTCCCCACTGAAAAGCAATGCCCCCTGTGCCCCCCCCCCCCCACTGAAAAGTCCTGGCGACGCCGCTGGCTGCACTGATAGACACTTCATCAATACTGACACTGCTTTTAAAGGCACTGCGCACTTTTGATAAATTGTGTGTAAATGCATCCATACTTGACAAGAATTACAATATATGTATAAAAACCAACTTGTACATGTTCAGATAAGTAAAAATGCACAGATTGTTTGCTTTTTTTCGAAAAAAGAATGTCTTTTTTAATGACAACAATTCATTTTTGGAAATTGTTTTCACTTATTTAGCTAAAACGATTTGATAGCATCCGGGACAGAAATGTTTCCAGGGATGTCTGATTCAATCACCATGTTTCCATTACACCACCATGTTTCCATTACACCACCATGTTTCCATTACACCACCATGTTTCCATTACACCACCATGTTTCCATTACACCACCATGTTTGACAAGATTAATACAAAAAATGTATGTCTTTAATAGTGATGGTTCTATCGGTTCGTATATAAAGCATGTACTGCATCTTGTTAACAGCCTTCTTACTAAAAGCATATATTGCATAATGGCTGCTCGACTTAATGTAGTCTCTTTCGCTTGTTTGTTTTCTTCTTGTATGTACCTATCAAGTTGTTGTCACCCGTCCCTCCTCACGTGATGTTCCACACACCACCTCTAAGGATTGCTACACATACACCCATCACAACTTCTAAGTTCCACCTAATATTTTTTTAAGAATATCTCAACAAGTATTGCATGAAATTTAAAAATTCAAAAAGCAAATGACAGAATGACATGTTCTCCACAGCTCGTAATGAAATGGTTGAAATTCAATCATGCATGCACAATTGACAGTGATTTGAATGAAAATTCTCCATAACTCAGTTATGGAGAATAATGGAGGACCAATTCCATATTAAACTCTTGCTCTATACCCTTCTAAAACAATGGACATGCATGTTGCATGTTGCTCTTTGAATATTCTTTTCTTATTATGAAACAGCCATTAATACCATTGTTACTGATGCATGAGTTCTTACAGAAAACTACATGTGTAACATGCCATTGAAGCAATGCTTTGTACTGCAACTTTTTTTTCAGCTGAATTTTCATTCAAATCACTGTCAATTGTGCATGCATGATTGAATTTCAACCATTTCATTACGAGCTGTGTAGAACATGTCATTCTGTCATTTGCTTTTTGAATTTTTAAAATTCATGCAATACTTGTTGAGATATTCTAAAAAATATTAGGGGGAACTTAGAAGTTGTGATGGGTGTATAATTATGTCCATTTCTCCCTGTGAATTGTTTTTCGGTTGGGACAAACAATTCGTAGGAGGGCACTTGCAGTAATTGCAAGCATGAGAGCATTCCCGTTGCATGATTTGCAGCATTGACGTTTTTATTAACAGCAAATTTCTCACTGGGCGAACTTGGTTAGAGCATGGAGGAAGAAGGAATGCTATACACTAACTTCCTGCAATTGTCACGATCAACACTGGGCATGTAATCAGATTGCTAGTTTCAGATTAACTCAGTGACTGAAAATAATAGCCCACATGATGAGGTCATATTACCGTTGTGCTGCATAAATGAACCAGTAATTTTCAGTCACTTCATCTTAAACTAGGACACCGGATTCCATGCCCTGTTGAAAGTCTGATCGTGACAATATTGTCCCTTGAGGGGGAGTGGGGCACGTGTCACAGTAGCCCAATCTTCCTTAGTTACGCCGCTGCTCGTTTTGAAAATAAGTTGTCACAAATCTACGCAAGGCACATGGCCAAAATATCCATCCTAAATCTCGAGGTGAGACCTCGGGCATGGTGGGGGCTGGGTTTGTGAAGGGGTCACCAATTTATGGGATTTTTCCCTAGGACATGGTGGGTGTTGGGGTGGGTGTTGGGGTCGGTATTGTGATAGGATTGCAGTTGATGGACACATTGTCTTTCACGAGTTTCCTTTTGTCATTGCGTGTCAATGTTGTTAATTGGTTTGTGTTTGTTTGTTCCGTTGTTCGCTGGGTCTGTTTGCCGTCTGACTGTCTGCTGGTTTGTTTGCATATAATGTGTGTTTAATCGCTGGTTCCGTTTGCCTGTTTTGCAGCCTCTGATTGTCTGCTGTTTTGTATATGTGGGTTTATTGACCGGTTGTATGCCTGTCTACGTGTTTGTTTGTTCCGTAGTTCATTGCCGTTAGCCTGTTTGTCAGTCTAATTGTCTGTTGCTTTGTCTGTGTTTTCTTAATGGTCCCGTTTGCCTGAATGTCAGTCTGTCTGTCCGTAGGTTTGTATGTGTATTTGCTCATTCGTTCGTTCGTTCCACCTGCCTGTTTTACAGTCTGTTGGTTTGCTTTTCTTTTGTGTCACCAGAGACATCATGTCATTTTATATTTTGCATAAAACACGGCTTTGTTTGTATGTGTGTTTGTTCGTTTGGTCTACCTGCCCGTTATACAGTCTGTGTAATTGTTTTTGTTTGTGTCACCAGAGACATGTCATTTTATATTATGCATAAAATAAAACATGGCTATAGTGTCACTGTTTGCGGGTGTCTCCATCTTTGTGTGACGATAATCACGTCTGTAATCTGACGTCGAATATTAATATCTGAAATTAATTCCATTTATTGGAATCAAATAAACCAGATAGGAACACCCATGTTTGTGTTACAAAGCCTACGTGGATATTCTTTTGTTTTTGTATAGTTAAGAAAAAAACACATTCTTTAAACCATTGACATTTGCACTGAAGATTCTTTTTGGATCGGATTTTTTCTCAGTCTTTCCGTTAAATAATGTACTCCATTTTGCAATAAATAACGACATATACTAAAATGCTTCCTTTCTGAAAATAATAGATTTTCTAATTCGTGAAAACCTTGTGTGGACGTGTGGTAAGTTCACATAACGTAACTCAGGGATGAAGAACGCGTGCTTGCTTTTAATATGTATGTTGCATATAGAGTTACTAGTAAATGTTTTCAAATTGAAAACAAGGGAAATAAAATCAACATTTTGAAATTGTACAAAAGTAATAAGGTTTCAAAGAGACCACGTCATCACGATCAACAGGGCATGGAATCAGAGTGCTAGTTTTAGATTAACTCAGTGACTGAAAATAATACCCCACATGATAGGTCACATTACCGTTGCTGCTGCAGTATTTTTCAGTAACTGCGTTCATCTTAAACTAGGGCACCGATTCCATACCCTGTTGAAAGTCTGCTCTGATCGTGACGATATTGTCCCTGTGATAATGATTTCAATTTCCAATTCTCTCTGTTCAATGGAATGGGAAAGGTCAACTTTCTTATGCAATATATTATTCTCCGCCAACTGTGATGTTTTTATATACTGTCCTTATTTTACTTTATTTCTTATTGCATGTAAATTTGAATAATTTGTAAATAGTTAAATTATGTATTTATTGTATATTCTGGAATTGAATAAACCGAGCTTTATGGCCCCACATGGATGAACAAAAGTATTGCATTCAAAGCTCGTCACAATGTATGTCTACTGACAGGTATTTGTAGGGAATTATAATCCCATTGTGGGTATGTAGTCTAATCATGACTCCCGCCCACCGCAAACTATCTTGAGATTTAAATCAACATATTAATGTGGGCTTAAGAGTTACGGATGAGTGTCGTTTCCGTTTGTAAAAGTCAAAGGGTCTAATCCGTAGGTTACTGAATACGTCAATCGTTTTAAGGTCGTAACATGACTGGTAATTCAAATTGGTAATTCCAAATAACAAAATGTCGATTTCTATGTTACACTTTTAAAGCTAACGATGGTATAAACAGTGAAAATCCCTTCAGATTTCGTAGTTATTTCTAATATGGAATTTATATCATACTGAAGTCGAAATTTCAGTTGAGAAATTATTTTATTATTTGTTATTATTTTACCAAAATGAGACAGAAAATGTTCAAGGAACGTTCGACATAGGCTGTACGGTACCATCTTCAACTTTTCACCAAGTAAGTTTCATGTAAGTCTGTGATTATTATTCAAAGAGAACAACCTGAATTTCCTACTGATGAAATTAAACACAAAAACAGTTCATTAGCTTTTAGTGTCGATTTATTCATTAAATCTCAATGACGGCAAGGTTTATAATACGACTATACTTTTATAGTACAAAAATTGATACTTCACAGTTATAAGTAATATTTTATATCAGCATATTGTTTCATATAATCTATTACAATGTATGAAGTTCTGTACCGCACTCTGGTGTCGATAAATGATACATAAATCAATTATAATAATGGTTCACATACAATGTGTATCAAATAACATTCAAACATATATTTAAACGAATACATGTAGTTAGGTTATCAATCAAGTCAGTATAATAATATGGTATGAGGTGAAGGGTATTTTCAGTTTCACAAGATATAATTCTTCAAAGAAAAACACAGTTCGACTTTGATGTTTACCATTTTATTGCGTAGTTTGAAATTGATTTCGATTCTTACTCATAGAAAAACTATGACCTGAGAAAGTCATAATCTAGGGTTACTTCGACAGGAAATGTAGAACGGATTTCCAAATTAATCAAATTAATTGAGGATTTTACACTTAATATTTCATCTTGTTTTCATCATAATTAAACAATTCATTTGACCACTAAATACAGCCTTTTTATAACACCATCTTGTCACGAAAGCAGCTATCATAATTTTTGTACGACTTTTCTCAGCGAGTGGTTAAAGCCAGTTTGGTAAAATGAATGTTAATGCACGCATACTTATGCGATATCGGCATATGTACATAAGCACAGCTGAGCAAGATTCGGCTTATTTCACTGTATCTTAAACAAGAACAAAAAACAAATTGCAATCAATTTTTGTTTATTTTGTTAACGTCTCTTGGTGAGGTTGAAAATTATGGGAAATTATTCTATTAATTTTACTAAAATGATAGCAACTCAGACAAAACATATTTTCAAGGGGTGTTTGATACCAACATCAACTTTTAATTATTAAAGGGACAGTATCGTCACAATCAACAGGACATAGAATCGGAGTGCTAGTTTTAGATTAACTCAGTGACTGAAAACAGTTACCCCACATGATAAGGTCATATTACGGTTGCTGCTGCATAAATGAGCCAGTAATTTGCAGTCACTGTGTTCATCTTAAGCTAGGACACTGATTCCGTGCCCTGTTGAAAGTCTGCTCTGATCCTGACGATACTGCCCCTTTATACCAAACAAAAACTGTGTTCCATTATGTTGTTTGAGATAACCAATTATTGTACATGAGTTTTAAGTACAATATCAAACAGTGGAGAATCCTAGAATTTAGAAATCAGAGTGCCACTACGGCAAATTCTTACATAATTATGTTTATCTTTAATGTAATGGATTTATCTATTGTTCTAAATTGAGTGTAGTTATAAGTCTACAGTTTCATTATTATGGCTAGAGGTCCCTATCATAATTTATCCAGGCTTATCTATATTCGCCACTGCGATTGTAACATCGGTGTGAATAAAACAAATCATAACGCACGACACTGTTGCACAATTGTTATTTGAACCTTCATAGTTCATGTATGTAATTATTCAAAATTGTGTCTGGTACACGTTCGACATTAGAGCAGATGGCTTTTGTTTAGTATTCGTTTATTTTGCCGTCCTTCAGCAAACGAACCATGCTCGAGAGTCCTATAGCGTTCATGGTAGAAATTAATATTCGCAATACTCGTTATTAGTTCACACATAACATCAGTGTATGCATCACATTACATCTAATCTCTTCTTGGCATACCTTTGCTATGTTATTAATAAAAAATGCTATTGTATTAATAGAATGTACTATTAATAATACCAGTCTGTTACCTATAGTCTATATACCAGACGTATATTATGTAGGTTATAAACATTTGTTAATATACATCATCTCTAACCACGGATAGAGTGCCATACAACAGGCCAAATATTGATTTCATTCATTCACATCTATCCAGAGATTATGTCGTCCAAAATGAACGACATCATTTATATTTCATAACTCGTTTTAGCAATTCCCCTCAATTAGTATTGTCACTACATGACATCAACTCAGCTAGCCTCTCGCATTAACTGCCGGTATTACTTGTAAATATCAATCTATGTGAACTGGAGCCTTAGATAATTTAATTTTAAGCCTTTTTCGAAACTACGACTTTGGCTTTGTCAAGAAAATGTCAAAATTGATTTATGACGGGACCCGCCATATATTCATGTTGTTACATATTTATTGAAAAACCATGTTTCTCACGATTATTTTGAGAAACGTGTCATTTTATAGCATTTGGTTTTTACATCATAAAATAGCAGTGTTCCGATTAAATATAACATTTTCGAAAATTTTCGTGAAAATAGCCCCAAAAAACCATGGGCGGTACATCTTTAAAAGGTAACACATTTCAAGTTAGACACTGAAGTATTACGTTCATTTTGGTGATGCACAGTTTGAAATTTAAAGAAAAAATATACATCATTGGTAATTTTTCTAGTGACGAATTTACCGAATTATTACCCATCTTGATGTGAAAGTTCCCATCATCCTAAAATCAAATTACTCTGTCTAAATTGCTTTCATTTCAAAGAGAACACGACTAAGTATGCACATATTCAAAAAGTTGTCAAATAATAACTATTTACTTAAAGTGCTTTCTGCCAAAAAATTTTTTTAAATAAAATAACATAAAAATAAATTACTAAACCTCTGAATTAAGCTGAAACCACACGTTAGTTCTTTAACATGTATCTTGTTTCAAATAATTATATGGACATTTCAATGAGACACATTTGTTTTGTTCAACATTTCTCTAAAAAAAAACTTGCAAAGAAACGTGCCATACGCACTGACGCTTGGAGATCCCAACATAACGCATTCAGTTTGCGTCAGTGTGCAAACAAACAACTTATAGAGTATGATTAATTGTTCAATTATCTTACCATGACTGCATTATTTTGATATCAATGTTTTCCAAAATATATTTCATAAATCATCGAACCAGCGACGGCAGAAAATTAATGGAAATATAATGGTGCAAAAATATTATTGTTATATATTTCTATGATACTCTGTATAACTGTAATATATTCCGTATAAAATTTCTTTCCAAATATTTATACCGATAGAACTTAAAGAACGTTAGCAAACTGTTGATGTATATACCGTTATATTATCATGTAATTCCTTCGTTATTTGGAAGTTATCTTATAGTTTTACAACGTTTTTCATTCACACAAAATCTGACAGTAGGTTTAATCAGTAGGTTTAATCTACAATGTATTATGTTCATTTTACTTTTGTTTCGTATTAACAACTCAACTCTTAGTCTTGTACACAATTCCGTTTCGTTTTGTTTTCCCCAAATCAAAATGATACAATATAAGAATTGTCCATTATCCATTATTAAGGGCATCAACAAATTTTGTTAGGTTAATTTAGTCGGTCAAAAGAAAGCCGTTTAAAAAAAAGATTACATAAATCTGAATACTGAAATAAGATTGCTTTATGATCGTAAAACAGAGGTTGTATCGTGGCCTTGTTGACAAACAATTTGACTCAGCTTTTTCAAAATAAAATAAATCAAATTGAAAGCACAACAAAAGTACTATTTCCATCCTGGTACACATAACATTCAAATTTGTAATATTATCATTATATCAAGAACAAAAATAAAATCAGCGTTGTTCAACATTCATATCATAAATTCTGTGAATAATATTAACAGAACACACGTTGTATTAAATAATTTAAATAGTTAATGCTTGTTAACAATCGTCGCTAAAAGGTAAGGTACAACATTGGCATTTCGTCACTTAATACGTTCTAGTTTTCAATAAATGAATCCCGCATAAAACTAAACCTGTGACATTTTCATCACAAAAGGTGCTCAGCCTTTTTAAAAAACAGTTAGATTTTTTTGGTTTTTATGTTTAACAAATTTACTTTTAGTAAATTTGACAAAACCAACCCTTTGTTATATCTTCCTTTTCAGCAGTATTTCTACATAATTATAATTATACAATATTTATAAATTGATATGAGTTTGTAGGCTAATGTGTCATTTTACACAGCCGCTGTACTTGAGTTCTCTCGTCTGAAAGGAAATCTCGTCACCAGGTTGCTGATTCTATTTTGTGTCCACATATTTTTGATGGAGCCGGATCGGCTGCGTTCGGGTTTTTGCTCATGGGTTGGACTCACCTTGGCAATGGACAGATGCCTCTCGATGGCCTGGCCCAGGAGCTCTGGATCAAAGCCTGTACAGACGATGGTCTGCGGTGCCGTGCTTGTACTGGGCTGATTCTCAACGTCACGTGTCGCTGGCTCAGGGGTTGATTTCACGGGTGATGTCTTTGTAACAGGCTCCTCTTCTTCTTCAACTTCAACTATGTTGCCGTTGTCGTCTTGATCGCTCTCAATCTCTCCAAGCATGGGTTCCAGCTCGGTGGGACACTGGGCTGAGGGATAGGATCGAGCACGGGAGAACCCGTTCGAGTTTCTCTTCTCGCCACGTGAGAAAATCTTCGCCGGGAAGTTGGCGGTTGTGTTGCTGTTGTGGTTGGTGTGGACATGTTTCGGGGACCAGCCATGTAAGTCCATGGCGTGAGTGTTGAGATCTGCTGAGCTATGGTTGCTTGTGATTCGCATGCTGTGATGTCGAGTTGCCCAGGATCGCGGCCCGGGGGAAGGGCTGGTGATGGGTACGTCTGAGATGCCTCGTGGTGCAGGAGACTCAGTCAGATTCTCATCCAGACATGTCTCTGCCTCTCCGGTGAAACAATGCTCCTGTGGTAGCTCTGGGGTAGCGTCAAGTCGGGGGATGATAGTATTATTGCGTTTTCTGGAGATTTTGTGCTTCTTCGCGTCTGAGAGTATTTTCATCAGGTCTTCGTTGGAGCAAACGATGCCCGACTTGGGGGTTCCCCTCCTTGCGGACTCGTGTAGGACATGCTCTGGCCTACGAAGCATCGATACATCAATGGCGGACTCGCTGTGAGACCGTAGCATCTTCTTCTTGGGATGTGGTCCTGTCTTAGGTTTTGGAGTTGTCACCTGCTCCACGCAGCTTGTGCTTGCCATGGCTGTATCAGATGGACTACGTGTTATCCTATTCTCTTGTTCCATGTTGCCGATTATTACAACACTGTCCGATGACTGATGTCGGAGCGAGCTTTTAAACAGTCTGGTTCGTGATTTAGGACCAAATCGAGTCTCAGAGCGAGTACGTGGCAATGAAGCCTGATTTCTTCTTGCGAATGCGATTGCTCTGAGTGATTTTACATCGACACCATCAAGGCTAGTACATGAACGATCACTACTGCCACTGCTACCTGAACATGTAGAGAGACTAGCTCGCGGTGTATCTGCACTGCTCGTACTAGCAGACCGGTTAAGTCTACTCGTCCGCTTCATACGAGATCGCCTATATCGACCCACGTCAGATATTACTAC
Organism: Zoroaster sp. YZ-2022; assembly: GCA_029582265.1. NCBI lineage: Eukaryota > Metazoa > Echinodermata > Asteroidea > Forcipulatida > Zoroasteridae > Zoroaster > Zoroaster sp. YZ-2022. The sequence goes on along the minus strand of CM055824.1, from coordinate 39,306,197 downwards.
CTCCTGATTGGCTGCTTGCTCCGGTACGGCCGGCTTATTTACATTTATATCAGGCGTGTCATTGTCCTGGGAGCACATTTTGGGTTCGATGTTGCTAGGCAGTGCGGCGATGACGAATTCAGTGCCGTTATATCCTTGTCTGCCACCGCTGTTTGGAGTATCACTGGTTCCTCTGCGAGGCGAACGCCGTCTTCGGAACAATCCCTGCATTAATAAAAAGGAACAAGTCATTTCAGTTTAATTGTGAAGCAATTAGAGGCTGGAAATGAAGCGCTCATTAAATCGACCAAGTCGCGAGCGATCATTAAATCGACCAAGTCGCGCAATGTCCTGTCTCAAAACATCGAAGAAACGACAGTCTTGAGTTATATTTGCCAGGAAAGAGGCTCACAGATTGTAGATAGTGGCTTTGATTTATATGGTTTGAATTGAAGCAATTATTTATTAATTGTTACAAGTGATGATGTTCTCGGAAATTATTTAAAGCCTTGTGAAGATTGCTTAGGTGCATGTGTTATATAATATAGCGATTTTAAGAAAATTAGTAAGTGGTCAAAATTCATCAGCCGTAAATGAATAGGTATGACGTCAGGTGTTCATTGGCCGCACAATTTTAAGTGCTTCTTTCCATTACTTAGTTTCTATAACTGATTGTGAAAAAAAGCCGGTAGTACGCAAAACATTCTTTATCGCTGTCAATTCCAATCAACAATGTTTTGCATGCGCGTCACCAGAAATTGTTCAGTTCAGGGGGTTCGTTTATGTAAAATCCAGGAGTTAATTGCGCGCACGTTTGTGTAAAAATTGTGGCGTGGGGTCGAGGGGCCTAGGTGTCCTTGCTAGGGGGAAGCCTCAGGAAGAGATTTTGGCGTGTAGGCTACCGAGGGTGTATCCAAGGGTGTGGTTCACCCCTCTTGATTTTCCTCAAAATACAATGACAAATAAACAAAGACCTTTCATATAATTTCTAAATTTTTTACATCCAATTCATGCAGAAAATGTTTCGAAGTTTGACAGCAGAGCTTGCAGGTGGCTTGCCTGCTGGCCCCCGACTTCGCCCTTGTGCCACAAGCCCAGGGGCTTGGCGCTATATGGGCTGATGCCTTCGGCTCCAGATTACGGACATTTCCTTTTCCAATTCCTGGATTCAATCCCTGTTGCCCTTGCGTGTGATTACTGTTAATTTCTCCGTGAAATGAAAAACGTCGCGTAAGCTTGACTGCTCCATGAAATTGGCCAGCGTTTGGGTTGCTTTGTTTAAAAAATACAACTGCAATTATTTTGGAAGGCAGGTGCTTTTTCTAACGTTTCTAGTTTGTGAAAAAGAACATCCGTGCATTCTATGCCGCGAAATAGCACCAGCGTTTTAAATACAATTAAATGCCTTTGTTTCCAAAACGAGAAAATTGTGCAACAGAATAGGATATCATAGTTCTGGCAAAATGGTAGTGGATAATCGATTGGATAAGGGATTTATTTATTTATTGTTTTGTTTTTGTTTTTGTTTGTTTTTGGTTTATATATATGTCTGATGATCGCATAACGCGTGAAACTCGGAGTTACAACTACCAGCGTTCCACTAGTTTTACTACAAGTATATATATATATATATATATATATATATATATATATATATATATATATATATATATATATATATATATATATATATTTATATATTTTTTTATATATATATATATATATATATATATATATATATATATATATATATATATATTTTGGGGGAGGACATAACCTCTATATTATCATTAATACAAACCACTTTTATTGCGGATCATGTGCAATACTCACTGGTTGTATGTCAATCAGCTCTAGGTCTTTTTATTGATTCAGGTTGTTTATATTGTAGAATACTATCGTGACCGTGCAGCTGTCTACATAAACGTTTCGTTTTAAAGTAAATTAATTCCGTATAGTTTCAAATTCCCTAAGAAATGAGCTTGTCACAGACACTGTAATTTTTAAGGGAAAAAATATGTTATTTTCCCAGTTTGAATTTAGGAAAGAATACTCTTCCCTAAATTCCACATAATAATGGTAGAACCCACCATTTTCTCGTTAATCACACAACGTACTAAGCTGAACGTACGTTTTGATTAAAAGAGAGTATAAATACCGGTACTCAGAGAAATTGTTTTGCCAACATAATGTCGTGGCCGAGCGGTCTAGCTTACCGGACTCAAGTTCTGGTGTTAGCAACAGAATGTGGGTTCGAATCCCGGCCGTGACACTTGTGTCCTTGCTTCTCTCCACCCAGGGGTTAAATGGGTACCTGTGAGGGCAGAGTTGGTTGATTAGCCCTAATGCGCTGTAATGGCAGCAATTGAGCTGTATACTCCCCAGGGAGCTGAGATGGTTTCAGGAATGATTTATGAGCCTTATGAGCAGGGGTAATGATATAATGCGCCTTGAGCACCACTTAGTTGGTGGATACGTGCGCTATATAAGTCCACACATTATTATTATTATTATTAAAGCTATACCTTTCCTTTAAACATTTAAATGTCTGTATTGCTGGGTTCCAAAATTAGATTTCAAAAGTAGACATTCAACGGAAGAGACATTTAAAAGTATAAGACAGACTTAATTCATTACTTACCCTCATTAATTCATTATTGTAATAATGTGTTTTGTTTCATTGACTGTTCGTTTGCATATGTATTTAATTAAATTGTTCCCAAGGTCAAAATCAGCTAAGGGTATCCCATGTATACGTTTCATGAGAACAGTTTCATTTCCTTGAGAAAATTATGTACGATAAGGATGCAAATGCATATCAACACTTAAACATCTAAAAGCAATGTGGGTTTCTGCATATGTATCGTCACTTCTAGATCTGTCAAGATATAACTGCACAGGGCAATTAGATTATTTTTTTATTGACAGCATTAACGTACCCAAGACTGACTGGTTCTACCACTGCCTTTTAGCTCAGTGAAGTAGATAGATTTCCATTGTACAGTAATGTATCAGTATGTTGTTTATAGGTTTATTTTGGAGAGAAAAAATGGGTTGAAATTAAAGGCACAATATCGTCACGGTCAGTGCCGACTTTCAACAGGGCATGGAATCGGTGTCCTAGTTTAAGCTTGTATAGGTAACACTTGGTCATTCATGTTTAGGTAATATTAACCAATGTTATACATTCCCTTTAAATCTTCTAATGCAATTGTTTTTATAGGCATGTTGTATGTCTTAAAGGGACACTAGCGTCACAAGCAGAGCAGACTTTCAACATGGCATGGAATTGGTGTTCTAGTTTAAGATGAACACAGAGACTGAAAATTACTGGCCCATTTATGGAGTAGCAACGGTAATATAACCTAATCATGTGGGGTATTATTTTCAGTCATTGAGTTAATCTAAAACTAGCACTCTGATTCCATGCCCTGTTGGTCGTGATGATATTGTCCATTTAATGATGAATTTCAAATTAAATTGAATGATTCAATAAATTAAAGCACCATATTAAACACTATTCGTATTCTTTCTTAAAAAAATAAAGAAAATGGCCGCACATTTACTCGGTATAAATCGGTAAAAGTTGTTGATGGCATCAAACATCCTTTAATATATTTCTGTCTGAGGTGCTATCATCATTGGCGGATCCAGGGGGGGGGGGCTAAGGGGGCTGTAGCCCCCACCCCCCTAAAATCGTTTAAAAAAAAATTAATTTAAAAAAAATTTAAAAAGGGAGAGAAAAAGAGAGAGAGGGGAGGGGAGGGGAGAACGCACTCCCATTCCCTACCTACTTAGTACTGTACTAACCGTTGTGCATAGAAAATGGCGGCACCCTTTGTAGTACTGAAAAATAATTGTTTTTGATTCTCAGCCCCCCCTAAAAAATGTTCTGGATCCGCCCATGATCATGTAGGACATTTAATCAAATTGTTTTGTAAATGAATGTTTTTCCTCCGGAGACGTTCATTTCACGTTATAATGAATACGAACAATCGGAATGCATTTCTCTATTTTCTCGTTATAACGACACAATGAAACTTTTATAGGTAGCCTTTTACAGACTGAAATAAATATCTCTTGATTCTTATAAAGTATGGCTGCATATACAGACATTTACCGTAAGTGTGTACTCTGGCCTTAAAGGTTGAATTACAAATTGAATTTGAATGAATTAACAAACAGTAGGTCAACACTGTGGTTGTCCGTGCCTCTAAGAGGATGAAACCTTACGACAACGAAGGGCCCATGTACCTGGATTATACTGAAAATAATTTATGCGTACTTGGCCGGTATACGTATGCTTTTTATGTTAATTTATTTCATATTTGGGTGAAATTCTTTGACTATGCATGCTGTACACGTGAACGTCCTTTGAATTAAATGCAATGGACTGTGTTCATTTATTTTAATGAGGTCCACACACACAACATATCCAACACAAAATAAGGAAAGGAACAACAATTGGTAATGTTGACGAAATTGCTTCTTTGAGTATGCTTACTCCCTGGTGAATCAAGACTATTATACATTTAACGAGTCGACCTATTAAATTCTTTCAAATTCATTCTAACGTCCGAAACAAAAATGGTTGGCATTAGACGAAATATTTTTGAGGAATTTAATTCATATCACCAAAAGCTTTACACCGAGTGAATTTTACATCAGTGCAATGACTGAGTTTATTTTTGAGTTTATTTTTGAATAACCAAATCCATACGTTATCTTTAAGATTTCCTGGCTAATCTTTGAACAAAAGTAGAGCAGTAATAATAACATGAATCCATACTTCAGATAATCTACGAGATATTCCGTATAAATATAATTGCATGCAGCTTTACATAGGATCTACTTGTCTTATTCAATGTGCACGCTGTACTTTGTACCCCATATAAATGAGATGCCATTTTATTCTCAACCACCTCTCTACGCCAGCCCTTCGCACGCTCAAGACCGTAATACCCTTTGAAATGTTGATTAAATTAAACCGCGCAAATGATATACCTCCGTTGTGATTTCCTGCATTCACAATGATATTTTCCCTCCAAATTCACATGCAAAGGTTAATTTACACGGTGGCATGGAGCCGCGCGGATACAAAAATGAGAAAACTACGCTTCAATCCCACTGGGCGAGTCGGGTAATTTGAAGAATTGTCTCTTTAAGAATTGACTTCTATTTATAGACGTTGGCTGTGGTCCAGAACACTCTCTGCTGATGTCATCCTTCATGCCAAGTGGTTTTGGATGTTCTTGTTATCGTTGAGCTGGATATGCTGTCATGAAAAGGTTACTATTGAATGAAGATGTAAACTGATGCACATTAACCGTTGTACAGAATATTCAACAGAAAACCCACACAACATATTCTAGAAAAAAAAAGTATGACACGGCACTAAAACAATTAGGCTAATCTACGAAACTGTCCTACATTACAGGTCTACACCGGCTAAGCAGACATGGATAATTTTGTATTTATATTCCAGATATAGAATGTATTAAGTATAATCAATATATCTCAGCGTCGAGGTTAGCAATACTAGATAATGACGTCAATACACCTATAATGTAAGTAGAGTCACCGCCTTCATCAACTATCAGCAGCAGACAGCTATACGGTATCTCCGGGCCTTCTAGCATTGCTTTGGCTGTGCTAGGCTATAGCTGTACAGCGTGGCAATTTGATCCCCTGACATGTCTTGAGGGGTGACAACTAATCAGAACAGCGCTGCTGTCAAGATACCAGCTGACGAGGCTCTAAGTTGTTTGTCTCATCAAACTCTTCTCGGTATAACCCTTGTTTTTGGACCCTGAAGTACTTGAGCGTACATCGGACTATATTAAAAGGTCAGGTACAACATTGGTATTAACCAGATTATCACATTAATGGATTATAACCTCTAAGCTTACTCGGTGTAAAACTGGTACAAATATAAATTCTCCTGAAGTGTTTTTATCTTAAAGAAACATACATTGTTTTGTCAAATTTCTAAAACTTGTCGTCCGGAAACTAGAGGACTGAAATGAATTCAAATCGTACTTTCATTTTAAAAATGATGAAAGCAGTATCCCGATGAAATAAATTTTGACATAGCCACTTTGGGAATGGCTCGGTAGAAATAACATTGCTTAATGATGTAGTTGCAGCGGCGTAACTCGGGTCCAATTTTCAGGGGGCACTCGGGGGTGCACCACTTTTTCTAGGGGGGCATGGTCAATACTTGAACATTTTGTATCCTGCAGCCTTAAACTGGGACCTATTTGTTTTTCAAAATTCTGAATGGGGCACCAGAGGGGCACAGACCTCGGCAGGGGGGAACGTGCCCCCCCGTTGCCCCCCCCCATAGTTACGCCACTGTGTAGTTGTTATATATTATCGAAATTGTATCAATTCCTCTATTAATGTAAACAGATTGCAGTATTCGCTGCATTTTTCATAAATTCCTTATTATTAACAGCCGTATTTAAGATGTATAGACAATGTTTTTCGTTAATATTTTAACAGCAATTGTATAATTGAAACAAATAGTTCACATGGAAACAAATAGTTCACATAATATTTGTCGGAAGCATAGTTCAAGAGTAATAAGTGTCTAAATTAATTACATAATGGCGGGACCCATCATAAATTCATTTGAGATTCATATTGTAATTTTAAAGTATTTGTTTTGCTTTTCGTTGACAGGCATAGGGCAATAATCAAATGCGTGAGCATGCACAAAACAGGTCATTGTCCTGTGTCAAAGACCAAGCGTCAAACTTTTATTCCCGTTCATAAATGCCCGTATCGATTTCGTTTTCAAAATGTAAAAATTGTGTAATTTTTGTTGAATGAAGCCAAACAGAAACTGGCAAATTCACATTTTAGGGACACGCGAAACACTTCAGCGTGATGCAAAACAATATTCATCACTCTGATTGGTTCTAATGCGCGTCGCGCGGTTTAATAGTCAGAACAGCTGCCACGAATCATATTTGACGGTTATTTCCTTTTGCATATGAACTTTTATATTTTACTTGAGGAAAACCCCCCAAAAATACTGTAATTATACACATTTCCCAAAATAAGCGTGATAAGTATGATGGGTCCTGTCATCAATTTATTTGGGCACCAAATAATTTTAAAATCACCAGTTCATCTCTATGTGTACGTGATAATGTGCATATAACCATCATGTTTAACGGCTTTATAATCATGCATATTTAACAACGCTGTAAAAATAGTAACTGCAGTGGAACGGAATAAATCCTTGTAATTTTATTGAGACGGGAACTTCAAATCAAGTGGGATGAATTTAAACTCAATTTAGACGGAGAAAATGTCACGTAGGCCTAGGTCTTTTCCTGCATATGGTCACGATTACGTCAATATAATTGAGATAGGACTTATCATGACCTGTTTTTATTTGTTCGGTTGTTTGTTTTGTGTTTTACGTTTAGAGGCCTACTTCAGGCAAACAAGAAATTTCAGCATGAAAGGGGATGTGTCGTGGTGCCCACATATTCATGTAGGCTTACGTTTGATGTAGCCCGGTCCCTTTCCTTAATGAAGCCCTGTCCTTAATGCAGCCCCATAAAAACCATAAATCATAAATGTTGCCCGGCTCTTAATTTAGTCTCAGTCATGGTTACATTAAGGGATTGAGACACTTATGCCTACTTAATGTGTAAAGGGTTGTAAAGGGTGTAAAAGCTCATTGTTGCCTAACACTTTACTACTCCACAAAGACCACACAGGGGTGATGCACAGATGAACATCAAGGGACAAAGGGAATGTAAAAATCAGTGCGCACGTAATGGGGACGATGATTCTCTCTGTTAGAATTGAAATGCGTTGTTTATGAGAGCAGCAACATGGCACCCATTTGCTTCACCGTTGGCGCCATAACACTTTATCCAGTCAGTATATTAGGGATCAGTGGCTATAGGATACATACAAGGTATAAAGCGAACTAAGTCACACTGTCAGTCGTACACAATAATTGATGATTTCAGCAATTAATATGTAGTTATAATGCAAACAAAAGGTCTTATTGCCGAGCTAAAGTGCGAATGCATTTTGGTTGTATACTGTGTATGGCTTTGCTTGCAAAATAGTACTTCTCTGGAAGCTAGGTACATTGCTGGAAGCTAGGTAGTATACGAAGAGTTAAATCCCTAAGTCAACCAAGTGTTTTGGATGAATACTGTCGATCAGTCAGTGTTAATTGTCAGTGGTTTATATCCCGTGCGCATTGATCAATACACTGTTAAAATGTCACTGCTTGCTTCCAAGCATTCACGAGTCCTTCAAGGTTTTTTTTGGGTCTAAAGTTGTATATGAGAGTTCCTTGCTACGTATACGTTGTGATTTCATAAGGTCTTTGTCTAGGGTTTTGAATTATCGTTAGTAGCTTCGTGTTGTTTTGTGTCTTGGATCACAAGAGTCGAGTATCAGTTGTGGATGTTGAGGGAATACTTGAGGAAAACTTTAACGATATGTTTTTCACCTTTTACAAAAATGTATATAGATGTTAATTAAGTAGAATTAAAGAACGCCGCTGTTCCTATGCTTTTCGCAATGCAAACAAAATCATAAACCAATTTTCTTAGTTGCGGTGTATGAAGTGGAGTCACAACGTGTAGGTCCCATGGCAAGTCTGCGAGGAGCAAGGTTTGAAGGTGGTTACTATTAGGCCTGGGCGAATAGTAAAATTTACTATTCGATTAATCGCGCGGCAACATTTCGCGAATAATCGACTATTCGCGAATAGTTGGCCAATTTTTTCCCGCGGTTTATAAAAGTACTAAAACATTAAAAACAATTGCTTTGATAGTAATTTCTGGCCTATTTGTAACATTCAGACAATAAACAAACACATACATTAAGCTCTTTAACCCTAACCCTGCCAGACGCAGCAGAGTGCATCAGCTGGAAAAGTCTGATGCACTTTGATGGATTCAGCTGTCAACACCAGTGCATAAGCAGCCAAGCCTGTTTCTATTGAGAGCTGGTCCCATTAAACAATGCCAGAGTTGTATTCTGCTGCGTTTGGTGACCACAGACTCTGAGGCAGTTCGGCCTTGAGATTTGTTAACAGATGGATCTTGTTGCACTTGGCAGCCAAGTCACTTTGATAAACGATGCACTCTGTTGCGTCTGGCAGGGTTTCTAGCCATAGGGTTAATGCCTGTTGTTTTTTTCTTTATTTCTTGCAAACTTGTACTCGAAATAATACATTTTCGTAAGTGAAAATCCAATCGCCGTCGAGTTATTACTCTCGCAGCGTGGGAAACTTCCAGCACAATTAGCATTAACAGTGCACATTGAGCACATGCTAAGTCACGCGCAGTTACGTTCATCCCATATCAACAGAGGGAAGTCCACCTAAACCCAATAAAATGAACGCATTGAAGAGATCTTGTTTATATTTAAGTCGCCGTTAAGAGAAATACCAATAAGTTACCGGTCCCCCTGTTATTTCAAATCGATTAGCCTAGTCCTATACACAAAATCAAAAATAACCATGCAAGCAGTACGTGTTTATGCTCATGCAGGGGCCACTTTTTAGACGTATTCGTTGTTTACGTCCAAAGCTTCAGCGGTGTGCCCCGCACTATGCTTAAAAACCTTTGGTTCAGGCACACACGTGGTGCGTGTACCCTGAACTGATTTTGTACGACGGCCTATGCGTTTTGTGATTGACTTATGCTCACCGCAAATTACGTTATCATTATTGGACAAACTTTTCTTGGGAACCAAATGGGGCGTGGCAAACAATAACGTCATGCAATAAGTGGATCGGTGGGATTTATCATTACTCATCAGTAGACCTTACATTACCTGCAAGTGCAAAGGCAATTACACCCGCAATGCGAAAGGCAGTGACCAATAGAACCATGCTTTTCGTAGTTAATATTTATGAAAATAAATTGACATTTTCAAACAAATCGATGTGTAATAAATAAACAACATGAAACATTCAAGTGCCTGGACAGAACAGCGCAATTGGCAGCATTACTCGCGAATAGTATTCGCGAATAGTTCGCGAATAGTTAACGAACAGTTCACGACCGCAATTTTTATGCCGTGTATATAAAGGCAATACATTATTGCAGGTAACAGCCATGTCGGCTTCCTCAAAGGCATTACTATTTGCAAGCACAACAAGTACAAAGCTTACCATCATGACTAGACAAAACGGTGTAATTGCCAGCTTAATATGATTACTTGTGAATAGTAGTCGTGAATAGTAAGCAAACACTTCACGGCCGCAAGTTATGAATGGTTCAAAGGCAATTGATCATTATTCGCGAATAGTTGCAGGTATTCGCGCCTGCGCGATTAATCGAATAATTCAAAAACCGCGAATACGAGTACGATTAGCAACAACTATTCGCGAATATTCGAATAATCGAATTATTCGCACAGGCCTAGTTACTATACAATTGAAGGGTGCTGAATAAAATGAGCGGGGGTGACCCTCGCGAAAATGTCAGCATTTCGCACCAACGGCCAAAATCCAATTTGGCCGCCATTTGCACATAAATTGGCATATCGGGACAAGAGGCTGTCTAAGAAAATACATATTTTTGCCTTTTTGGTCACGATATCTAAGGTCAATTTTCGAAATCCTAAGTCAAACTTACTCGGTCCAAAAACCAAGATGGCTGTCAAAAATCAAAGATGGCCGCCATTTTAAAATGAATTGGCCTATTCCGACAATAAAATATGACAGGAAGCAGCTGTTTGGATGTTACTGGAGGTAATTCTTGCAATTTGGAAAGCGAGCACGCGATTGGCTCACAAAAGCTGCTATAAATCCAAGATGGCTGCCATAAATCCAATTGTGCCCTGGTCCCAAGAGTTAGCATCTCAGTTTTGAGCCTTAAAGTATCTATATGGATATTAAAGTTTGCATAATATCAATATTGTGTGCTTCACTTTTCTATCATAGCATGATCTTTCTGAAATGGATGATTATACTCGTCTGATACTGTTGGAACATTAAATTAATGAAAGTATTGTGGCTGTAAAGGTCTTGCTATAGCGTGGAAACGTGAGGCCATGCAATAATATTTGAACTGACTACAAATGACCTTTGCTGAGTTTAATTAACTGGACCTTCATCAATCTATACATGTCACGGTACCTGCTGCTGTATAGGATTCTAGCCGTCCAATCATCATCGGACAAGCTCCGTGGTCTATAGGTTAGGAGTTTGTACCAGTAAGCAGAAGGTTGTGGGTTCGAGTCGCCTGTGGATTTTTCTCCTCGGAAAGTGCCGAGCATACAGTACTTCATAAATTACGTCGGTGCAGGGCAAAAATCAAATTAATTAGACCTTTATCACTATGAATGCCACCATCGTTGTCTGATTCCCTGTGACGCAAGTACGATTCTTAGCGCTGGTTCTCAATGCATAAAAAGGCCCAGACTATTTTCCCCTTCCAGCCTTGGTGGTTTGACACGTATGGGAAAAAAGCAAGATGATTACCCCGTGATATGACCTGATAAACCGTCCCTCTTCCCTGTCCCATCTACCCCTAGGCACATGACAGGTTCGATTGAGTTCTCAATCTCGTGTCAGTACTGCCAGAGGTCATCCAACATCTTACATCCTCACCTAGCATCCGTTCCAAACTCCACTTGGCGCTATTTTGTTTCACTGTATATCGCAAGTTCTCCTTTTAACGGAGCCGATAGATTCAAAACGGAAGGACATACCCAGATGTTTTTTAAAGACGTAAGAAATCTTTAATCCATGAGCCAGCTAATATTTCGGTACCACCTTATTCCTTTAAATGTTTTCTTGAAGAAAAATATGAAAATTCCAAAACAACAATTATTTATGATAGACTTGCTGACACGGGAGCTCAGTACTCGTTTTTAAAGTGATTTTTGCAGAAATTACGACTGCTACCAGACGTAGCCTCAACAGATCCTGTGTGTAAACATGCAGTACAATAAATAAAGCTAAACAGCAACATAAAACAACCGTTGCACATTTTATGTGTCAATACAACGAAATCAGAATCAACCGCAGTCATCGCATATCATTTTACCCCTTGAAAATCTGTCTTTGAGAAACAAATAGTAATGTTTCACAAAATTCTCCCCTCTTATAGAAAACCTATAAGTTGGGTTTGTGATTTGGAACACTAAAACTAAAATTGAGGTCTAGATTTCTTTGAGTTTATCGCATTACATGAAAACCATGTGTATTACTGCTTTAGTCCCTTTGGGCAGCAGGCAATTATTTCCCCGTACAATCATGTTGAAACTGTTGTCTTTACAATGACGTCTGTTCCGGACCATAATGTCCGCAAGTACCATTATGTCCGCGAAGCGATTTGGGCCCATTACGTCCGACCCATTACGTCCGCGGAACCATTACGTCCGACCCATTACGTGCGCGGAACCATTACGTCCGACCCATTACGTCCGCGGACCCATTACGTCCGACCCATTACGTCCGCGGGTCCATTATGTCCGACCCATTACGTCCGCGGACCCATTACGTCCGCGGGCCCATAACTCAAATAATGTTTGAACACGTAACGTTGGGGAAGTTAAAACCAATTACTTAGAACAATTTCATGTCACAGCGCTCTACTGCAAAATTGGGTTGTTAAAAACCACTGGTGTTAATGTAAGTGATTTTGCACTGTAAGTACTTACAGTGCAAAAACTGGTATGTTAAATAGTACACCAGTGGTGCTCATATGAAGCACGATAATTCAGACACTTTATTAAATTAACACCAGTGGTTTTTAACAACCCAATTTTGCAGTAGAGCGCTGTGCCATGAAATTGTTCTAAGTAATTGGTTTTAACTTCCCCAACGTTACGTGTTCAAACATTATTTGAGTTATGGGCCCGCGGACGTAATGGGTCGGACATAATGGACCCGCGGACGTAATGGGTCGGACGTAATGGTTCCGCGGACGTAATGGGTCGGACGTAATGGGCCCGCGGACGTAATGGGTCGGACGTAATGGTTCCGCGGACGTAATGGGTCGGACATAATGGGCCCGCGGACGTAATGGGTCGGACGTAATGGTTCTGCGGACGTAATGGGTCGGACGTAATGGGCCCAAATCGGTTCGCGGACATAATGGTACTTGCGGATATTATGGTCCGGAACAGACGTCATTGACGGAAATATTATGTGATATTCAACACATGACTAAAACGTGAAATATATTAGGCTAACCCAAAAACACTAACAAATAAATGATCAGTTCAGAATGTTTGCAATTTGTTGTTCATCAAAATTAAAAGGAAATACAGTTCTCTTTCTTGTCCTAGGGTGGATCTAAGACGGTGCAGACGGTATATATACAAAGGGGCGGGCGGTACACCCATATGTTTATCCTGAGGTATATAAAAGACTACATTATTTTTTAAATATGCGATACCTCCCAAATGCATATTCCCTTTTAAATTAACATTAAATTCAATTTTACATTTTGGGTGTACTACCCTTTTCCAATTGCTAAACTATCATCATTTAACCCTTTCAAACATATTTATATTATGAACCTATGAGATATGTACCCCAAAACATAATTTCGATGACTGCTCCGGTCGTTACTTCTTCAGTTGTAATATACACACAACACGTACAACGGCTATTTGATATTGGACACTTAGCTTAATTTTTTTTTTTTACTGAAAAGCATCGAAACGTTTTAGGCTGCTTCTATTAGCAGTCATTAAACAGTCGTATTAGTGGTTTACTGACGAGGTCAATCATTTTCATATTAAACAGCGAAAATCGTTTGAAAACTAACACTAAGCTACCGTTTCAGCAGGGCTATCATATTTGTTTGTAATTAATAGATTTTGTGCAGGTCGAGAACGTTTCATAGAATAAGTCCCTCCAGATGGTAACAGAAAATTAATAAAGTACGGTATTCATGTTGAAAACGGTTCACGGCCGTGATCAATAGGACATTTCATATTGGTTCAAAACGGACATCGACGGTATGTCAGACGTAATATTTTCTCTGGATCTTTGGTACCATCACCGACTTCACATCAAGTAAGGTTTGAGATTATAATTCAGAAATTTTGAAATTGGGTAATTACCAAAGGTGTATATAAACTCATTTAAATTCAAAATAACATAATAACATACAAATATAAATCAACAAGGAAAACTGAAAATATATAAATCCATTTTTGGTGTTGATCAATCAATGATAAGCGTGTCTGGTTTATTTACTTATTAATTAAAGATTATAGTCGGTTTTGCCTACTGCCGTTCGACTTTTCGACTGCCCTAGGCCCCCAGGGTAGGATCAGCGGCGTAGCCACGGGGGGGCCTGGGGGTCACGTGCCCCCACAAATTTCCAGTGCCCCCAGGTGCCCCCCACGAAAAATCCTCATAGTGTCCCAAAAACAGACAAGATAAAGAAAACGGAAAAAATCCATACCCCCTGGGCCCCCCCACTGAAAAGCAATGCCCCCCCCTGTGCCCCCCACTGAAAAAGTCCTGGCTACGCCGCAGGGTAGGATAGATCTTGCACAATTTTAACAGTATCCGGTACTTAAACCCTATTCACACAATCGGGGTCTCGATTAAAATACCATTTTGTAAGCCCTAGTCGACCCCACCGGGGTTTGAACTCAGGTCTTGTGATTACAAGTCAAGGGCTCCACCGACTGAGCTATTCCCGTCTAGTCTTTAGTTCGCATATAAAATATTCAGAAAAGGCACTTTACTTTGACATTCACAAGGTTTAGACATTTTTTGACAAATCATTTTAAACACCCCAAAAATCAATCCTCACCGCCTTCGGCTTCCATTATCTTTAGTTGCGCGCCATGGCTTTTATCACGTAGCGTTTTGAACAGGGTTGTTGACAACGTTTACTGATGCAATGCACGTGAAATACCTGAGTAAACCCCCGTGCACTTACACAGCTATTGTTCATAAGTGAATCATACATTTTCTGAAAATAAAGGTTGTCGCGCTGAGTCCGGCACAAAATCAACCGCCTCCAACACATACATGTTATTAGATGTTCGTGCGACAGCGCAAAAAAAACCACATAGTTCCAAAGTTCACAGAGCCTTCAATCTTGAAACATGTAGTTGTCATTTAGTTGTCAAGTTGTAACGTCATGGTGACATCATCAGATATCGAAATACACTAAAATCCAATTTTAATATTTCAAAAAATCATATCTCATGAACCACAAAAGATATTAACACAATCTTTGCATCATCTTACAGATCTTGAATTACATGTATGTGACATTTCGTACACAGACATAGCTCAAATCTGACCTCTCATTCCGGTCGAAACCGGAAGTTTAAGTGAAAAATATTCTGAAGCAATTTTATAGGGTATGCAGCCAACATGATATGGTATTTTGACATTCCTTCAGTGGACGAAATTACTATTGACATGTGACCTTTTTAAAAATGTGACTGATGACTTCATCAAAATAATATTTTTCTATCTCAAAAACTATAGGAATTTTGACTGACTTCTGCGAATAAAGTGACCAGTGACATCTTATATTTTCAAAAAATATGTTTGATTACGTCATCAAAGTTCAGAGTGCCACCTAGCGGCATTTTTAAAAAGGGATTATTTTCGAATCTCAAATCACTCACCTTTACTTCCGGTCCAAACAGGAAATTCAAATTCAACACATTCTAACGCAAAATTGATATACTTTTGAATATGAAATTGATATTGTTATAATAAAAGATGATACACCTATGCAAAATATGATATTGACATCATCGATGATAATTTGATTGAACCGGTTCACAGTTCACACGAAAACCGTGTGTTTGTTCCAACAAACACTTGAGCTCTAGTTTTAGTTAAATTAGTTTTGACAGCTTTACTGCTAAAATGTCACCTTTTAGGATAACACAGTCATGATATACAGTGTATTCCTTTGACATTCTGATAAAGCATTAATTTCTAATTTACACAAAGCTTACATGGTGTAAATCATGGTACCAAACATACCTGTAACTCTGTCTGTCCTAAGTGCTATCTGTTTCTATATAAATTGATCTTAGTTTTGACAGCTTTCATATCACCTACTAGGATAGCATTATAGGCATGGAATACATTTGATATTTGAGGGGAAAAAGTAACAAAAATTCACCGTTTTACACAAAACTTACTTGGTGGGAAATTGATAACGGTATCAAACGTACGGTACGTTGAAATCTTTCTGTGCTAACATTTCACGTTGCAAGGAATTCTTCATTTTTTCGATTGAAATTTCTGAATGCATTTTCACTATTTTCCCGTTGACAACATAGCTATTCTTTTAATGAGCTTAATCTTTCACATAGGACTTGATATCTTTATTTACAGGTGAAAAACGGCAGAATTAAAGTTTACAAATGATGCGTTCTCCATTTTAATGACAGTTTAATACAGGCACGTAATGCACGTACACTGTAAATACGTTGGGTAACATGGGGTTGGGTAAGGTTATTTCTCCCAGAATTGGTCAGTATTTACCACAACTATTCACATATTTTGGCAAACAGTTATCCAACATTGGGCAATGGTATAAACCAACTGTGTAAACTGTTGATATGTTGACCAGTGTTGGGCAACATATCAACCGTGTTTGCCCAATATTTCTTGCAGTGTATATCACGTGGTCTGACTGTCCAACCCCATTTCTCCATCTGTTTCTTCCAGCCATATACAATATGATACAAAATATACATGGTTGGGAATGTAGGTGTAATGAGTTTTCATAACAAGAGTTAGGACGTGCATGCAAAGAAGAGATTTAGGGGGTTGTTACTGTGCCGTCAGATTTTCTATTCCATGTCCACTTTCAGTGCCATGGCTGAGCGGTTTCGCGCATCGGATTTGTGTTCTGATGGCTGATTCGTCAGAATGTGGGTTCGAATCCCAACCGCGACCGTGGTGCTTGTGTCCTTGAGCAAGACACTTTACCATAATTCCTTCTCTCCACCCAGGGGTAAATGGGTACCTGTGAGGGCAGAGTTGGTTGTTGTGTTTGATTAGCCCATATGCGCCGAAATGGCAGCAATTGAGCTGTATACTCCCCAGGGAGCTCAGCGCTGTGATACCTCGTGTAAGAGCGCTTTAAAAATGCCTCCATTATTATCATTATTATTTAAGCCTATAGGCAAAAGCCATACACCGTATTAAATGATTATCAATAACGCCTATGTAAACCCATGTGACCCCTCCCCCAACAAAAGAAAAATAATAAATAAATACATTATTGATCATAAAAAATAAATAACAAGTACAGGGACTATATAGCCCCTGGCTGATGACGTGTTATGTTCATATCTCATTTGAAGAAAATGCGTCTGCATCAGAAAGCTGTCAGTGTAAAGACGTCATTGTCCCATTTTCAAATAGATGACAAGATAAAACAAAGAAATATATGAATTTGCGGGGGGTTGTGGCAGCTAGATAAAGTCAACATATTGTGGAAGTAATTTGTGTAAACATACCACCTGTGTCAGGTATAAAACAAACAATTGTACCAATCTTCCTTAGAAATAATTATGTTGCCGTCGCCTAATAGAAAAATAACAAAATAAAATGTCCTGTTTATAATTAGGAAAGACTACAATAATCTTTCTTAAATTCCACATGAGAACGAGTATAAATTGTTCTCGCTATTTTCTAATTGTTTTCTATTTTTCTGAAAATCTCAGAAGTTGGTTGCTAAAGGAAGAACATTCCTTGTGGTAACTCAAGGTAACTCCAGGTAAAGTGGATATCCAGAGTTCATGAATATTCAATAACGCAAGAGGTCATGCACGCATTAGTACTTGGTCAACATTAGTACTTGGTCAACCTTTTTTCAAGTTACGGCGGATTAGTATGATGCAATAAATGGTTCATGTGTGCTGCTTGCTGGATCTGGCAGCTCTCTATAGCTCAGACCATGAATATGCCCTCCACGAAAGCAAACAATGTGCAGTGACTAGTATAGACAATTACATTCCCTTGAAGTATCTTGTGGCACCTTGCGGTACACCAAGGTTTACCGCAGTTTAAAATTTGATATCTTCCCCAAAAAATCTTGATTTGTAGAGAGTAAGCATACTCACAGAAGCAAGTTTGTCAACATTACCGATATTGTACCTTCCCTTTAATTAACCCATAATAATAATAATAATAATAATAATAATAATAATAATAATAATAATAATAATAATAATAATAATAATAATAATAATAATAATAATAATAATAATAATAATAATAATAATAATAATAATAATAATAATAATAATAATAATAATAATAATAATAATAATAATAATAATAATAATAATAATAATAATAATAATAATAATAATAATAATAATAATAATAAGTGGACTTATATAGCGCACGTATCCACCAACTAAGTGGTGCTCAAGGCGCATTATATTATTACCCCTGCTCATAAGGCTCATAAATCATTCCTGAAACCATCTCAGCTCCCTGGGGAGTATACAGCTCAATTGCTGCCATTACAGCGCATATAGGGCTAATCAACCAACTCTGCTCTCACAGGTACCCATTTAACCCCTGGGTGGAGAGAAGCAATTATGGTTAAGTGTCTTGCTCAAGGACACAAGTGTCACGGCCGGGATTCGAACCCACATTCTGCTGCTAACACCAGAACTTGAGTCCAGTAAGCTAGACCGCTCGACCACGACACTCCATGGCAGTTTTTATAGGCATAAGGCGTTACGGTCAGACAAATGAAATACATGGCTCGTCTGGCATGCGCAGCGTTCACCTTTTTTGCAAAGCAGAGTTTTTGAACAATATTTGACAAGTTTGAGATTCACAGCATAGGCCTATGTCTACTCGTACAAAGCAGAATAAATAACGATTTAAACAACCTCGTTCCTCCTTTAGGCCAACAAAGTCTCCGGTTTCTGGTCATAGGTCGGCTTCCTCATGAAACTTGTCCAACAAAACAAAAACATAGTTGACAAGCTCAGAATGACTTCATATTTTGCACTTACAATCCTTGGAATTCCTAGGTTGCTCTAATAACGATGACGTAAGAATTTCCTCACTAATTTATTTTCTGTTTAATTATTAGTAATTAAGTACATTCCGCCCTCAATGCCTCGGACTGCAACAGACGTTATGCATGTGTACATGTACAATGTACACACGTGTACACACACATACATGTACACGTGTATAATGCAAACATCTCGTTCACTGCACTGCACTGTGTGTGTACTGTAGATAATACAGTGTAGGCCTACATGTACAGTATACGGAGATGAATACATGTTCTTTTACTCGTCCAATAAGGTTTTTCGAAAACAAACAAGCTTGCATAAATCCCCCGTTTGCAAACATATTTAACATACCTAGTAAAATTACGATGTTTCATTGCCAACGTGTTTCAGGTCTAGAAAAGTTGCGGATTCTTCAAGAAAAGGCAAATCTTGTAACCATAAACAGCGTTAGAAAGAGCAAAATATATATAAAAAACATATCCTATCCTCATTCCTAGGGTTTATGAACAGCCTCGTACCCACTGCTTATAAATAATGCATAGATGACATGAATAATTCATTCAAGGATTACAGATTTGACCCTGCAAGTGAACATCCTGAAAAAATGAAGAAATCATAATTTCGGCAAGAGAAATAGCGTCACCACACTAAAAAAAAGGCAACATATTGATCACAGAAATTATCGAACATAATTTCACAACATTTAGTACAATGATAAAAGACATTCGGTGTATTACTTTTCGTGATAAATTTAGTAACGTGACTGACCGGAAGTTTAGATGTTCAGCTTTGCACATTATATGTGGTTCTTTTAATATATTATGAAAAACCATATCTCCTGAACCAAAGTAGAACGTTATTTTTTCATGAACATGAGAAAGTTTTCTTGTGTCAGACGTATGACCTTCAAATAACCTGATCTTACCTTTACATCCGGTCCAAACAGGAAGTTCAAATTCAACATATTCTAACGCAAAATAGATACGTCTTTTGAACATGAAATTTATATTTTTATAATAAAAGATGATCCACATTTGCAAAATATGATTGTGACATCATCGATGATAATTTGATTGAACCGGAAGTTCTCATGAGCACCGTGTGTTTGTCCCAACAAACACTTGAGCTCTAGTTTTTTTTAGGTGTTCTTCTTTAATATTTCAAAAAATCATATCTCAGAAGATATTTTCACAATTTTTGCATCATCTTAAAGATCTTGAATTATGTCACATTTCGTTCACAGACATGACCCCAATCTGACCTCTCCTTCCGATCGAAACCGGAAGTTTAAGTGAAAAAAATATTCTGAAGCACTTTTCCCTATGTATTATGTACAGCCCATTCCGCATGCGCATGGCCTTCTCACACACGAGGCATATATAGCCTTGAATCAAGTCGCACGCCGAACTGAACAGCACGTTCATGTATAGCCGTATAGCCTCTGTTCAAGTCGCACGGATGCGAGTTTTGTCGTGAAACTTTTCGGAAGAGAAAACCACACTTGCAAATTGCAGACTAAACTAAAAACTTCACAGACACTTTTATTTTGACAGGAACGTTAATATATTTAATGTCATAATAAAGTTGTGACGCCATGATTACGTCATCATATATCAAATTACATCAAATAGAGGTTTAATATTGTGAGCTGACATCTGGTTGACTTTACACTGAAGGCCACTGACCACATGTGGGGTCAGTGGGGTCATAAAAATAATTTCCCTGTCTCCAAGACTGACATCCCCTAGACCAATTTAATTATCACTTAGACCTCCCCTATTATAATCCAAACACAATACCCCACTATTGTAAGATTTATATATAGATTTATATTATTCGTCCTTCTCTGTCAGATTATCGGTATTTTTTATGGTTTTGGGGAGTTTTTTGGTTTGGTTTTTCGGGTTGGTTTTGGTACTGTGGACGGCCATCATGGCCAACCAAGCAGAACCATTACAAAAGGGGCGGTCAAGCGGGACAGCTAACACCAACAAAGACCCTATTGTTCCTGGTGGTAGCTTTCCTGGGCCCGTCTCCAGGAACAATGGGGTTGTCTTCTACGCACAGGACAACGTTTCTGCGCGTACTTACGTTGACCATTTCTCAAAATCAATTTCTCCCGCACATATAACCGACGCATCACGTATTAGAAATGGCCGCATTGCGCTCTACATGTCCTTGGGAACGGCAGCCTTCGACGTCGTAGAAAATGGCTTGGAATACGACGGCTCCTTTCTCGAGGTCATGCCGCTTGTCCGCCCCACCACTCGCATGACTTTATCAAATGTTTTCCCAGAAATACCAAACATGGTGTTAATTAACAATCTCTCAACATTTTGTAAGGTGGTGTCACAAATTCGCTCCGTTCCCCTGGGTTTTCAACAAAAACAACTAGCTCATATCCGGTCCTTCAGGAGACAGGTTAGCGTGTTATTGGACAAGAACATCGCACCACCGGCTTACATCAGTTTTACACATGCCGGCGAAAACTACCGGGTTTTCATTTCAACGGAATCCACCCGGTGTTTCCAGTGTGGTGGACTCGGCCACATCGCGCGTTCGTGCAGGAAGGGAACCCCGACTAATGACAACGACAACAACCCACTAAATCCACGTCCAGTTTTCATTCATGGTAAGTCTGATCCCAAACACCCTCCCAAACAATCCAAACCTGTCCCCACTAATTTGACTGCCCCGTCTGATGCCGATAACGCTTCCTCGGGGAGCGACCCCCTTGGTAGTGGTGTTGCCCCGGGGACGGCGGATCCGGTGGCATCACCGACCTCGAACCCCGACCGCAACCCCTTGTGGTCCTCGCTCGAGGCGTCTCCTCGCGGAGACGTAACCCCCTCTCACCGCCCATCAACCTCTAATCATATCTGGGGTACGCCCCCTCGTCCCGCCCGCACCTTCTCTGATGCAGTACAAAAAAGGAAATTAACACCTCCCCCAACACCTCTGACCCTCTCCAACAAATTCACTCTCCTCCAATCCCCTTCCCCCCAAGGAAACTCAAGCGAGTCACAAAACCTATGTCGGTTGACCCTCCCTCTCCCACCCAAACGCCTTCCAATCCCAACCCCAAACCCTCCGACCCCAAACCCTCCGACCCCAAACCCTCCGACCCCAAACCCTCCGACCCCAAACCCTCCGACCCCAAACCCTCCGACCCCAAACCCTCCGACCCCAAGCCCACCGACCCCAAACCCACCGACCCCAAACCCACCGACCCCAAACCCACCGACCCCAAGCCCACCGACCCCAAGCCCACCGACCCCAAACCTACCGACCTACCGCCACCCCTTCCCGAATCCCCGCCACCCCTGCCCAAATCCCCGCCACCCCTACCCGAAACCCCGCCACCCCCGCACCACACCCCACCTCCATCCTCGACACCCCCACAACCAAAACATTCACCCCATCCACTCCCTTAAAGTCTACTCCTACACCTTCCAAACCTACGACCTCCACCCCAACACACCAAGACATATATCCTCCGCACCCTCCACACCTTTATCCCAGACTACTGACCAGGACACTGACACAGACATGTGGGAAGACTCTCAGGGCGACGACCTCGCCCTCGAGGGTCTTACCGCTCCACAAGGCACTCTCTCCCTGCGCGAACTGCAGCGTTTCCTGTCTGCCGTAAAAACCAAAAAGAAACCCGCCATAATAGCAAAAACGTTCACGTCCAATATCCCTAGCCTTGTCAAACAACTCAAACAACTACGAACCACCCCCAACCTCACTAAAAGATTGCAGCAGAGACTCACGAAACTCATAAGAACTTTAGACAATTAACTATTTTATTTAAACTTTCTCAATGGATACTTTTGCTTTCCTTTCCTTTCTTGCGATGACACTGTCACTCCTCTCCCTAAATACTGGAGGCTGCAGTTCTGCCATAAAAAATGCCTCGATTCATACTTATATCTCTGATTTACACAATTGCCCTGATATAATTTTTCTTCAAGAAACATATAATTTAACCGAAAATAGTCCCTGTTGGAACATATGGCCCTACACCCCCATCTGCGCCCCAAGCCCCAATACTGGATCTGGAATCACTACCCTTATAAAAAATAAAACAATTGACATTTTACTTTCTCAAATTATTTCTGATGGTCACATCCTGTATACAAAAATCTTCCATAATAACACTTTTTTTCACCTCTATAATTTTTTAATTCCCCAAGATGATAAACTGGCCCTAAAATCAATTACTTCTTTTCGCGATCATTGCGATCAGCGTGACAGTGACGGTGTCATCGTCATCGGAGGCGACTTCAACTGTACGGATAACCCCCTTCTAGATCGTCTGCGTGCGCCGATCGAGCGTAGAAACAAAATTTCCATGGCCCTCAAAGATGCAGTGAACGCACTGTCCTTGCGTGATGTCTGGCGCGGACTCAACCCCACTGAACAAAAATTTACTTGGCATCGAAACAATCCGTCTTCTGAGTCTGGCTCATCTAAAGCTAGACTCGATCGTTTTTACTCTCACTCCGATTTTCTTCCTTCTATCACACACTATAAAATTACATCCTGTTCCCTCTCCGATCATTCTGCCGTTTCTCTCTCTATCAAACTCCCCTCCGCTCAACAGAAAGGCAGCGCCTACTGGCACTTCAATAATACACTCCTTTCTGACAAAAATTACTTAGAAATTATTCGTTCCTTCTGGTCTAATTGGCAAACCCAAAAAAACTCTTTTCCTTCTCTAAATTCGTGGTGGGATTTTGGTAAATCCCACATCAAATCCATTTCACAAATTTATAGCCGCAAAATTGCCCAAGAAAAACGCGAAACTCTTCACAAATTGAACTTTATTATAGACGATTTACAGTCCGCGCCAGACCTCACGCCTCAAGCTAGAGAGGTCCTCAAAGAGCAAAGAAATGAACTAAACTTGCTTTTAAAAAATCGGGCTCAGGGCGCTCTCGTCAGATCGCGTTTTCAACACCTCAATGAAGTAGACACGTGCTCTTCTTATTTCTTCAATCTCGAAAAATCGCACTCTATTTCTAAATCCTTTTCACATATACGTCTCGAATCCGGCCAAATTACAGAAAACTCCACTGAAATTAAAACACACATACAAAACTTTTATAAAAAACTTTATGCACGTGTCCCGACTGACGAGAGCGCATTTAATGAAATCACTGAGGGCCTCGATAGACTTGAAACTCAAGAGGCGGAGGACCTCGATTGTCCTCTTTCTCTTGAGGAACTAGATCTCGCCGTCGAGCAGCTTGGCAAAAACAAAACCCCCGGTCTAGACGGACTCACCTCTGAATTTTTCCAAGTTGTCTGGCCCATTCTAAAAAATGACTATCTCGATGTTTTAAATTCTTCATTAATTTCCGGTTCTCTTCCTCGCTCTTTCTCCCGTGCTGTCATCACTCTTATCCCGAAAAAGGGAGATCTGTCCAATATTGCAAACTGGCGTCCGGTCTCGCTTCTCAACTCCGCCTACAAAATCTACGCCAAGCTGCTCGCCGGCAGATTGAAGCAGTGTGTTCACGGCATCATTAAACAAGATCAAACTTACTGTGTTCCGGAAAGATCCATTTTCGATAACATTTCACTCATTCGTGACATTATTTCCTTCTCTAATTTCAATAACTCTCCCTTAGCTGTGGTCAACTTAGACCAAGAAA
This sequence comes from Zoroaster sp. YZ-2022, assembly GCA_029582265.1. Classification (NCBI taxonomy): domain Eukaryota; kingdom Metazoa; phylum Echinodermata; class Asteroidea; order Forcipulatida; family Zoroasteridae; genus Zoroaster; species Zoroaster sp. YZ-2022. Next base: position 39,281,562 of record CM055824.1, on the reverse strand, counting down.
AAGCTTTCGACAACGTTGACCACGACTACCTTTTCGGAACAATGAGGGCCATGGGCTTTGGGGAGCGTTTTCTGCGCCATATTTTTCTACTATACAGCGGTTCCGAGAGCCTCATTAAAGTCTGTGGTTCCCTGACTGCTCCCTTCCCCTTCGAGAAGGGAATTCGTCAGGGATGCCCGCTCTCGGGACTGCTTTATTCTATCATAATTGAACCTTTCCTCAATAATTTACGTTCTAAATTAAATAAAAATAGTTCCTTGCTCCCCGAAACGGATACTTTCTGTTGCGTGTCGGGTACGCGGACGATATAACAGTTTTTGTCGCCTCCGATGTGGGTTTCAGCGCGATCGAAAAGGCGTACAGCCTTTTCAGTCGCGCCTCTGCTGCTCGTCTTAACTATAAAAAGTCCCAGGGGTTATGGGTTGGATCGTGGGTCGGACGAAATGACAGGCCCCTCGGTTTCCAATGGAACAGCGAGGGGCTACCATTTCTTGGAGTTCACTTAGGAAATACATACACATATGAAAAACAAAACTGGACCAAATGTAAAGAAAAACTCTCTAAAACTTTAAATTCTTGGAAAACTCTTTCTCTTGCTCTTTCTTTCAAAGGTCGCATACTTGTGGCCAATCAGTTAGCAGCTTCCAAAATTTGTCACTGTTTGGCCACAATTGCACCTCCTCCCTCTGTACTAAGTGAACTCCAGGAAATGCTCATCGATTTCGTCTGGCCCACAAAAAAACACCACCTTAAAAAAGAAATTCTCTTTCAAAAAACTGACAGAGGGGGACTCGGCCTTGCCTGCCTCCAAGCACGCGTCTTCACTTTTCGTTTTACCCAAATCCAACGCTTCTTACAAAATTCCTCGCATCCTGCCTTCTTTTTTTTCAAACACTATCTCCATAATTATCAAAAGTTAAATCTAGACTATCATCTTTTCTTTACCAAACTAAATCCAATTTTTTTTTCTGCTCTCCCTGAATATTATACTGAAATAATGCGTGCTTGGATGGCTACCGGAGCTCAACTTCAAATAACACACGACTGTCTTAGCCATGTGTTCAACCTCCCCATTAACAGTTCTATTCTTAGTCTTGCAGCTGACGATGAGGCGTTTGCTGAGGTCGTGCCGTTCTCAGCTCGGCTCCTAGCGTGTGGAATAAAATTAGTGCGCCACGTCATCAACCCCACCACCGGAGAATGGATCGCGGTCAACGACCTTTCACAAGTAATACCCAGAGCACGCCCACTCTCCCGTCGTCTTCTCAACTCCGATCTTCAACGTCTGCACTCTGTTCTCGTCCGCATGTTTCCTTCGTTCTTCAACTCTAAAGGTTTTCTTCACGCTCCAGCTCTTCTTCTTCGCATCTGTCACCAGCCAGATCTGCCCCTAAACATCAAGATTTCGTCAAACATCAAAGGACTCTCCGCACCATCCAAACTAATCTACGCTATCAACTCCACTGTGAACCATCTGCCAGAATACACCATCACTTTCTGGCACCTGCAAGGTTTCCTCGACAAAGAAAATGAAATACAATGGAAACAAATCTATGAACTTCCCACAAGAAAGAAACAGGGGGACATGCAATTTAAACTTCTATACAACGTCATTCCTTATCTCCCAGTCCTTCAACACCTCAACCCCGACATCTCTTCTTTTTGTGGATGGTGCGGTGAGAGGGGCACGATCTGGCACATGTTCATCACTTGTCCTTCTATTCAACCAACCCTCAACCTACTTCATCGCCTCATCTGTCTCCTGCTTCCTGATCTTCAGCTAAACTTCAACATCTATTGGGCACTAATTCCACACGCTAGACGCCGCAGTAGGGAGGCTGTGAGACTGGCCAATTTCCTCATCGTCAGCTGCAAGTATGTAATATATACCCTTTATCGCACCTCTCGTTACACCGATCCTTTAATAATCTGGCGTTTTCAACTACAATACAGAATCCTTCTTGAATACAATTTCTATAAATCTTCTCATAATACTGTTACCTTCAACAACAAATGCTCTATAAACAATGCTCTTTTCACCGTCGTTAATGGGGAGTTCACATGGCTTTTCTAACCGCCATTTTTTCTCTCACTTATAAGAATAAATCTTGTATTAATGTTTGTAAATACATTCTTTGTAAGTTTCTATGCTTTTTTGATTATTAATTTAATTCAAAATAAGCTTCATTAACTCTTTGTACAACTTGTGTATAATGTTTTTGCTTTGAATGTCTATATTTGTTATATTAATGTTTTATTACTAGTTATTTTCCTCAAAAGGAAACTCCACCTTTTTCTAAATATCCCAAGAATTTTTTTTTCTGCTTTGTGTTTATACAACTGTTAAATTAATGTTCTATTGCTTAATTATATTTCCTTCAAAAGGTAATACCACTTTAATTGAAGTGAAATTGTTTATTTACTTATTCCATGGCAGTTATGACTGTTTTTTTGTACATATATATATTTATTTATCAAATGGAATTGTAATAATTTTTAATTGATGTGAATAAATATACCTCTAATAAAAAATCACGTTTCCAATTTCTATAAACAACTTTATTCTAAAGACTCGACCGATGAGGGCGCCCGCGAAAACATTTTAAAGGGCCTGCCTAGTCTCGATCCTCTAGAGGCAGAGGACCTGGATCGCCCTCTGTCACTAGAGGAATTAGAAATAGCTGTTGGCCAACTTGGCAAGGATAAAACGCCTGGCCTGGACGGCCTGTCCGGTGAATTCTATCAAACTTTCTGGAATATTCTAAAATATGACTTACTTTCTGTTCTTAATCATTCATTTCTCACCGGCGGGCTTCCTCGTTCGTTCAGGAGGGCGGTAATTACTCTTTTACCCAAGAAGGGGGATCTGGCAGACATAGCCAATTGGCGGCCAGTCTCCCTTCTTAACAATGATTACAAAATCCTTGCAAGGTTGCTCGCCAACAGACTGAAAGAGTGCATCGGCAGCGTCGTAAGTGAGGATCAGACCTACTGTGTCCCCGAGCGCTCAATCCATGACAACGCAGGTCTGATAAGGGACATCATTGACTATGCCAATGAAAATGATGTCCCTTTAGCCGTGGTCAACCTTGATCAGCAAAAAGCGTTCGATAACGTTGATCGCGGCTACCTCGTCGACACCATGAGAGCTATGGGTTTCGGAGACCGTTTCGGAGAGTACATAAAAATTCTGTACAGCGGTTCCGAGAGTTTAATCAAAATTTGTGGCTCTCTGACGGCCCCTTTCTCGGTTGAGAAGGGCATTCGTCAGGGATGCCCACTCTCGGGACTGCTGTACTCGATTGCCATTGAACCATTTCTTAATCGCCTGAGGGGCGAAGTCGGGGACGACGGTTTCCGAATACCCGGCGCTGGCGACTCTTGCTCGGTTTCGGCGTATGCAGATGATGTCTCTGTTTTTGTCACCTCTGAGCGCGGCTTTGACGCGATCAGAGACACATACAATCTCTTTGGTCGCGCCTCTGCCGCGCGCCTAAATGCGAGAAAAACCCAGGGGTTGTGGGCAGGATCGTGGATCGGACGAAGCGATCAGCCGCTTAATTTTAAGTGGAATAACGACGGCCTGTCTTTCCTCAGAGTTCACTTAGGAAATACAAAAACCTACAATGACGAAAATTGGACACTTTGCAAAAAACGCTTAACTGAAACCCTCGCTAGCTGGTCTGGCATTTCGACCTCCCTTTCATTTAAAGGGAGAGTCTTGATTGCCAACCAGCTAGCCGCATCAAACATTTTTCATTGTCTGGCGGTACTCACTCCGCCAGACAATTTCCTAAGTGAACTCCAACGGCGGCTGGTTGACTTCGTCTGGTCCAACAAGAGACACTATCTTAAAGAACAAATTTTGTATCAGAAACCTGACGGAGGGGGGTTCGGCCTTGTCAACCTCCAGGCACGTGTTCTCACCTTCAGACTCTCTCATATTTTTCGTTATCTTAAAGGCGCTTCCCATCATTCTTTTGATTTTCTTCAATGCAACCTACATCGCTTCAAAAAATTAAACTATGACTATCATCTCTTCTACCTAAATACTGATCCTCAATTTGACATTGGAATGCCATCCTTTTACGGTGAGTTAATGCGTGCCTGGAGGTTATCTGGAGCTCGATTAGAAATTATACACGACTCAATCAGTCATGTTCTTAATTTACCCATAAATATTCCCTCAATTCAAAATGCAACTGACGGTGATGCATCCCTCTCTAAGCGGCTCCGGACACATGGGGTCGGCCTGGTGAGGGATCTTCTGAACTTCACTACCGGATCTTGGAAACAGCCAAATGACATCATCTCTTCTTCCAGCACTTCTCGTCCTCCATCTTCGCGACTACTTCAAAAACAGCTTTCTTCAACACACACTACTCTCATCGGATTGTTCCTTTCTGTTTCAACCAAAGAGGATTTCTCCTGCCTGTCTCTACACTCGAAAATCTTTCTTCAAAACCAGATCGTCCCCTGAACGTCATCATCAACAACTTGGACAATGCCATCTCCGCACCATCCAAAGCTCTCTACAACATCATTAATACAAACCTCAACCCGGATCCTTCACAGGAGACATCTCACTGGCACAGTAATGGAGTACTGAAAAACAACACAAACATTCAATGGAACAATATATGCAGTCCCCCAACTTCTAAAAAAGAGGGAGACTTCCAGTTTAAACTTCTGCACAACATCATCCCGTCGCTTCCAGTTCTACATCATCTAAACCCAGCCATCTCGTCAACGTGTGGATGGTGCGGAGGCAAGTGGACGATCTGCCATCTGTTCATCACCTGCCCATCTATCCAACCGCTCCTCAACTGTCTTCACAGTCTTCTACACCGTCTTCTTCCAGAACTGCTTCTAAACTTCGACCTCTACTGGGCCTTGATCCCGGGTGGTAGGGGCCGCAATAGAGAGGCGGTGCGCTTAGCAAACTACCTTATCGTCAGTTGCAAATATGTCATTTATAATCTTTACCGTAACATTAATTTCGTTGATCCCCTATTAATCTTTACTCACCGTATTAAAAATAAAATGATTTTTGAATATAATTACTATAAGCTTGTCAATAATGATGATGAATTTCTTAAAAAATGGAATATAAATAACACAATGTTCACCATCATTAATGACAAGCTGACATGGCTGATTTAAACCCGGTTAAAATTTACTATTTTTTTTGCTCCTCCTTTCTGATTTCCTCTCGTTTCTTCTTTTCTAACTCTTATCTTTGTAAGCCACTGGAGTGGGATATAAGGCCCACACCAGTAACGCCAGTGGCTTCCCCACCTCAGGGGAACCACGGTGGGTTCGGCTCACGCCAAAAAACGTGTTGCCGCACCCTCCGCATTGGAACCCCTTTCCTCTTTTTCTCTTTTTCTCATCTTCTTTGAACTTTTTCTTTCTCTGAGGAGCTTTATACTTATTGGTTTATTCGTATTGATAATTCTTGTTATAAATGTGTATCTCTACACTAAATATTAGTACTGCTTTATTGTTTCAATAAAATGTACCCAATTTTTGCTGTTCTTGTTTACTTATAAATGTATTTTTGTTTACCAAATTTGTTAAATGCTCTGTATTTATTCACTATTCTTTATTGTATATTTTGACCTTGTTTTTATTTGTAAACGAAATAAAGTTTCATTGAAAGTCAAAAGTCTCTCTCTCTCTCTCTCTCTCTCTCTCTCTCTCTCTCTGAGAATAAGAATTATCTTTGTCAAAGCCACAGATTTACAATAAAACTAATCTGTTATAAGCCCAAAGATACACCGTCTCAGCCTGTCTCCTTATAGTGTTCGTCTCTTCATCATTATCAACGGCCAGCTCCAGTAACACATCCAAATCAAGTGTTACAATATTTTTTTAAAGAATATCTCCTGATAAATTAACAATCTTTGCATTATCGTACAGACCTTGAATTATGTGACATTTCGTACACAGACATGACCCAATTTTGACCTGTTCATCAACAGAATAAAATATTCTGCAGCACTAGTATATAGTCTGCAGCCAATATGATAGGGAAGTTGAATGACTTCTGTGATTAAAGTGACTAGTCACATCTTATCTTTAAAAAATATGTTTGATGACGTTATCACAGATCAGAGCGCTCCCTAGCGGCAGTATTTAAAAGGGAATTTTTTCATATCTCAGAAATTATCAAATAGAATTTCATCACATACACAAAGTATGGTGGCTAAGAGAGGCCTCACAAATGGGGCAAACGTTCATACCCCTATGCAAACAAAAAAAAGTCGCTTAAAAAAGAAAACCGCGGTCTGAGGAGGCGTGCGCGGAGACCTGAAACCTACCCAGATGATCAACCCCTCAACATCTGAACACTATTCCATCCCGTCGTGATGGGTATCCTCCATCCTGCCATCGTTTACCAGTAGGTAAAAAGAGGGGCTTGGGTGATGATGCCGGCAATAGGCTAAGTAAGGTACTATACAAATACATGCACCTCTGTGCTCTACAGTAGTTTTATTGAAAAGCCCGCCCCCGCACCGCTCCTGGTCCATTCCCTATCCTCTCAAGGGCCAGACGATTGTACACCAACAACAAACCTCAATATCCGTCACCTGATGAGCAAAGTTTGGTTGCTCGATTTGGACACAATGCATGATAAAGCGAGATAAGGATATTACTTCTATACGGATCAGGCATTTCATGAGGCACTAAACAATTAACACCCCAACACATGAAGCACAAGAACTTTATAATAATTGGGAATGGGAATATTTGCTTATCTCTGTCACCTCAAGTGCCTTAACTGTGGGATTTCAATCACCTTATGTACATGATGTCTGACGAATTTTGACAGTAAATATATTTACAAGTTTCTGTTTTTATACGTCATGCATCCATACCATGTTATCCTCATTGGTTTACATTATTGTATTATATAAGTGCTGTATTAATTAATTATCTTGAATTTAATTGAAGAATTGAATTGAGTGCCGTTCATTTTCCCTTACAGTGGAACATTTCAAATCCTTTCCCCTTGTAGTAATATCACCATACTGACTTCACACAATTCATGCCAAAAATGTAAGGCACTTAACTTGAAATTGAAGTTGAAGTAAAACATATCTTTGAAGTACAATTCAATCATTTCCTCTTTGTCTATCACCATACTGAATTCACTCAATTCATGATAAAACCATAGAGAAATAAAATTTAAATGTTGCTGCATTAAAAAAATGTCCTTGAAGTACAAGCATTTCCTCCGTTTTACTATCACATACTGAATTCCTCAATCCATGCAAAAACAGTATAAAGCAATTAATTTCGCAGTAAAAATGTCCTTGAATCAACTGCAGTCTAGATCTCTGGATTTCCTAGATGATAAATCCATCAACATCTTAAACCCTGTTCCAACCCGTCCTTGTTATAATCAGGCATCTTGCCATCGAGACTAGAGACTGACTTAATTTTGCAGGTCCAAGTGCTTCGCTTAAAGGGAAAGTTCCTTTTAACATCAAGATAAACATAAAACACCTAACCTGCGACAGTTTCAGCTTATCTGATTACGCTTTGTCGTTCACGAGACAATAGTGAAAATGCATTCAGATATTTTGCACTCTAATGTGGAATTTAGGTAATAATACATTTTCCTTAATTCGATGTGGACATTATTTCACTTTTCAAAGGAAAATACAAAACCTCAGAGTCAGACATGATATTTAAAGGAAAGAGCAAACCATTATCGGCTTATACACTAAGTGAGTTTTCATGCATTTTCGAATATTTTGGTTTTTTGAGACACTAATCTTTAACCTTGACTTTTACGACGTTAAAGTGGAGTGTGGGCGAAACACGGCTACCGAGTCTGATATAGCCTCTATTTGTTCACAATGATGCAAAGAAACACTGTAGACCGAAAAGTGCTTGCTGTAGGCCTATATAGCGCCCCTACGACATTTTATGTGTTTAGGTCAAGCTGTGTTTGAGCTTTATAACCAATTGTGCTGGATTAGCACGGAAACAACCCGACCATAATTAAAGGGGCCAATAATTGATAAAATTTGATAAGTAACTAGTTTTGATAAGCAGTAATAAATAGATTACCAACGTCTGCTTATTTTATATTAAAAGTTGATTAATAACCAACAAAACCTGTTTAGTAAATTGTACTCCTAAGCAGTAGGCCCTAGTACTCGTTACTATATTTTTAGGTGTTCGAGCGCGCAGCGCGAACACCTATTGTTAGGTGTTCGAGCGCACAGCGCGAACACCTATTGTTTTTGTACTGTTTAGGTGTTCGAGAGCGCAGCGCAAACACCTATTGTTAGGTGTTCGAGTGACAGCGCGAACACCTCTTGTTTTTGTTCGTTTTTTTTTATATTTTTTTTTTTACTTCTTCATCTCAGTGGCGACTGTCCGGTAACAAAGGCATACTTGCTGAGCATTTACAGCCTTCAAACTTAACACATGAACAGAACATAACAAGCTGACGAAACCGTTTTCTGTGACGTCATGATTACGTCATCAGGTGTCGAAATACGATAAAAGGTTAATTATTTAAAACGTTTGAATTACGTTGCATGAATAAATTAAACGTTGCATGAATAAATTAAAGATCGTTTTGCGCCGCAAGGCGCAATACGAGGCGCTAGTTTACAAGACGTTAATCAGCAAGTCGATCTCGATTGTAAGATCTGATTGTAACCAAATATCGTGTACTACACGATATTTGGTTACAATGAGCTGCATGTACAATCGAGATCGACACTGTTTCCGCATATACATAATATGTGTGCCCCCGGGTCCCAAAAAAAAA